>LR749583.1:826775-1072716 GCA_902729485.2 Mus minutoides
ACATGCACCTCCCTGGAGTGTGACAGATGCTGGTGGGAGCTGGCTGCTGTTCCCAGTGAGTCCAGCTCTGGGTAGCCCCAAAGTCTCCTTGACTCATTCACTCATTCTGCATGGGGGGATGGGAACAGGAGGTGGGGTGGGCGAGGGGGCTCTGGGGGTTGGGGCTGGGTGTGTCTTTGTGTGTATGGGTGGGCTGGCCTTCAGGGGCAGGGACAGATCATGTAGGAGGAAGAGCCAGTGCAAAGGACCAGAGGTGGGAAAGGTTGGAGGATTTGAGGACAGTGAGTGACCCAAGGGAGTGAGTTCTGTTAGAAACAACACCCCCCATCCCGTCTCTCGGTTCTCTAACCCAAATACAAATGACAATTCTTAAACACAGAAGTGTCTGGAAGTCCCAGAGTTCTGGCACTAGAGGCCTATTTGCTGCTCAGCTGTCTCCCCGGCTTGCTCCTGCAGGGGTGAATCACCGGGTCTCATGTTTCCTAAAGAGGTAATGGGCCCTTTTCTCACGAGGTGCCTCCCTCTGCCCGGCATTCTGGGAGTTTCTGGAAGGTGAATGTGGGGTGGGAGACATTCCTAACCGCCCCCCCCCCCACTTGCCTCCTTTTGATTTCAACCCTTGAATGTGGGGCTGTTTCTTGGGGCTGCTGAGAGAAGGTTGTGGGTGCACTTCTTCAGACTGAGAGGCTGTGGAGAACTCAGTCAGAAGAACAGAGCCTGCTGTCCCCCGAGAGCCTTGCTGTCCCCCAAGAGCCTTGCTGTCCCCCGAGGGCCTTGCTGTTCCCCAAGAGCCTCTACACATCCTTGCTCCTAAGTATCAACTCATTGAGGGGGTACCCCCTTCCACCTGGGCTCCAGCCTTTCCCTCATACCATAGTCACAGAATCCTCTAGAAACTACACTGTCCCTTCCCTGTCTTATATCTCCATGCCCCAGTCATTCACCCCTACATCCACCCTCTTTGGGGATGGACGGTCCACAGACTCTGGGCTCCAGGTTTAACCTTGTCTCATCCCCAGCTTCCTTCCTCTCTTTCGTGGGCTGGGAGTCCTGCTACACCTGCCAGACACACACACACACACACACACACACACACACACACACACACACACACACAGAGAGAGAGAGAGAGAGAGAGAGAGAGAGAGAGAGAGAGAGAGAGAGAGAGCACATGTATGTCATGTGAACCGGGCCTGGATCATTACTCCTGTCCTCTAAAGCTCTGTCTGCCTCAGGCCCATGCCCTCCCTACCACCCCCAGCACACAGTAGGTGTTCAATGTGTGCTTGGCAATGAGAGCATGCATGGGACCTCTGTGGGGTGTTCTGAGTCCCAGCATTGTAGGCACATGGGGTTGTGTCTCTGTGGATCTCTCTCTGTCTCTCTCTCTGTCTCTTTCTCCCTCTCTCTCTCCCTCTCTCTCTCTCCCTCTCTCTTTGTCTCTCTCTGTCTCTGTCTCTCTCTCCCTCTCTCTGTCTCTGTCTCTCTCTCACTCTCTGTCTCTCTCCCTCTCTCTCTCCCTCTCTGTCTCTCCCTCTCTTTCTCTCTCCCTCTCTGTCTCTGTCTCTCTCTCCCTCTCNGACTGTGCTGAAACCTACACATAGTTGGCCCTGCAGTCCCCAAGGAGCAGGGGCTTACCCCAGCACAAAGCTCTGTGGAACCTTCCACAGCTTTCAAGTTCTGACTCCGTTGTCTCTCAAAAGCATGTAAGCTTTTGGCCTCCTGTGATTTCTATTCCAAGTAAGTTTATAATTTCATAGGAGTAGCGGGGCTCATAGAAGTTCCTGGGGCCGCATCAGGGGCCTGCAGAAGCTGCCCTAGCTGCAGCAAACCCTGTTTGGGGCCTGATGGGCGTATTTCCCAGCGTGGCCCAGACACAGACATCACTGGAAGCTGCACACAGCCTCTCCAGTGATCATGAATTTACTTGGTTGCCTCTGGTCACAGGCTCTTAGCGCATTCTGTTTCTCGGCAGGCAGGGACACTCCTCCCTGTACCTGTCACCAAGTTAAACTTCCACATGAATTCTTCCCATCCAGGCCCAAATGCTACCTCTTCCAGGAGGCCCTCCCTGATCTGTACTTTAGGCCAGTGGCCCCCCCCCCCCAGTTTGAGCCTGCCTCTGTCTTTTGCATGGTGGTTACTGCTCTCTCACTCCCTAATCCCAGCAACTCTTCTGACTGGGGGAAGTGGCCAGCCTGGGTCCATGAGTCAGCAGAGTCCATTTCCTCTCAGGGCACTTTCTCTGACTGCCTTCCTCAAGAGGGGAGGCCCAGCTCATCTCAAGTTCAGGGTGGTGGGCAGGTGGGCCATCTTCTTCCCATTCACCATCTCAGCTGTCCTCAATGGCAGCCTGGAGCCAGCACTGATGCCCTCCTGCCCCCTCCCTGCCCCAGCATAGGCACAGCAGCTTTGGGGAGCCCTGTTGTATTCTGTCCTACCTCATTCCAAACCTTTCCAAGGCTCCCCGTGGCTTCCAGCATAAGCCACACTATCTGAGCCATGGCACAGCTCTTGGTGGCTTGCCTCCTGCCTCACCTTACCCACAGACACTTCCAGCTCCTCATAACATCCTGTATCCCCCACCACCATGCCCCACCCCCAGCCCCTGCAACTCCTGCCTCCAGTGTTCTGCAGGAGCTGTTCCTCTGTTTGGAACATAGTTCTCCAGATGGGTGAAGGCTTCTCCCGCATTCATTTTGCCATCTTTGTTTTTCCCAGAAAGACCTTTCCCGATAGATAGCCCTGTTTAACCCTCCAGCCCCAGCCCCAGCCCCAGCCCCAGCCCCAGCCCCAGCCCCAGCCCCAGCCCCAGCCCCAGCCCCACCTGTATCTCTCCCCCAGCCAGGACACCTGTGAGCATCCTGAGCATCTGGGAATGGTCCTGTCTGACTCCCCTCGGTTTTCCTCTGCTGCCTTTGCTATTGTGTGCTGTGGCCTCAGCAGGCAGTGAGGCTGGGCCTGGGTTTGAGTTCTGGCATTCAGAACTCTGTAAGCCTCCATTTTCTCATGAGAAAAGGAAAGGAAAAGATAGGACTGGGCAATGGCGTGAAAGTCCCCATCCATCAGCCGGGAGAAAGGGTGGAGCTATGTTTGCTATTTGCAGAGGGAATAGTATACAGCCTTCAAGAAGAGCCATGGCTGGTCACCACAAAGTTTGCTTTAAAGTCTGTTTGTAAGCTGTCTTTCCTCCATACTTTTTTATATTAAAACAAACAAACAAACAAACAAACCAGACTGCATCCAGTATTTTGTTTTTTCTGCCTCCATCTCTGGCTTTAAAAGATCAGAAATTTGTTTTCAATTAAGATAAAAGGCACTTGTTACAAAAGTAATGGTTTTAAGGCAAGCATGGCGGGACAAGCCTGTAATCAGTTCATGGGCGGTAGAGGGGAAGGATTAAGGGTTGAAGGCTGTGCTCTGCTATGTCGCAAGTTCAAAGCCAGTCTAAGTTCCCAGAGACCCTATCTGGAAAAAGTAAAAAAAAAAAAAAGTAACTATTTTAAGGACCCCTTAAGTAACACACAAATAATTATTTCAAGTAACCGTTTTGTTCTGTCACAAGCTGAGCATGCTCAGATCAGTTACAAACATTTCACGTTCACTCCTCCCCTACTCTGGGCTGTTGCTCCAGCCGGGGAAGCCCCAGTCAGTCAATCTCTATGGAGTTTTCACGCCACATTCTGCTCATAGATGGTGTCAGTACACCATGTGGCTTTTTGCACCCTTCAGTATACAGGGCGTCCTTGTGACTCTTCCACACTGTAGCTGGTAGCTGTCTTTTTCCCTGAGCAAGTTCTATCTTATAGGCAACCACATCTTGCCCCTGTACTCACCCCCAGGGAGCCCGGGAGTTTTTTCTTAGGCTGCTGTGGCTATGGCTGCCATGAACACGATGTGAGTGTGTGTGTGTGTGTGTGTGTGTGTGTGTGTGTGTGTGTGTAATTTTATTTTAGGTGCATTGGTGTTTTGCTTGCATGTGTATCTATGTGAGGGTGTCAGATCTTGGAGGTACAGTTGTGAGCTGCCATTGTGGGTGCTGGGAATTGAACCTGGGGCCTTTGAAAGAGCAGCCAGTGCCCTTAACCACTGAGCCATCTCTCCAGCCCCTGCATAGATATTCTTGAGAGAGCTCTTGAATGCAAGATACATGGAGGAGCTTAGGCCAAGATTCTGACTCATGAAAGCAGTGCTTTGTCCCCACAGACATCGTGGTCAGGGTTTTTATTCCAGCGGGAGATGCAGAGGGGCCCTTCTTAGCTGTTGGCCCCAGGAAGGAAGGCTTGAAGGAATGAAAGATCTCATGAAAAAGGCCATGTCAGCACGCAAGGACTTGTGTGACAGGGCAGACTGTGTGGAGACACAAAAATAAGCCCCTGAAATGTTCTCTGCATGGTGGGGTCAGGCAGGGAAACTGAGGCTTGAAGGGAAGAGGGAATTTAGCAAGTGGGGACTCCACTTCTCTTCCCCAATTGACTCTAGTGCCAGGTCCCAAGGAAGCCATGTTTCTTTCCCATTGCTGAACTTTAGCTTGGACATGAAGGTTTCTGCAGGGAGACGTGGAGGCAGGGGACAGTTTATGCGTGTGTGAGTGTGTGCATGTGTGTGCATGTGCATGTATGTGAGTGTGTGCATGTGTGTGCATGTATGTGGGTGTTGTGAGTGTGTGTGAATGAGTTTGTGTGTGTGCATGTATGTGTGTGTGTGTGTGACTGTGTGTGTGTCCATGTATGTGAGTGTGTTCTAGGAGAGTGAAGACCTGGGAAAATTGGGGAAGTACATGTAGAGCCTTCAGTGCCCACTCCTGGCTGAGTTTGCTCTATCTTGGGGACAGTCCCAATCACAGAACAGGATATTGGAGGGTGTGGTGAGTCCCCAGGTCTCGGTGACCTGGCTTGTCAAAATTGCCATTTACTGTATGTTTCCTTCTGATGGACAGCAGCGAACTGGAGAGACAGCAGGAACTTGACTGAGTGGCTCCAAGGATCAGTCAGTGGACTTTCGAGAGCTGTGAACAGGACACACAGAGGCCAGAGTGGGATCAGGGCTGGCATGGGGTGGCTGTGCAGCAGAGTGGGTCAGAGCAGACATGGGGAGGGGTGTAGAACTGATGAGTGTCACATGGGTGGCCTAGAAAGAGTCACAGGGAGGCCACCAGGCAGGAGCTGAGGCTTGAAGAAGTTCATGTTCCTCTCCTGCTGGCACCTCCTCTCACCCAGCCCTGCAGGAGGCAGGCAGCTGGCAGCTTCTCCAGAGATCAAGAGGAAGATGAAAGTCTGGGTGAAAGGATAGGAGGCCACTGGAGGCCACCTCTCACCTCGTCACGCCACTGCTAAGGGGACAACAGCCCTGTAGCCTGTACTATGGCATTTTAAAGAAGCCATGTTTCTTTCCCACTGCTGAGCGTCAGCTTGGACATGAAGGTTTCTTTAGGGAGAGGTGGAGGCAGGGCACAGTTTATGCGTGTGTTCATGTGCATGTGTGTGCATGTATGTGAGTGTGTGTGAGTGTGTGTGTGTATGTGTGTGAGTGAGTTTGTGTGTGTACATGTATGTGAGTGTGTGTGAGAGACAGAGAGATAGAGAAAGGCAGAGAGATAGAGAGAAACAGAGAGAGAAAGAGAGAGAAAGAGAGAGGGGGAGAGAAGAGAGAGAGACAGAGGGAAGAGAGATAGAGACAGAGAGACAGAGACAGGAGAGAGAGACAGAGGAGAGCAAGGGGAGAGAGAGAGAGAGAGAGAGAGAGAGAGAGAGAGAGAGAGAATGAATTGGGAATTGATCTTCAGGAGCCATCTTCTTTGTTTTGTGAGACCAGGTCTCTAGCTTACCAGAAGTTTGCTCTAGGCTAGGCTGGCCTGCTGGTGAGCTCTGGCGACTGGCCTGTGTCTGATGTCCCAGTGAATGGGTTTCAGGCACCCCACTATGCCTGGCTTTTCCGGGGTTCTGAGGCTTACACTTGGGTCCTCACTCAGCACACACTCCATCTAGACACTGTCTGTCTCCCTAGCTCGCCTCCTGCTCTGGTTTCAGCTCCATCCCTTCAGCTGGGGTGACCTGGCTGTCTTAGACCCTTCCTCAGGCTGCCTGGAGCATGTGCCACCTTCAAGCTTTGGCTTTTGGGTCCAGGTGGCTCACCTGTCACCATCAAGCACTTCCTGTTCTTGACTCTCAGGAGGCCAAGCAGCCATGGTCGGGGAAAGCCTACTTCAGGGGAGAACAGGTATTTTGTGTAAGGCAGGTGCATCACTGGCTTTGACTTTGTAGCACATAAGCCTTAACCAAGATGCTCTGCCTCAAGTCTGTGTCATCTCTGTCTCCAGGAGGGGCTGGGGTCGCTTAACTCTCCCCTGGGGAAGGTTCCTGCACACTCTGACCCAAGCTTCCACACCACTGTGTGAACATGAGCTGGGATTTCACCCTCCGGGTCTCTCTCTTCCTATCTGGAAGACACGCACAGTACAAGGCTCTCTCAGGGTGAAGGTTGGTGCGGCAACAGTGAGTGGTCCAAGGGAGGCAGCCTGGCCACCCCATGCAGCTGCCCTGCAGGGTTTCCGATTTCCCTTCAACCGCCTCCCTGGCCGGGCTGGATCCCCAGCTGGAGGAAGGATGAAACCGGGGGAGGGGGCAGACCCAGACAATGTGCACATTGAGCCTGTGCCAGGCCCGGTCAGGTTGGACAGATAGGGTGTTGGGGCAGGCCTGGAAGGGCCTGAGGCCCTGGCACCGAGGGGCGTCGGGTTACCCTGGTGGCTCCTGGGGGCGGTTTCCTTTCCCTAAGGATTATAATTAAGTGAGCTATCAGACTAGGCTGGGGCATGGCATGGTGATGTCAATCAGGAGGGGGCTTTGCCGTGTGACCCTGTGACAATGCAAAGGACGGGAGGGAAAAGGACAGGAGCAACAGTAACCAGCCCTCAGCCACAAGGACAGAAGCAAAGGTACAGCCATCGAGGAGGACCCTGCCTCCATAGAGCTCCTGGGGGCTCCAGCCTGCTGTCCTCTCTTACAAATAGTCAATTGAGGCTCAGAGACACTTCATAACGGCTCCCTCTGTTTCCTTGGCTGAGGTATAGGGCAGGCAGTGTCTAGGACCACCCAGGCCTCCTCCCTCACCTCACATTGGGCCATTTTGAGTTGGGAGGGAGGAGCAAGGCCCAGGATGTATATTCCCACATTTTCCTTTGCATCAGCGAGTCAGGCCAAGGTCGCTCTCCTCGGGGAGAGTTGAGAGTTGAGGCTTTGGGTCATAGTGGATGTTGGCAAGGGCTCTGGGAGAGTTGTCTGGGCAGGACATCAAGAGGTGGGCAGAGGCAGAAGGTCCCTATGGGGACAAAGGTCTGAGCTTGGGAGCACTGTCCAGGGAGTTACACTGCACTTCAGAGTTTCAATTTCAGCTCTGCTGGCCTTGCTGTGTGGTCATACTGTGTGCCTTTGTCTGATCCCCCAAAGGTCGTGGGAGGCCAGCACCAAGCAGCAAGCACCAAGCAGCATGTGGTGTCTGCAGGCCCCAGTGCCCACACTTCCTATGCATCTTCTCTGCACAGGTCCTTAGCACACTCTTTCTCTACCCAGTTTCAGCTGCATCTAGCCTGCACATAGGAGGTGCTTGCTAAAGTATGTGCTGCAACTGCTGGGCTGAATGTGTATGCAGGGAAGAGTAGGGATGAGGGCAGGGAGCCTGGGGGATGGGCAGCAGGGGAGTCTTGACCAGCTTCATTCATCTCGCTGGAGGGCGAGGGTGCCTCCCATTTGACACATGGGGTATACAGGCACAGAGAGGCCAAGTAGCTTACTTTAAGCCACACAGTAGCAAGTGGTGGGACTGAGGTCAGCGGCCGGAAGGCCTTAACAGTGGATCCCTCTGCAGCAGGAATGCCCTGTGCATATTTTCAAGATAGGGATTGAGACTCACAGAGGTGAGGCACAATGGCCTGCCCAGAAGTGGACATAGGAAACGCTCAGGGCTGGCTGCAGTCACCCAGGGTAGGCCCCTGCAGGAAGCATGGAAGACCCCAGCTGCCTCTAGCCTGTGCCTCTGGCCCATTCCTCAACCTCTGTTTACCCAGCCTGACACTCAGGATGCTCTTCCGTCTGCTGGGGAGTCTCAGGCCCTTCCTTCACAATAGTATCTCTGTCTACAGCTGCTTTTCATTCAAGCCCTTTGTGCTAAAAAGAAAAAAAGAAAAAGAAAAAAGAAAAAGAAAAGGAAAGGAAACTTGGCCGCGCCTTTCTCTTCCCTTCCTTCAGAGGGGGAGCAAAGCTGCCACCTTCCCTCTGCCAAGGCCCAGAGACTGCCACGGCCTGCCCACCGCCACACAGCCTTACTTGGCATGTGGAAGGGAGACCTGCCTTGGCTTCTGCGAGTGAGTCTCTGCAATGGCTGCTCCTGGCTTGGCCCTCCAAGTGCAGGAATGGCAGAGGACTTGTGAAGAACGCAGCCTGCACCTTAGTTCCCACCCTGCTTGGCGCTCAGCCACCCAGCAAACATGGAGACCCCTCTTTGCTTCCCCATAGGCTCTGTCACCCCACGTAGCCCATGGGGAAACAGAGGCTCAGAGAGGAGAAGCTGTCTCGGGCCCCAGTGGGGCTGCCTCGGCTAGCACCTCAATAGGCCCCTGGGAGGCCCGGGTTAGGGAGCTGGGGGATCCCAGGGGGAAGTGGGAGCCTGGGTGGGGCCAGACCTTGGAGCTGAGCCAGGCGGGAACAATGAACCTCTGAGATGGTGATGGTGGCCTGGGTGTGGCCCCTGTGAGCTGGGGCCTCAGGCAGGCTCTGAGGCTTCTACCTCCTCCAGCTTCAGTTGGGACTCCACACTACTCTACCCCCAATTGGCAATCCACTGCCTCGCCTAGGCCTGGGGTTGTTGTGTGCCCTGAGTCCTGGGCCCCAACACCAGGTTAAGCTCAGTGCCCAGATATCTCCTCTTGCCCACAGGTAGTCAGGAAGTGGGACTGGGTGGTCGGAGTGTGAAGGCCTCGGCATTTGCCCCATGGAAACAAGACATTTTGGAAAAGGGGGTCTTCAGATGGTCAGCTGTCCACAGAGGTGTGGGCACATAGAGCAGAGGACTCGGGGGGAGCACAGAGGTCTTGTGGAGATCGTGCTCACCTGGATGGGCAAGTTGGGTCTGAGGGGTCTCCTGGCCTGAAAAGCCTGTTCCACTTCATTGAACGTGGAACTGGGAGTGGAAACTGGGGGGCAGACAGGCTTGCCCTGAGCATCTGAGGCTTGGGGGGTTTGCCTGGGACGGCATGGGCACTCAGGGAACCAGAGCAGAAATAGCAGTGTGGGCTTTTAGAGTTGGCTGCTGGCACAAGTCCCGAGCCAGGAGACTCTGGTCCTCCGTTGATACTTCCTGACCCCCTCTCTCCATTTTCCCTGTCCCAGGCTTCTCCTCTTTGCCTCCGCGTCCCATTTTCAATGACCAGGAGAGAAAAAAAAAAAGTTAAATCTTACAGCAAGAGACCTGGCGCATCATGGCTCCTGGAGCCTCGGCCTGAAACCCTGCCTGACACTTCTCCTTTCCTTCTAGGTCCCAATGGGAGCTGAGGTACCACATGCGTCATCCACATCACTACACCCTGACCAGGCAGGGGCTCATCTTTTATTGATCAAGATGATATTTCATAGGCATCTCAGCAACACACACCCTGACCCACCCACCGTGTCTTGGTGACCCAGCCTTGCCCATCTCCCTGGTTTCTTCTCACTGGGTAAGGTTGCTAGGCAAGCTCCTCCAGGATGCTGGGGTCTCCTCTCTCTACCCCACTGGCCTCAAACCTCTCATACAAGCCGTCTCCTGCAGAGACTGGTCCAGTGTGCTCAGGCCCGTGTGGTCTCCCAGGCCCTTGTAGGGTATGGCCGCTTGCCTGCTGGGTCTGAGGCAGACCCTCAAACCAAGCAGGGACAGAGTTGTTTTGTTTTCCTTGGCTCAGAAGACAGCACTCAGCCCACAAATTCCATGTCCTCACCCTGGAGCCACCCAGCCACCCTCTCCCCAACCCCACGCCCGCAGTGCCCACAAATCCCTCTGGCTCTGCCTTCCTGGGGTTCTGGAAATCCCCATGGCTCCCCCACCGCTGCCTCACCTGGTTGGCCTTGAAGGCTCATCCCTCCTAGGCCAGCCCTCAGCTGTCTCCTCCCCCACCATCTCCCACTCACACCCTCTCAGCCCCAGGGGTCTTCGTAGAACCTGGTTTGTTCACCTTCTGCCCTGCTCCGATGCTGCCATGGCCCTACCTTAACTGAGGGAAGCTGGCCCAGGACTGGCCCTGAGCCCTGCCTCCTACTTCACCCTCAGATGCGTTTCCTTGACTTCTCTCAGTCTCTGTCTCTGTTGTGGCTCTGCCCAGAAAATGTGTTCTGGATCCTTCCATGATCCTCACAGGTGTGTGCTCCAAGGTCTCCCGAATATGAGTCTGTCACCCTCTGTCCTCACTCTGATGCTTCCTGCTGTCCCTGCCATCCTGTGTGCTGTGGTGTCCCCCCAGGTCTGTGTCCTCAGATTGAACCAGTTATTGTGGAACTATGTGGGGACAAAGTGGCCCCTGTGCTGATGTCTGAGAATACTTTCCTTGCCACTGTCACCTGGACCACACAGCGTGGCTCCACACACAGTACTGACACTGAGCCAGACAGCAGAAAGCATCTATCAGGGATTCAAAAGGCTTGACAGAGCCAGGCATGGTGGTGTATGCATATAATTCTAGCCCTGGGGGGATGAGACAGGAGGATTGCCATGAATTTGAGGCTAACCTGTGCTACATAGTGAGACACTGTCTCAAAAACAATACCAACAATTAAAAACCCAACAACAAATAGGCCTGTTTAGCAGGTTCTGCTCACCCTTCACACGGGCCTAGAGTGCTGGGGCTGGAATGCAGCTTCCATAGAACCCAAGGACGTAAGTGTTGTGCTGGGTCCTACCGGCGCCTGCCCCAGCCCACCCTGGGAGAGCTCCTGCAGGGCCTTGGGTGTCACTTTGTCCCAGAATACAGTGTGTGGATCAGGGGATGAGGGCACTGTCTGGGGGGGGGTGGAGTCTCCCAGGTAGAGGGGAAGGGAGCTCTGACTCTGCAGAAGGCAACAGGACTTGGAATCTTCCAGATGCTCCTGGCTGGGGCTTGAGCTGTCTCCATCCAGGCAGGATGAGCTGAGAGGTGAGGAATGAGGAGTTTTGGGAGTCAGGAATGAGTGACAGAGGTGGCCTTGTAGAAGCAGGGCAGCTACCAGGGTGGCAGGGCAGAGATGAAGGCCAGAGTGGGCTGTGGGGGAGAGGTAAGGTGACATGTGCATCCTATTCCTCTCCATCCATCCATCCATCCATCCATCCATCCATCCATCCACCCATCCATCTATCATCCATCCATCATTCATCTATCCATCCACCACCCATCCATCATCCACCCATCCACCTATCCACCCATCCATCCATCCATCATCCATCCATTCATCCATCCACCACACATCCATCATCCACCCACCCACATTCATGAAACACACAGTCTGGCCAGCTGATGGTTCTTCCTTCAGAGATGTAAGCTCCGGACAACAGTGCACAGTGATGGGGAGAAGGTTGGGGGTGAGGAAGGAGCTGAGCTGAGAACAGGAAGATAAATAGAGACTAGGCAGACTGGAAAGATGGGACAGAGGTCCTCAGCATGTGGACCTGTGGTGGAGACAGGAAGAACAGCTGGATGGTCATGTGACTAGAGGTAGCCTCCTGAGACCTCTGCCTTTCACCCCAGGTACCCCAGCCTCCTCCCTGGGGTACAGGACATGAGGACAGGCAGCTTTTGCTTCCCTTTTGGGACAGTCCCAGGGCTGTGGTTAAACGGAAGCAGGGCCTCTATCCATCTCCACCCTGCTCTTCCCAGCCCAGACTCTTCCCAGCTGACTACTGCCTCCTTCCTCTTTTCTCTGGGTGGGAGGAAACGGGTGGTGCCCTGGGAAGACCCCAGACTCAGTTTCTCCATCTGGCAAGGTTGGTGCAGCCAATATGTATGTATGTATGTATGTATGTATGTATGTATGTATGTATATGTACAATTGTGCCTGGCTCTGGTCAAATCTGAATTGGTCTGACACAATTGTCTTTGGATTTCAGACAGCCTGTGAGACTCTGTCTCAAAATAAAATAAAATAAATTGTGTCTGACCAGTATAGTGGCACAGGCCTATACGTACAACACTGGAAAGACTGAGGCAGGAGGATCATGAGTTTGAGGCCAGACCAGGCTGAGTGCTATTGTAAATATGTAACCAAAGTTCTGCAAGAAGGCTCAGTGGATGAAAGGTGCCTGCTGCTAAGTCTCAGGACCTGAGTTCGATCCCTGGGACCCACATGGTGGAAGGAGAGAACCAATTCTTGCAAGCTGTCCTCTGGACTCATACCTTAGCAGCATGAACAAGGCTTTCTGACAAATAAGTAAAAATGTAATTAAAAAAGATGAAACCAAAACAAACAAAAGCCTTGTGTCCTGCCTGTATCAACTTTCCCAGATTCTTCCTTCCTCTCCGGGAGGGCCCCTGGCACCAGCACTGAGTTGGAGCAGCCCAAGTCCATATCCAAGTGGCTTGGGAGACAGAGTCACAATTCTAAGTACTGTTGGTCCACATGACCAACCCAACACTGAGTTATCTGCTCTCTGTGGTGGGCTCACAACACACAGTGATAATTTCAGACACGGATCCATCCAGACATGGGACCAGTGACCTGCTGGAGGGTAGTAGAGGAGGCAAAAATTAAGGAAACTGTGTTACATAGAGAGAGACCAGTGGAGAGAGCTGGTGGATGTGTAAGGGACCCTTAGGAGACTTGGGGAGCATCGGGGGAAGCAGTTATAGGAGGCTGTACCCATGTCCTCTTGGTAGAGAGTAGGGGACAGGGAAAGCAGAGAGACAGACTAAGATGATCACAGTGTCCAGCTGGGCCATGACAGTGGCTTGAACTCAGGAGAAAACCAGGAGGAGCACAGGGCACATGGCCAGGGCTGGCGAGAGTCCAGGCTCCGTCTTCCTTTCACACAACCAGTCACAGGCTGTGGGTCATTGGACTTTCCCTGGCACTGCTAAGAAGCCAGCAAGCTCTCTCCAGTCAGCCCTGGACCCCCTCCCTGGAGCAGGCCAAGGAGCTTCTGTCTCCCTACCTCAGTTCTACTGTGGTCTGTACCCGACTCCATAGGTTGTACCTCTGCCTGCCTGCCTGCTGCTGGGCTGCTTCCAAATATCCTGGTCACAGGCAGACATGATGGCAGGAAGGACCTCAGCCAGCCTGCCAGTTCCAGCCCCTCACCGTCCAGTGTCTCCACCGTCCTTATTGTCAACATCTGAGCAAACAGATGTGCAGTTACAGAGATGCTGCGCTCTTCCTGTTGGTAGTGGTTGGAGGGTGGCTTTCAGCCAGTCTCTGAGGCTGCCTTGCAACTCCTGGGAAATCGAATCCTTATTGATTAGTCATGCCTGGCATGGGCTTAGGCGATAGGATGGAGTCTCAGCTGTCCCCCTTTCGTGTCCATTTACCCAGTAGGGCCTCCGTCTACCCTCTCCCGAGACACCTTAACATCTTCAAGCTTCACAGGCAACAATTATCTGGGACTTTGAAATGACAATTGTGGCCACAATGTCCCAGAGAAGAGAAGCTTGGGGCAGACTGCATCTCCTCACAGCCACTGAACACGTGTGTGTGTGTGTGTGTGTGTGTGTGTGTGTGTGTGTGTGTGTGTGTGTGTACATGTGTGTGTGCGTGCCAGCTAAGTGGCAGGATTTAGTATCACGCAACTGGTAAGTGGCAGAGCTAAGATTTGAACCTAAGACCCCAGAGTCAGGACGGGCAGGCAGCATGGTCGGCCAGGGAGGGGAAGGCGCTGCCGGGATCGCCCTGTGACTTCATGCTTCACTTCTGCTTTCTGTCCAGTGTGCTCAGTACACAGGAAGCCTGGCGGGGGCCTCCCTTGACTGTCCTGTCTGCAGCCGGGTGGACATGGGGTCCAGGCCCCACTTCCTGTGTTGTGCAAGATGTGGCATTCCCTTCGTGGAACAGGCAGCGGCCCCAGGGGATGGGTGCAGTCAATGCCCGGAGTTACCAGTCACAGGCCTGGCCTCAGGCCCCCGCCTCTTCCTTTTACTCCTCTGTCAGCCTTGAGCAAGAGACTAGGGGGTCTTTCCTGTCATAGTCTGTCCCCATGAAACAGGCTAAGGCTTGGTGGCCACAAGTGAGCCCTAGCCACACAGCTGCTTTATCAAACCTCACCACAAACCCTACCTTGCGAGGCATCGTTCGACACAACCTCTTTTCTCAGATGGGGAAACTGAGGTCCCGGGCATGGAGCAATCTGCCCAAGGTTATGGCTGTGCTGTGTACCCTGACAACTACTGTGCCCCTTGGTGAGCACTGTCTTAGGAATCAGGAATGGCAGAGGGAAGACCTCATGCTCTCTGGGGACATCCTGGGGGCACTCTTTCTCTCAGCCTCATCTATCTGTTCCATTTCTAGCTGTTTCTGTCAGTATGGAGGAGAGTGACAGAGGCCACTCCTAGAAGCCAAGGAGTCAGGGACGGCTGGGTGTCCACACTTTGGGGATGGTGGGTGTCCAGAGGGCAGTGTTGGACACTTAGGCCTAATGGCTTGGGCTGTGAGTGAAGGACCCCAAAGATGGAAGTGGGTGAAGACCCTAGTTCCTTTTCCTAGACCTTCTCAGAGGTGCCTGTGGACAGAGTGACAGTGGGGTCTCCTCTGTGTCACCACCTTATTGCTGACACTGTTGTCGGCTAGCAGGCCCAGCTGGGGTCAGCTGAAGCTAGAGGGGAGGCTTCAATGCTTCAATGTCAGACTGACCAAGTCGGAAGCCTGTGTGGCCACCGACCTCGCTCGTGACCTCCAGAGCTAACAGGTGACTAGAGAGGGAGGGGACATAGATGGTGCTGGCCTGCAGAGGGTGAGGAACAGTCAAGGCTTCTGGGGTGAGAAGCAGACAGAGCCGGGTGACAGGTGACAGGCGGCAGGAGACAATGTAACAGAGGTCAAGAGGAGCTGCCATGAAGACTCGGCACTGTGCCCATCCCCTCCTGGCCCTGGGAGCCACGAGACCGCGGACTAAGTACTGGTTGGTTTCAGAGCAGGAGTGGGGCAGTCAGAGGGACACACACCTTGCCCCATTGGTCACCATAGCCAGGCTACCTGCCCCGGGATCTTTATTGACTTGTGCTTGTGGCAGGGCAGTGGAGACCGTGTGACTCCCTTTCCCCGGGAAGCCTTGTGCCCCGAGAGAGTTCTCCGTGTGTTCCACACCGAGGGACTTCCCCCACCCTGCAGAGCCAGTGCTGGCGCCACCTGGGGCCTCACACCTGGGGTTCCTTTCTTCCACAGGTCTCACGGCCCACGCTGGCTTGGCACCACAGCCTGCAGCAGGTCCTCCTGCCTATCCTCTTGCTCTTCTAGGACAGAGGGTTTCCACAGAGCCCTCCGGGGCTTCAACTCTCTGAGCAGACTACAGAGGCTGCAAGGCTCTGTGCCCGAGCTCTGCCCTCAGGCTCTTGATCTCACCCTCTCCTCATAATCACACTCACCTCACCCTTGACCCACCATGCTGCCCCAGGACCTTTGCACATGCTGGTCCCCCAGCTCTATCCAGGTCGCAGTTCGCAGAGGCTCTCCTTTGACCAGCCCTTCTTGCCTCCTACCTAGAACCTTCTAGAAACTATCCTCTTGTTTATCCAGTGTCTCCTCCATCTCCCCATCTGGAATGTTACTCTGGCACAGGTGGGAGACCTGGCTGTTTTGCTCACATCTGCATACCCACCTCCTAGCACAGCCCCTGCTACCCTGTAAACACATGGGAATCAGGGACTGTATGCTTCTCCCTGAGCCAGTTCTGCATGTTGTCTGCCCACACCTCTGCTGCTCTCTCAGGCACCTTCTCCCCTCCCTTGCTTGGTGTGTATGTGCTATGGGACAAGCCGGTCTCCTCTTGTGCAATGTGTGTGCGGGGTCTCTGTGGTACCTGCAACTCTGGGGGGTGATGCTGGCCAATCACACAGAGTAGCTGCTTTGTAAAGAGTGTGAACGGTGGGGGGGGGGTTGGAGCACAGGAGGTCTGTGTGTCGGCCCCCACCTGGGCCTGCCAACCTCCAACTTCAGGGTGGCAAACACCATCTGCCCTGGTCAATGGGCAGTGGTTTGGTGCCTGCCGCCCTGAGTTGTGCAGGGTGCTGTCCATCCAGGCTTGGAGGCTTCCATTCCTTGTATTTTCCTGACACTCATAGCAACTTTGCCAGCACAGCTTTTGTGGCTGGGGTGGGCGATCATAGGTTTCAGGCTCTAGGAAGCCGAGGGTGGGAGGGGCCTCTGCCAACCCCACCTAGGTACTGTGCCTTGATCCTGACTGTAGATCAGTGGTTCTCAGCCTTCCCAACTCTGTGACCCTTTAACACAGTTCCTCATGTTGCCGGGACTTCCAGCCATGAAATTATTTCTGTTGCTACCCCACTGTAACTGTAATTTTGTTACTGTAATGAATTATAATGTCACTATCTGATATGTGATCCCTCTGAAAAGGTCAGACTTGATTTCCACAGGGGTCAAGACCCACAGGTTGAGAACCACTGCTCTAGGCTCTTCTGTCTTCTTCCGCCATCCCTGCCCATGCCCCTCCACTCTCCATGCGGGAGTCCTTCAAAACTATAGCTGCTGCCTGTACGCTGCTACAAAATACATCAAGTGTCCCCACGGCTCCCAAGCCCCACCCACACCTTGGCTCTGTCTAACTCCTCCACACACACACTCATACACACGCATGCACGCGCGCGCGCGCGCGCACACACACACACACACACACACACACACACACACACACACACTCATCCTCTGGACATACAGACCCTGTCCTTGAAACTGTTCAAGCTCACGCTGCCCAGGGCCTTTGTTCTGGCTGCTGTAGCCATTCAGAACGTGTTTCTCTCAGATGCATGCTACCTTCCTGTGGTCTCTGTGGGTGAAACTTTCCCTGAACCTCTTTGTAGCTGTCTCCTGCCTCTGCCTCAGCACTCTGTGTTCTGTTCCCTGGTAGGTCCACCCACCCCAGGTTCTCGGAACCCCTGGGTACCCTCCCGATAGGTTTGGCGTCTCTGCCAGAAGTTAGGGTCTGCTTTGTTCTCTAATGAGTCCTGGCTCACAGTAAGCACTGGGCAAAGCTTTGTTAAGTGATCGGGTGACAGACTGGATGTATCGATGGCAGATGATGACTCTGGACTCTCACAGAAGTTGGACATGAGGCCACACAGCTGTCTGAGGAGGAGGAGGAGCTGGTTTCATCAGGACTGGCACTGACATCTTGGGAACGACATCAGGACAATGGCATGGATGAGAGCCAGATCTGACTCTGAGTCTCAGGGTCCCCCAGACCCCCCAGCCACAGCCCCAGGCTGGCAGGGCTTGGCTTGGCGCTCCCCCGAGCCCAGGCACCCCCCAGGGTTGGCATGTTCTATTTTGAGCCTCTGGTCTGAGTACTTTGTGTTCCATCAGGCGGCGTGGCCAGTGCTGAGCCTGGGTGTGGCTGTCACCCTATCTGGGGCCCAAGGGCCAGAACCTATGGCTGCTGAGGCTTTGGTCTCAGCTGGCTCACGACCCAGTTCTCTGTCCAGCTGACCCCATCCAAGCCTGCCTGGTGCCTTCCAGGAGTGCCTTCAGGTCACCTACCTGGTGTTCATTATTCTTCCTCCCCCACTTGATTCCTGACTGTGTGACCATTGGCTGCCCACCTCACCTCTCTGGGACGCTCTGTCCTTGTCTGGGGACAGTAGGAGCCCCATCTCCCAAGATTGTGGCAGACTCTGTGTGATCAGCTAGAGCAGCCCCAGACCCAGTGAGAAGTTCAGGAGAAACCTGGTAAAGAGAACATCCCATCATCAGCAGGCTGAGGTTTATGCATAACCGTGGCTTCCAAGGATGATGGTCTAAAGAATTTTCTATACCTCATGTCTCCTCTGCCACCTGTCCTGTCTGTGCCAGTGGCCGATGACCATGCCTCCTGCTCCTTCATGTCTCCCCTTTTTGCTGGCTGCCTGGTCTTTCATTGCCTCTGCTCCCAGCAATGTCCCCTGAGCTTACCGCAGTGCCTGGCACACAGTAGGCCCTCTGTAAATGTCAAAAGAATAAATGAATGATTCCGGGGGTGGGGGTTGGGAATGAGCCTTGTGATCAGCCCAGGAGAGGGTGGCTCAGGTGTACTTTTAGTTGGTGTCAAGCTTCATGCAGCTACACAGGTTTACATCTCTGTGTCCAGAAAGGGCTATCACCTTTCTAATGTCACACAGCATCAGAGCAGGTCCAGCTAGCCAGGGATGGGGATGAGAGTGGAAGAGACACATTATGTTCATTTACAGAGAGGGGGGCTTAGTGGTGACTATGGTCTGCTAGGGGCTGGGGCTACAGTATCCAATTCTTGCAGAAGAGGGAGGCTGGAGGACAGAGAGGTAGGCTCTGATCCCTCTGGGGACCCTTGGTCTCCAGCTTGGTTCCCAGCACAGTCTCAGTTTCCCTTCCTGAGTGATTGTTCTGATACACGGAGACTAGGTACAGACCTGGGTGGGGGCTGAAGGTGGGCTTATGGGGTCCCCCTCCGGGGTTTGACAAAGAATCTAATAGATCATGAAGCCCAGGACCCTGCCTCAGCCTCCACACCCCAGGAACAGCCTGAGCCCAGCACAGCTTAGTGGTTAAGACCCAATTTCAAGACCCAGGTTCAAATTGTAGGTTTGCTACATTCCCACCCTTGGGATCGTGGGTATTTGACCTTTGAGTGAAGGGGTGGCTTCGGGAGAGAGAGTGTGTGTGTGCAGGCACGTATGCAATTGAGCCAGAGAGAAAACCTCCCTGGCCTCCTCCTCATCTCCCCCTCTGCCTGGGGCCTCTGATTTGCTGCTGGCCTTTCCCAGTGGCCCCAGGACCCATCAGTGCTGCTGTCTTGGAAACAGCAGCTTTGATCCCTGGGGCCCTCTGCTGCTGTCCAAGACCCCTGAGCCTTCTCAATGTCTTCTGCTGCTGGGGGCCCCTGGGATGGGATGTGACTATCCCAGGCTCTGCAGAAGAGGGCTGCTGTGCTGTTTGCTTTACAGATGCCCAGTTCTTGCCTCCACCAGTGTGGCCGGCAGGAGCTATGAGCTTAGGCTGATCTCCCAACCTCCGTGTGCCCCTCTTCGTTAGTGGCCCCCATTCTCACTTGTCTCACATCTGATGGCTTGTCAGTCTGGACCTTTCAGATTCTTTCACAATTTCTCTGTGTCCTCTCCTCCCGACTCCTAAGTTTCACCTGGTCTGGCTTGGCCTTCACTATCCCTGCTCCTTGGTGGTCACCAGTCACCACCAACCCTTCAGTGGCCTCCTTACTGCTCTTCATGAACCTCAGGGCCTTTGCACAGTCTGGCCTTGCTAGAGGCCCAAGTCCTCAGTGTGTTCACAGGGTGCTTCCCTCTTTCTAAGGTCTAAGTCAATGCCACTTCTTAACCCTTTTGATCCTGTGTTGCCTGCTACTGACTCCCACTGTCAAACCAAGTTTTCCTCCAAGGGTGCGGGAGACCCAGAGGAACTGCAAAAGGTATGCAGAAGTCTGAAGTGTCACTGGAGCGACATGTGGATGCAGTGGGCTGGGGAGAGCAGGCTGGGGCCTCTGGGAGTGACCTCAGGAAGCTGTTTCTCTCTTGACCCAGGAATCTACAACAGCTGTAGGAGGCTGCCTAATTGGACTCGGTATTTGACTGATGAAGAGCAAAGGCTGAGAAGTTGCTTCTATGCCAGGAACATGGAGAAGAGGGTGAGTGTCTGTGTGTGTGTGTGTGTGTGTGTGTGTGTATTCTAGCAGTCACTCACACTTCAGTCTGAATGAGCTTTCCAGATTCTTGGTCACCTGGAGACTTGGTGGCTTCTAGATCTTGTAGGTCCTGGGAGAGGCAGGGCAGAGCTTAGGGTGGGGCCAGGCTCTTTTAGCCCAGCCTTTGCCCTGGCCTGGTTCCCTACAGTGCTCAGGATTGCACAATCATGCCACCCACGGCTGTGACCCAGGCGGGTGACACACTCTCAGGGAGCCACCCCTAGACCATGCATCCTGGTTCTATGCGCAGGGCCCCTGTCAGCATGAACACACCCCAGCGTAGCCTGACATTTCCTGGCTGTGTGACTCTGGGCAAGTCACTTCCCCTCTCTGAGCCTGGAGTTCCTCTTCTGGTACTGAAGATAGCCTTCCTGCTGGATGCTGGGAGATGTCTTTTCTTCTGCCGCTTAGGCAGTATGGCCGTTCTTCAGCAATGCGGGCACATTCCACCTCAGGACCTTTGCATGAACTCTTTTGTCTGCCTGGAAGCCCTTTCCCCCAGAGGATTAGCCCCTGCACCCTGGCCTGTACTCCTTTCTTGTTCTGTGTATCTCCATAGCTCTAACCACTGCTGTAGGCTTGGTGACTTTGCTTGCATGCCCATGTCCCCAGAGCCAGCTCCATTTTGGTCCCTCTTGCTCCCTTGTTGGGTCGCCTGCCCTCTTGAAAAACTCAGCACAAGAAAGTCACCAGTAAGAGCTAGAGACTGAATGAGGGATGAATGGAAGGCACTTGGCTCCGCACTGGCCCTGGGAGCTCTCATCCCAGAGCTGTGTGGTGGGGGAACTTTCCACGGCCCCCTCCCAGCATTCCCTGAGTCCAGCCTCTTCCAGGCTAACCCTCCCCGGCCGTTGCCTCTCCCAGCTCCTGCTGCCTCCACAGTGTGGTCCTGGGTCAGGACGACCTCTGGGGCATCCAGGCTGAGGGCAGCTCTCAGCTGCAGGACCAAGGTTAAGGCTTCTGGGAACAGGGAGCCAAGCTTCAGGGCTGCCTGCCCAGGGCCACCAGCTCCTGGTGCTTTCTAACACATCATAGGAGGGGCTCCATTACTGGGCAGAAGGGCCTTGTCTCAGGTCTGGCCTCTGTGGCTCCTTTGCTGTTTATGACACGGTCCTGCTCTTGATGCTGGCTTTCTGGAGCCTGTGGCAGGCTTCGGTGACAGGTGCCATCATGGCTGTCTGCTGGCTTGGGCTCATCACCCCACACTCCTTGTCTCAATTTTCTTTCTTGGAAGGACAAGGCCAGTCCTGCAGATTCTGAGGTTCCCCAGTCCGCTCTGGGCCTGGTTCCCTGGCTGTGGTGGCTGGGTCCCCAGCTCCCCATGGCCTGCAGAGCCCGTCAGTGGTAGCTGCCCTGTAGCCCTTCCTCCGGGTCTCCTCTGCCTGCTGGTCTCACTCACTTCTCAAGAACCAGCTTGTTTTTGTTTTCTGTTTTTACTGCTTCCTAAGTGAGTCACGGGCCTGATTTGATTTAATTTTGTCGTAATTGTTATCTTTTCGACCTTGTTTTTTTCCACTCGGTTACTCACGAGACCACAAAAACCTAAACAGGACGGGGCCTTCCCTGACCCGAGGCCCAGGCCCAGGGTCAGCAGCTCCTGGGGACAGGGTGGGCTCCTGGGGGGCGGCTCTGGCTCTCACCTCGCTCTTGGGGAAGCTATCTGGATCTCAAGGATGCTGCCAGCGTCCTCCTCAGTAAGGTTCACCAGGAGAGCCAACTCGCAAACACCTCAGGCCCAGGAGACAAGGTAACACCATGGTTGAGGCGGGAGCTGGGGACTGACGCCTCTGGGGGCGGCACCCTGAGCCGGCATGCGGCCCAGATTTTTCCATGTATTAAGAGGAACCAGAAGTCTGAGGTCATGTGTGAAAACTCCTGATTTTTCAATGCTGGCCAGCAAATCAAATTAAAAACAAACAAATACAACTCCAGTGTGTGCCTCTACGTGGCCTTCTTGGCCATTTCTGGCTTAGAAGTTTCTAGAAGAGTTAGCCTTGTCACTCTCTTGCCCTCTCAGCCACAGTCACCACTCCAGAGCACCAGGGTGTCTCCTGAACCCACAGCTACCCATGTCCCTGGTCACCAGGGTGAGGGGTTGCCTCCCACAGCCTCTGACCTCTGGGGTGACACCAGCCTTGACCAATGTCCCCAGCACCAGGCCAGTTATGGCTCCTCCCGTTCTCTTTTTCTTTGTGAGTGTATTCTGACTGTTTGAGAGAATTTTCCATGAGATAATATAGATTCTTTGTTATCTAAAAACCAGGGTATTTTGACTTTGTGTGTATGTCTGTATTTGAGTGTGTGCCTGACTCTCCTCTCTCTCTCTCTCTCTCTCTCTCTCTCTCTCTTTCTGTCTGTCTCTGGGAGCTCTCATCCCAGAGCTGTGTGGTGGGTATTTTGACTTTGTGTGTATTTGAGTGTGTGTTTGTGTGTCTGTTGTGTTCTCTCCTTCTGTGTGTATGTGTGTGCGTGTGTGTGATGTCTCAAAAATGGGGCAGGAAATCCTTCAGTCATTTTATAAACTGAAGATTCAAGGCTAGCCCCGCTGGGGTGGGGGCAGAGTGAAGGAATCCCATGAACTGCAAAAGAAGAGATTCTCTTTGAAGGGAGCCTGAGGGCCACTTCTGGGGGCCTGGTGCAGCCCCCTTGACTCCATTTCAGTATCTCTGCAGCAGGGTTATGACGTGGACACCCAGGCCTCACATCCTGTCCTCGGCCTCCTGCTCTCTGCTGTTCCTCGGGTCCTGGGGACTGCAGATGGCTCCCTGTGGGTGGAGGGAAGCACAGGCTCCTAGTGCACAGAACCTGGCCTGGATTACAGATGTTCAGGAAGCCCAGGAGGTCGTCACATCTCATGTGGTGACATTGTTTCTGTATCCTTCTCCCTGATCTCATGTGGCTCAGGCTAGCCTCATGTGTCTCAGGCTAGCCTCAAACTTATTAGGTAGCCGAGGATGACCTTGAACTCCTGATCCTCCTGCCTCTGTATCTTGAGTGTTGGGATGATCGGTATGTGCTGTCACAACTGTTTCTGTGGTTCTGAGATCAAACCCAGGGCCTTGTGAACATTCTACTAGCTGAGCTACAACCCAACCTCAAACCTGTAGTTTCGTTTTCATTTGAAAAGTCTAGTGCTCTGTGTGTGTGTGTGTGTATGTGTGTACACACACACACACACACACACACACACACACACACACACTATAGCACATGTGTGGAGGTCAAAGAACAGTTTGTGGGACTCAATTATTTCCTGCCAGCATGTGATGTTCAAGGATTCAATTCAGATTGTCAGACTCAGTGACAAGCACACTACCCACTGCGCCATATTGCCAGCCTCAGACAGATTCTTAAGTGCTGAGCAAATAGCTCTGGCTTGAGGACTGAGAGACTGAGACCCTTCTCTGGCTGCCCACTCCTCTCCTAAGAAGGTCCTTTGCAGAAGGTGGGAAGCCTGGGCTCCAGTCTGGGTTGGGGTCAAGCATGTGGTGGGAGTGGGGTTTGAACTTAGCTGAGAGTCGTTAGAGTCTTCTAGGGGCTGGAGGAGCAGGGCGGGCACAGCCTAGCCTGGTGTCCATGTTGGGGGGGGGTGAGGGGGAGGCTGAGAAAGGGCAGCGGGGCTAATGGACAAGCAGAAAGAGGCCAGGCTAGACCCAAAGCAAAGCCGGGAGCACACCTCCATAGCCCTGCAGTGTTAGTGAACCTGCTTCCCAAATGCCTGGCTGCCGTCGCTGGCGTATTTACCACAGACTCCGGTTCTTGTCTGCCCGGCAGCAAATGTTCTCCAAGGCAGTTTGCCCACAGACGATACAAACATTTTCACAAATCCCAGGTGGGACATTGTGTGTCAAACTGTGAAGTTTGAATGGATTAAATAGCAATTTAGTGACTTCAACTTTTTAGGCTTCATTAAGGATTTTAGAGATAGTAATTCTTATTTCCTCCTAAAGCTCACAGAGCCATCTCCTCCACAGCCACGGAAACTCAAGATGACGTGAAATAGCTGTGTGTAATGGCAGTGACAGAAAGAGGGAGAGTTCTGCTCGGAGGTGGCTGGGGCACTTGCTTTCTGTGGGAGCATCTGGGTGGGCTTCCTGGAGGAGGAAGCTCGGGATGTGTGGAATGCAGACCAGCCAGAGGTGCTGGTTCCGGGCCGAGCTGTTGCACATGGCAGGCAATGTCGGTTCCTGAGGCTGAAGACAAGGCCCACATGGGCCTGGCCAGGCTGTGGAGCAGGGTGCATGGATGGCAGTTGGTGACCAGACATGTTTGAGCACAGAAGGGGATGTGGCATCCACCATGCAGTGAGGGGACTGGGTTGGGAGGAGGATGCTATGGCAGTGGCTGCTGCTGGCTGCACACCAGAGCCTGCAGGAGCAGGCATGGCGGACCACGCTTCTTATTGCGGTCCTCTTATTCTTATTGTGGGCTCTTTGACCCCGTCCAGCAGGTCCATCTTAGGTCAAATATGAGTGCAGGGCCTTCAGAAGACCTGGCCCCACAGGGGAGGCTCAGGGAGGGGGCCAGCTCACTCCCTCTTCTTGTCTGTAGCACAACAGGATACAGAGAACAGAGATGTCAAGCTACCATACTCAGGGTTACACAGCCAGGAACCACACAGCAGGATTTGAACTCTAAGTCCGAGCTCTGACCTCACTTAAGCTGGGTCTCCATGATGTGAACGCTATACCCATTCCGTTTATCGGGTGATAAACTGAGGCCGTGGGAAGCGGAGTCACTGGTGTGAGGGTCACAGAGCAGGCATTGGGTTTGACTGCCCAAGTCCCTTAGTTCTGGAGCCTGCTCTGTCCCCAAATAGAGCAATGGTTTTTCTTTCTCAGATTGTCACCTGAGAATGGGGTCAAAAATGGTGACTATCTCGTGTCATTGACCTGTACTGGGGCTTTTAATCATAGTGCCCGGCACTTAGTAGGTCTCTTAAACAGATGGGGGCCATGAAGGTGGCTGCACATTGAAGCCACAAGTTCACAGAGGCTTACAGTAGGGGCCGGGCTACTGTTACCATGGAAGGACACCCCTGAACCCAATCCAGTTTCCTTCCCAAACTGCCTTCCCCCAGTTTCCCCGACTCCGACAAGCTGCCCTGAGAAGGTTGGTTAGGAATGGGGTCGAGGCTGGGGGAGGGCAGTGTGGGACCTGAACTCTGGATGGTGAGACCAGAATTCCAGGTCTGAGCCCTGGCCCCGCTGTTCGGCTTCTGGCTAGGGCCTTGCCTTCTCTGATCAGGCCTTGCTTTCCCTTCTCATCTGTCGTGCCTGGACCAGGCTGCCCTGGGAGATGCCAGCTCCAAGCAGGGCCAGGGGGTGCTGCTCTGTCCCCTTGGCCGTCAGCCCCCAGCTCCAGCCTCCAGAGCTTCAGGCTGTACAGAGGAGGCAGCCAATCTGTTTACTGAACCGGCTGACCCCTTCCGGGAACACGGCCCAAGCTTCCCAGAACTCGGGTATTAATGACCCGGAGCCACATGACGGAGCATGACACAGCATTTTTTGGGTGCAAGGCAGAGCCCAGAGGGGCGCGTGGGGGCTGTGGCCCAGCCTCCAGCCTGGCCAGAGGGTGAGTCACCCTGGCCTGCTGCAGCTCCCTCCCTGGCCACTTGAGCCCTCCCCTAGACCTCATGTCCCACCTTGGCCAGGGCCACCCAGGACCCCTCAGCCTTTGCCTTACTGAGAGAGCTGAGGCTGTGGGTGCCTGGAACTGCCCTCTGGGGACCTCAGAAGGGTCTGCACACGAGGCCTTGGCCTCCCTCCAGAGCTGGCTATGGGCAGCTTAGCCTTCCAGAAAAGGGACAAATGTACTCCTGTTTGACAGATAGCAAAACTATCTTGTGGAGAAGGCACAAGTCCTGAATGTGGGGCAGGACTGGAATCACGTCAGAAAAGATCCTTTCACAGTGGGGACGGGGGTGAGGGAGGGGGAGAGGATTGAGGCATGAGCCTGAACCCAGAAAGACCCCAGCTCAGGCCTGCTTTCTGTATGCTGCACAGCTGGGCACGTAGGCACATGCACTGTGCCTCAGTTTCCCCTGTGGAGGCACTTGGCTTCCTGATCTCAGGAATCCCTGAGGACAGGTGACAATCTAGCCGAAAGCATCCCACCCAAGCAATTACCAGTGTCCTGAGGCCCAGGTCTTGGAAGCCAGGCTGGGGTCAGCATAGGCCTCACCCCCTGGGCATCCTGGGTTACCCCCGGGCAAGGTGGGGGCGGTGGTTTTTATAAGGCTGGGAACCAGACAGGTGTGGGGTGCAGAGGGGTGCCTGCTGGCAGGAGGGGGCAGGCCGGGGTACACGGGACTGGAGGTGTTCTTTGATTCTCTTCGCTTTATTAGCAGCCATTGCTTGAGCACCTTCTGTATACAGGTCTCTCTGTTGTTGGGTAGGTTGGACGGTTACAGTGGGGGAGGGGAACACATGGATGGCAGAACATTTTGGCCCTGGGCTAGGACCATGGTGGACACAGCAGAAGATGACAAACTGTGGGGGAGGCCTCCTGAGGTGACTTCCGTGGACAGTGAGTGGGGCGGCTTCCCAGCAGGAGCCTGTGTGCATAGCCAGTGTGAAGGCTCTGGGGGAGGCAGGGGACTGGGGTAATTGGGAAAGACAAGGGAGGATGCTGGTAGCTAGAGGGAGGGATGGTGACAGTTTCTAGGGACCAGTGCACAGTGAGTGGCCACCACGCGAGCTCATGCGTGCTTGGGAGACAGCAGGACTCGTCTTCTCTGTCTCCCAGGGCCAGGACATGCCACCCTGGAGGCCAGAGACAGGTAGGGAAGAGAGGCCCAGCAGGGATACCTGTTCAGGAGTCCACTGAGAATTAGAAGGTCAGAGGCGGCCAGGGCGATGGCCCAGCAGGGTGGGCAGGCCTTCTGTAGCCAGAAGCTGCAGGTGTGGGCAGTATGGACAGTTGCCACCAAGAACCCCTGCTGTGAGACAGCAAGCCTGGAGTTGTCCCCGGAAGAGGAGAGGCAGATACAGAGGCCCTAAAGGGGACAGGCAAGAGTTCTCCACTGCTCCAGAGCCGGGAGAACACAGAAGGGCAGGGCAGGCTCTCAGTTCCCAGGCTGGAGTCTGGGGCAGACCTACAACTGCAGGCCCAGGTTAGAGATCAGGTTCCCCACACGGACTGGGGCAGGCACCTGTCCACCCTTGGTGGGCATAGCTGGAGTCACAGCACGTTTGGAGAGGAGTCAGAGATGGAGGGGACAGGAGGGTGGAAGGGCAGGAGCCATCACACGGGGGCATCTTGGTTCTGTGAAGCCGTGCTGTGTGTCTCTTGTGAGTCACCTCACCTCTCTGAGCCTTAGATCTTCATTAGTGAATGTACTCGGTTCATTGTTTCGTTCATTCATCCTTCTCTCGGTATTTAAATTTTTATATGTATTTATGCGTGTGCACACGCAGGTGTGTTTGTATCCCACAGTACGTGTGTGTGTGTGTGTGTGTGTGTGTGTGTGTGTGTGTGTGTGTGAGGTCAGAAGGCAACTTGCAGGGGTTGAGTCATTCACCTCCCAGGTCCCAGGAATTGAACTCAGGTTGTCAGGGTTGGCGGCAGACAACACCTTTACACACCAAGCCATCTCGCCAGCCCTCATTCAGTAATTTTTTTTTCTTTGAGCACCTATTATGTGCCAGGCATTGGGCTAGGCTGGGGCATGCAGCGAGGACACACACCCTGCCTGTGTGGGCTGACTGGGAGCATGGTGTGCAGTGGTTAGTGCTGTGGACTCTGGGGCCAGAGAACCTGCTTCAGCAGTTATCAGCAGTTATCAGCTGTTTGACTTCTGACCAGTTGCTTCACCTTCCTGAGCGCTCTCTTTAATGCGAGTTAATTACGTTATTCACTTTGTAGGGCTACAAATGAGTTCACATAGGAAGCATGAGCCTGACTGACACACAGTAGGTACTCATCTGTGTCCAAATGGAGAGAGGGAAGATGAACAGAACACAGGTGAGCGAGCGTCCCATAGTGGGAGGGGACAGGAGCCAGCTTGGAGACCAAGCGGGCACACAGTAAGTGCTCAATAAATGTCTATCTTTCTTGGCCTGCTTTTTATTCAGCTTGGATGGTGAGGCCTGAGATTTGGGATCTGCAGAAGATAGGAAGTCAGGCCTGGCTTATCCAGAAATGTAGGGCAGAACCTTCGGGCCACCCCCCTCACACACACACACACTGCACCCGTAACACTCCCTGAACCCCAACTGCATCACCCTCACAGCCTGGGTGGCTAGGACAAGCTGGGGCCTGCCTGGCAGGTCCCCATAATGGCACTCATTACACAGGTGTCTGGCAGTGCAGTGAGGAGACTTGGGCCCCAGGGGCCGCGTTCTCATGGCACCCGGCCAGCCACCGCGGGCCCTTCCTCATCCTTCATGGGCCTGTGTCCAGGAAGGGCAGCAGGCGGGGGAACGGGGCTGGCGGGGGGCCAGCTGGCAGCCCACAGAAGGAGGGAAAATTGAGAAGCTTGGGTGCCAAAGGCTGGCGAGGGGAGGTGGTGGTGGGGTGCAGGTGCGCAGGGACGGTGATCCAGGCAGGCGGAGGTGAGAGGTCACCAGGCCGCAGTCGCCAACACTCTGGGTCCAGCCTGGCTCAGTCCAGTCAGCCCACTCATGGGGTGCCCACCAGTGGCTCTGCTGTGCTGGCTGAATCTGAAGCCCTGGTTTCTGCAGTTAACCAGTGGTGACGGTTACTGACCCTGCATCAAAGCACCACACAGTATTTTATAAATATGCACATGTTCGGTGCAAACTAAAAATATATATATTTAAGAGGCTGGAGGCTCTGTGGTTAAGAGCACTGGCTGCCCTTTTGGAGGATTTGGGTTCAATTCCCAGCACCCACATGGTAACTCCAGTCCTAGGGCACCTGACACCCTCTTCTGACCTCCTTGAGTACCAGTCACCAGGGTGTACAGGCACACAGGCAGGCAAAACACCGACGCACATTAAATAAAAAAAAAAATAAATCTTTAAAAATTGAAATACATGTATTTAAAAAAAAAATCTCCAGAGTCACATGGTGTTGGCTCACGCCTTTAAGCCAGCACTCAGGAGGCAGAGGCAAGCGGGTCTCTATTAGTTTGAGATCCCTTTGATCTACAGATTGAGTTCCAGAACAGCCAGGGCTACACAGAGAAACCCTGACTCAAAAAACAAAACCTCTCCAGATGTAGACCCTGACCTTAACAGGACCGTAACAGGGATGGAGAAAAGAAGCAGGGTTGTAAGCACTACAGGGTGGGGCCAAGGGCCTCACTGAGGAGCAGCTGTGGCCAGAATAGGGAAACAGAGCTCTGGACAGGAGGTGCAGGCAGTGCAAAGGCCCTGGGGCAGGCCACAGCCTGGCTGATGGAGGAGTACCGAGACAGAGGGGCAAGAGGAGAGACTGAGGCACACAGGAGCAGGGCAGGATGGAGAGGTTGTTCCCAGTACTGTATGGGGGGCTCTGCACGCTGGGCACACAGAGGGGGGTCTGGAGGTGAGGTGGGTGGGAGGGGCCAGAGAGGAGCACTAGTGTGGGAAGAGCTGGCTGTCAGAGGCGCTGATGGAACCGTGGGCTGTTCAATTTGTGTTTGAGCCTATTAGCCTGAGTTCAAACCCCTGGATTCCAGAGCCTGTTATTAAGCTGGCTGCACCCTGGGGCGCCTGCCTTTATCCCCAGACAGGGCCCAGCCCGCCTGCCCCCAGGTCGACCTTGGCCCCCCAGATGGGAATCGCCGGGCGGGACAGGGCACCCCGGGCCTGCCGCAGCTCTGCCAAGCACCTCACAGGCCTGAGACAAGTCGGGGAGGGCGGGGAACAGCCTGTCTTCAGGAGTGGGGAGACACAGCCCAGAGAAGGGATGGCAGCCCCACGGCCCAGAGGCAGGGAGGCCCAGTCAGGACTTCTCCTGGTCTCTGTGTTGTCCAGTTGGTGAGGTTCCTGTTCACGGGCCCAGGGACCGCCCAACAGAGAGGTTGATGAATTTCACCCGCACTGGAGGCTCAAGAGAAGGCTCAGCTCAGGGCCCTTGGTTAGTCCACAGGAGTGAATGAAGAAACTGGGGGTGGGGAGAGTTCTCTCCTGGTTCCACGATTCCACAGGTTTTGGGTCCAATCCTTCTCTTTCAGGTCTCAGTTTCTCCAGCCATAACCAGTTAAAGCTGGAGTGGAAAGATGAGAGCGGCCAGTTCAAGGGACGGCTTCGGAGGTTGAAACCCTGGTTTTGCATCTGTCCTTGGTCTCCAGCACTCTGGAGCTCAGTCCTCAAGCCCACAAACCTCAATCCTGACCCCTTAGGACTCCAGGGTACCAACATTGCCCGGTTCTCTGCTGGGACCATGGCCTCTCTCTGCACTGTCCTCCTGCCTCAGGCTCTTTGTGGACAGTGTGACTGCTGTATGTCAGGCCACCAACATCCTGCAGCTCAAATCGCCCTATGAGGCACATGCTCCGGCGAGATCTGTGTCACAGAGGAGGTCAAGCTTTTCTCCCAAAGCCACACAGTGACTCAGAGTCGTGAGGATTTGAACTTCGGCCACACGGACCCGAACAGGTTCTTTTCTTCTTTCTTTGAGTCACTCATTTTCAACTTAACAGCTGCCTCCTCCAGGAAGGCCTCCCTGACTACCTGCTCCAGGTCTCACCCTGAGTCACAATTACCTCCTTTCTCTTTAGCAACTTTATGGATGTTTAGCAGACACAGTTCCAGAACATAATCCAGGGTGCACAATGGTGAGTCGCACCCTTTATGAGCATTCCTGAGCGCACCAGTTCCATCGGGCTTCAGGTATATCCTCTACCCCAAAGTCGGGTTGTATCCTTCCGCTCCACTTCCCCAATATTGCCACAGAGGGGCTTTATTTCTCTGGAACTTTCTTCAGGTGGAGCCTCGGCATGTCTTTCTTGACGGCATGGCAATGCTAACTCATTTGCATGCTACGGCCTTAGTCTTTTTTTTTTTTCTTCTTTGCTTTTTTGAGACAGGATTTCTCTGTATAGCCCTGGATGTCCTGGAACTCACTTTGTAGACCAGGCTGGCCTCGAACTCAGAAATCCGCCTGCCTCTGCCTCCCGAGTCTTTTACACAGTACTCCTCCTCCTACCAGGCTGTAAGCTGGGCCCAGAGCTTGCTCCTGTGTCTCTGTGTCCTCACACTCGGTTCAGGGCTGGGCACACAGGAAGTGCCTAATAAATACTGAGCAGAGGAAGAAGGGTTGCGCCCCTATGAGGTTCAGCTACAGTCACAGGGCAGAAGAGATCCAGGCTACATGAGGACCACTGTCCTCAAGCCTTGGAGGTGACATGGCTGAAGGCATCCAGTGGTGTCCTGAAACCATGTGTCTCAGGTGTGGGCTGAGGAGTTTGCTTGTCCTGTCTTTGTCCTGTGGGCAACTAGAAACGACACCCGTGCCGCTGAGGAGGCTTCAGGTGGGTGGGAGGCGGCAGTTCTGCCTCCCAAACCAGTCGGACTCCTTGAGACTCCCTGGGGCGCTGGGAGCCGAGTAACGAGCCAGGAGTGGGGGGGTGGGGGGGGTAGGGGCGGGCAGCATCATCAGTTAATTAGTGCGAATTATCGGGAAATTCCAGTTCATGCTGCATCAAGCTGGGCAGGAACGGGAGGGAGGCACTAATCAGCCTTCCAGGTCCCCAGCAACTGGTGGAGGCTCTGTGCCCCAGGGCCTCTGCTGCCCTCCAGCCAGGGGTCAGCCACAGCTTCTACGTGTGGCCAGAGCACCCCTATGTGGCTCCACACTCTGCTTGTATGTCTGTATCATGAGATCCCAAGGCCCTTTTCTCAGAGGCAAAAGCAGGGGCTGGGACTTGGGGAGCTAGGCTGAGGTCACACTGGAACCCCCAGAAGCAGAACTGAAAGGGCAGGGTCATTAGAGGGCATGGCATTTTCAGTGAGAGCCACATTCATTGACATTCATTAATTGAGTACCTACTACATACGATGCATGGCTCAGCTCTGCAGACAAGGGCTGCCCTGGACAGTTTGTTTTGTTTGGGGAGATGGGGCATCAGGGAAAGGGTTCCACAGCCCACTGGGTTTGGAGACTGCATAGTCCCAGGGTGCAGAGCTCATTCCTCAAAGTTACTCCATGGTGGGACTCCAAGGGATCACCCTCACTACCTTCTAGCACCAAACTGTGATGCCCTTTGACCTCACCTTGGTGCGAACTCCTTGTTCTGGTCCCAACTCTGGTACTTTGCAAGGGCGGGGTGCGGTGACTCATCTCTTGGTTAGGGTACAGGGAGGACTCAGATGAGGAAGGAGGAAAGATGATAGACAGACACAAGGTCCTATGGGTGATTATGGCTGGTCCTCAGGTGGATGGGTGATGCAACTGTTTATGGATGGATGGATGGATGGATGGATGGATGGATGGATGGATGGATAAAGCAAGAGATGAACTGAGGGAATGAGCAGGTAACAGAGCAGGGGAGAGGACATCAGAGGGATATTGAGTGGATGGATAGACAGATGGATAGACAGACAGGTGGATGGTTGGATGGATGGATGTATGGATGGATGGATGGTGGAAGGATGGTAGATGGTGGATGTATGGATGGAGGATGGATAGATGATGGAGGATGGATGGAAGATGGACAAACAGATGAATGGATGGCTGATGGACAAACAGGTGGATGGATGGGTGGGTGGGTGGATAGATGGACAGACAGATGGATGAACAGAGAGATGGATGGATGGATGGGTAGGTGGATGGATGGGTAGATGGGTGGATGGATGAGTGGATGATGGGTGGATAGATAGATGGATAGATGGGTGGATGGATGGATTGGTGAGTAGGTAGATGGGTGGATGGGTGGACAGACAGATGGATGAACAGATAGGTGGATGGGTGGTTAAATGGGTGGATGGCTGGGTGAATAATGGGTGGCCAGTGCATGGGATGGTGAGGATGTTTGAGACCTGTGGATCAATGGATGGACAGATAAGTGTGCAATTGGGAAAACTGGTGTATAACCCGGCAAAGGAGCAAAAGACATGAAGAGATGAGTGAGCATGCAGGAGAGTGCGGGGTGGCTGGGTGGGCAAGTGGGTAGGTGAAGGATGAATGGATGGGTGGGTGGGTGAATGGCAGATAGATGAATTCATGGGAGATGGCTGGCTCCACGGGTAAGAGAACAGAGAGATGGGTGGGCCAGAGCATGAGCAGATGCCTGTAGCATCAGAGGGTTGTGCTGAGGTCACTGTGACAAGAAGGGCTCTGAGTTCCTCTTTGACACAGCAGTATGTTGACATTTGGTGTTTTGAAGTTAGGAAAAGTTGAGTTGTCACTCCAGAAAATTGCGTGTTTGTGCACACACACACACACACACACACACACACACATACACACACACTCATGGGGTGGAGATCATGAGACCCGGAGCCCTGAAGGGGTTTGAGGAGCCTCTGCTCCGGGTGGTGACTTCTTTTAGCTCCTTGAGTCTCTTTCAAGGGTCACAGGTTGGGTCTGCAGAAGACTACGTGGGGCTGATCTCCTGAGGGTCCACAGCTTCTCTGTTCTTTGATTAGTCTTTTTGTCCCTTGCTTGCAGGCCTGGGAGACCCTGTGCAGGACTGTGGACAGCTGGGAGTAGACAGACTTTGCCAGTCTCATTTGTAGCTGTTGCTGCTGGAAGCAGCTGAGGGCCAGGGTGGATATGGGGGTCCCCAGAGCAAACCTAGGTGCTTATGGAGATCACAGGACTTCTCACGAAGGGTAGAGCTCCGGCTTAGGCTGCCTACACACAAAGCTCTTCGTTCCAGGGCTTGGGTCCAGGAGAGTGTTCAGCTCCCCAGGAAGCCAAAGGAAAGTTCAGCTTGTGACCCTGCTATCCAGACTGCTGTGCAAAGTTGGATCTGCGAACAGGGCTCTGAGGCAGGGGAACCAGCAAAAGGCAACACAGATCTCTTTAGGAGGGCTGGTGGGCACAGACACTAGGCTCTGAGAGGCGGACGGAGTCCAGGGACACCACATGGATTAGAGGTGTGGAGGTTGGGACAGGAAGGGATGAAGTCGGGCAGGCTTGTGACCCAGAGTGAAGTCTGGTATAAGATCTACTCCAACAGCCCTGAAGGTCCCCAGGTCCTTAATATCCCTAAAACACAGTGTTCTCTTCTGAAACATGATAATACGGTAGGGCAGATTCAACGTGGCACCAGAAAAGCCTGGGCTTGGAGCATGGGACAGGGTCAGGGACACTTGGGCCAGTGGGAGCCACCTTACTCCTGTGCTGCAGAGACACAGGGGCCTGGCCACTCACTCACACACATCTGCATCACATGTGGGGAAGAATAACTCAGTCCCTGCCTGAGGCCCTTCCAACCCACCCAGCTGGAGTCTTCCTTAGGGAGGGGCCCTGTGGGTTGTAGAGGGGACCAGGTATAGCATCCATCCAGTATCTCTCAAACCTGCAAGCCCTGGGCTCTGACCTGGGACGTGTCTTGGGCCTGGCTGAGGCCCCGAGTCTGCCTTGAGTGAGCCTGCCACATCCACTCCTGCAGAAAGCCTTTCAGGAATGGAGTTAGCATTCAGAAACCTGCAGATGTTTTGGAAACTGGAAGCTCCCCTTGGAAGGTTAGAACAGCAAGTTCTGGGCCTTGTTCCCAGGGGGCCATCCTTGGTTGTAGCTAAGTGTACTTAAGACAGGGTCTGGGCCCTACTCTCCACCCGTCCCTCTCATCTTCCCAGTGCAGATGTCAAGGAGGGATGACTGGACCACTTGAACCCTGGCCTGGTCTTGGCTGGGGCTTTGGATCCCTGAGCCTGTCTCTTGTCCCTCCATCACCCACAGGACCTGAACGTGCTTCTTTGCCCAGACTTCATCATAGCTCTGCCCCACAGGGCCTGGGGCTGAGCCTGGGGTGGTGGGGATGGTGGTGGGCTGAGATTTAGCCAGAGCCTTAGGGCCCAGTGGGAGGCAGACTCACATCTGCTAGCAAGACGTGTCAGCCAGGCCTGTCACACTGCGGAGGCTCATCCCAGAGGCATGTGGGAGCTGGGAGGTGCTGCTGCAGGCGGGCGGGCGCTGCTGCGGGGCGGAGCCAGCTGAGCTGATGGGCAGCAAGGCTGCGTGCAGACCCTAGGGACCCCTGAGATGATCCCTAATCTGTGAGTTGACCAAAGGGGTGGAGGTGGGGGAGGCAGAGGGCGGCAGGGGCTGCTCAGCCAGGACCTGAACTCACATCTTAAGAAGTTGTATCACCTTAAACTGTGTCGTAAGGGAAGGCCTGGGTGTGCATAACTCCTGGATCCCTCCCATAGTCACATGGTGCCTAGATCCCAGAGGCAACACCTGTCCCCCGATGTGGATGTGATGGGTCACTCTGGGCATGTGGCTGCTCTGTCAGAGACCGGAAGGATGGCCGCTGACGACTGGCCAAGTCCTGGCCACCGCTACTATGAGGGGAAAAGTCCACGCATGAGGAAACACTTACTGATCATTTCCTGCGCGTCAGGAGGCAGACAGGGCTCTGAGGACCCTGTGTCCGCAGCGCTCACGCTTCTGAGGAGGAGGCAGGAGAACAGGAAGTACCTCCAGAACACCACATGCCACATTCTACTTCTGTGAGTGTGTATGAGTGCACATGCGCACACAGACACAGACACACACACACACACACACACACACACACACACGCATGTCTGCGTGAGCACACGTGCAGACGGAAGCCAGAGGTCAGCCCCTGGGGTTCCTCAGGTTCCACCAGCTTTCTGGGTTTGAGACAGTGTCTCTTTCTGGCCCGGAACGCACCAAGTTGGCCATCGATATCCAGAGATCTTCCTCAGCACGGGGGTTTTGTAATCGCACAGCTACACGCAACACCACAAGTCCTGTCGTGCTCCACTCTTTATGTGGGTTCTGAGTACCAAACTCAGGTCCTCCTGCTTGTGTGGCAAACACACACGCACGCACGCACGCATGCACACACACACACACACACACACACACACACACACACACACACACACACATGCTCGCGCGCGCGTGCACACACACCCGGTGCATGAACGTACAGGCAGGTAAAATATCCATAGACATAAAATAAAAATATATCTGGAAAAAAACACTTTAAAGGACTAAAGGGAAAATATTAAAGGAAAAATTTTAAAGGGAAACAGAGGGTTTCATCAGGGAAACGGAGAGTCTCCTCAGCCCTCAGCAGGAAGAGTGGGGGGAGAGGGGGGGTTCTCTCCAGTCTTTGGGGTTCCCAGCACCTTGCAACTGTGTCCAAACTCAAGTTCCTGTTCCGTTCCCAGCCTCTCACCCTCAACTCAGCTAACATATTCTTCTTCCATGATTCCCTTTGCTGCCCGTCCCCACTGCCCATTGTCCCCTCTGCCAGGAGCATCCTTCTATCCCCCCCCCCCCCCAGGCCCTTTCTGTTCTTGCTCAATTCAGCTGTGCTTGAACTAGGCCTCAGAGAAGTAAGTGGACCCAGGGAGGGCCCAGCTCAGCTTTCTCCTCTTGGCCCCCAGCCTCTGCGGCCAGGGGAAGGGCTGAGGTGGAGGCCAGAGGCCGCTCACGTGGGCTGTGTGACTTCGGGCATCACCTGAGCCTTTTCTGGTCCCTGGCTTCTCTGTTCTTTTGCTTCTGTTGGTCTGGTGACAACGTCTCTGGAGAGATGTGTGTGTGGCTCTTCACCCAGTTGTGCCAGGCCAGCTCAAGGCAGCTTTGAGCAGACGCCAGTGAACGCCACCCTGGGTCTTGAAGCTTTCCTTCCCAAGCACCTGCTGACTTTTCAGCTCTGAGCTCTCTTGCTGCTTGCAATCAAGGCAACTTACTCAACCACTCTGGACGCGTTTCCTCCAGTGTGAAAGTGCCTACCCCTTGGGGCACTGTGTAAACCGCACTTGGTGTGCACAGCAAGCAAGCGGGCAGAACAGCACCTGCTGTTAGAAACAGTGTGGACAACCTGCTGTGTGGCCGACTGTCCTGGGTTGGCCCGTACATCTGTGAGGTCTGGTCGTGGCAATGGGCAGAAAGTATGAACTTGCTGAACACTAACCATGGGCCCGGAGCAGGGCCCACAGGTGGAATTTTTGTTCTCCTTAAGCTTTTGTTTGTTTTCTTTTTTTGAGACAGGGTTTCTCTGTGTAGCCCTGTCTGTCCTGGAACTCACTCTGTAGACCAGGCTGGCCTCGAACTCAGAAATTCGCCTGCCTCTGCCTCCCAAGTGCTGGGATTAAAGGTGTGCGCCACCGCCACCACCGCCCGGCTCTCCTTAAGCTTTTAAATACAGAATTTACTTAAGTCAAAGTCACTGAGCCACATTTGTGCCTGTCCTCTCCACAGACAAATACCACTGGTTTTAATCCTATTTAACAAACTAATGAAATGTGAAATAAAGTTGTGGGCCTGGGGACATGGATATCAACCCAAGGGCAGTGGAGACTTACGTCCTAATCAGATGCTATGGAAGATGGGGATTGTAGGTGAACCTTGATCGGGGACCCTCAGCCTCTTCTAAAGTGAACGGGCTGGTTCTTATCTGTCTGTGCAACTCTAGTGTTAACTTTGGCTAGAACCCATTCCTGCTGTTATTTATTAAGTGCCTTCTGTATGCAAACTCATGCTCATCTGCCCCCACCCCCTTCCTCCTTCCTCTCCTCCCTCCCTCCCAGCAGGGACTCACCACACTTCCCAAGGGAGGACAGTACTGGGGATCTGCCCACAGAGGAGGAAGTGGGGGCTGGGCCGGCTGCTGACGCAGCTGTGACGTCAGAGCCGGCCACAGGCGGCGGCCAGCCCGAGCTGCTGGTACCCCGTGTGCCTGCTGGCCGTGGACCCCCGGCTCCCACCCCTTAACCCCTTCCCGGCTTCCCTTTCCCAGACGGCCATCCCCCAGCTGGCCTGGCCCACAAGATTCCCAGATTTCACAACCGGGGCTGGCGCTGACTCACGTACAGTAAGTTCGGGGAGAGAAACTCCCGGCTGCCTGGCGTCCCGTCCTGGGACAAGCCGGCCGCCAAGCCTGCCCTCCTCACAGACACTGCGTGGCTGGGATCTTCCCGCAGGGCTGCTGCCCCACAGGGGAGCATGAACTGTGCCAGAATTCAAGGGGCCATCTATGAGATCCTGGTGGCCACGTGCTCAGCCATGGCCTGCGGCCAGATTGCTGGTGGCCTGGAGTCATCCCCAACTCTAAGGCTAAGCTGTGGTGTCCTTACTGGGAAAGGGGGTTGGTTGGTCACAAGACCAGCATCCTGGGTTATGGCAGGGACTGGGCGTGATGATCGCGAGCAAAGCAGAGCACAGGAAGTGGGGGTAAATATTATTGTTGTGACGTCACCTAATGACTCCAGAGCCCTGGAGAGGCCGTCCCACCTGGGGTACCATCTTCCAGGACAACTGGCCTCAGGAAGTGAGCCATTTTAACGTAGTTCACTCTGTCTCCATTTAATCCGTGCGTACTAATTGAACATCACGGCGTTCCACAAGCACACGACTGGGTTCCAGAGTCAGCAGTGCGTGAAGGAGGAAGCGTTAAAACAATTGATTTTTGAGAAAGTGTGTGTGTGTGTGTGTGTGTGTGTGTGTGTGTGTGTGTGTGTGTGTCTCACTCTGAAGCCTAGGTTGGCCTCCCACTCAGGACCCTCAGCCTCTGTCTCTCCAGGGCAGGGACTCCAGGTGTGCACTCCCATACCTGGGCAGCAGGAAGCTTGAGATCACACTTGTGATTGGCTGGCAGATAGCACAGGTGGATGATGGGAGCTGAGGGTCCTGAGAGAGTAAGCCAGCATATGCTTGAGGACAGGATCCAGGCAGTGAGACCCTGGCCTGCTGGAGGCACCTCTTAGACATCTAGCAGGGATGAGGTTGGCGGGGACCCAAGCCTCAGCCTGCCTTGCTGGGAATGGATGACACCTGACCAGGGAGGGCCCTGCTTCCCACTGACCTGGTGCCCACAGAGAAAGTGGCTCTCACTCGGTTCCATCTCCAAAGCCAGGGTGCTCAGGGACTTTGGGTCAAGGAGTGTGGTGAGTCCTGGGGCTCATGACAACTTTCCCAGCCTTCTGGAAGTCAGCATTTAGAGTTTGATTTATCACTGAGTTTAGGGGTGCCTGACTGAGGGATGGGCACAGCTCAGCTTTCTGGAGGAACAGGAGAGGCAGGGCCTCTGGCTCTGCTGTCTGTCTCCAACCCAGGGAGAGATGAAACACTGGAGCAAAGGGGACCGGGCGTGCTGCCCACGAGCATGCGCACCGTGAGGAGGCCCCCGTGAGCAGGGACGTGCAAAGCCACAGGGGAGGGTATGCTCAGCCTGGCTGAGGCCTCACAAGGGGACAGCACAAGGCTTAATCAGCGTCCCTGAAAATGTTTTGTGTGTTTTGTTTTTTTACATTGAAGTGTACGTATTTGTGTAATTAGGATATGTAAATCGTGTGGGAGTGTGTGCCTGCCGCAACACATGTGTGAAGGTTAAAGGTCAGCTTACTCAGGCTGTTTCTCTCCTTCCACCACATGGAGTTCAGGGATCAAACTGGGGTCAGTTGTCCTTGGTGACAGGATACTTTACCCATTGTACCATCTTACTGTGTGTGTGTGCATGTCGGTGCATGAGAATGTATGTCTATGTCTATGTGTATATATGTCTGTGTGTCTATGAGTGTGTGTGTTTGTGTCTATGTGTGTGTCTCTCTCTGTATGTTTGTGTATCTGTGTCTCTGTGTATGTGTCTGTGTGTGTGTGAGTGTGTATGTTTGTGTATGTGGGAGTGTGTCTGTGTCTCTCTGTGTATGTTTGTGTATCTGTGTCTCTGTGTGTCTGTGTATGTGTACATGTTTGTGTGTCTGTGTGTGTGTGTGAGTGTGTGTCTGTGTCTCTACATATGTTTGTTTGTCTGTGAGTGTATGTTTGTGTCTCTGTGTATGTGTCTGTGAGTGTGTGTCTGTGTCTCTGTGTGTGTCTTTGTGTCTATGTAGAGGGTATGTAATACTCACGAGTGAGCTATGCAGTTATGTGTGGGTACATACACATGTGAATATTCCTGTGGAGGTCAGAGGTCACCCTCTGGTGTCTTCCTAGATCCCCCTTCACCTCTTTTTTGGGGGTGCCATCTCTTACTGGCTTGGAGCTCACCAACTAGGCAAGGCTGCCTGGTGAGCTAGCCTCAGGCATTCACTGTCTGCACTTCTCTAACACTGGGGTTAGACCATCATCCCTGGATTTAATGTGCGTGCTGAGGACTCGACTCGGGTCCTTGAGTGTGCATGGGAAGCACTTTACAGACGGAGCCATCACCTTAGCCTCCTGAGAACACTTGAAAAACATCTATTTATTCCCACAAGAAGTCATTTGTGCCCCCTTTAGCCATGATTTCAAGGTATCCATAAGGTGGCTATCGGCCTGCCTCTCACTACAGCTTAATGCAGCAGAAGCCTGGAGAAGAAGTGGGGTCATGTGGTGTCTACCGATACAAGGGGCGCAGCTGGCAATGGGAGGGGTAGAGGCCCCAGCTGAAGAAGAACACACCTTGGGTGTCTTGGCTGAACGCAGAGCTGGAACTCAAATATTGTTTTGTTCTGGGGTCTCAGGGCTGCTGGGAGGCCCAAGCTGGAAGGTTCTCTAGGAGAGAACTGGCCTGGGGTTGAACCAGACCCTGACACCCCCTCCGGCCTGGGTAATTATCTGAAGTGTGGGCAGCTCCCACTTCCTGCCCCTTTCATCCCAGCTCCGGGGCTGCAGGCAGCAATTAACCTCCCCAGCGCCCCTCTTGAAGTAGGTTCTGGAGACAGACATGTTATTAAAACCATTTTTTACAGCTAGGTAAACTGAGGCAGAGACCACTGCAGCTGGAGCCCGCGGTTCCCCGTGACTCAGCAGCTGTGTTTGTTTCTGCTTTGCTGCCTCTCGCTCTTGGGGCTGTATCCAGGTGCACCCCGTCCCAGGCCAGGCCTGCGACAGGAGTCCTGACCTCCTGCTCTCATTCAGACAGGGATCCTAGCTGATGGACGACACCGGAATTTGACTCCACTGTGTAACCCTAGACAAGTCCATTCTCCAGGTAACCGGAAAATGTCTGCTATTTACCCTGTAGCTTTATCCTGGGCACGAAGCACACTTCTATCTGTGATAGAAGCACATATCTATCTATCTATCTATCTATCTATCTATCTATCTATCTATCTATCTTTGCACTGGCAAAATACCGTCCTCAGAGTTCAACCAACATAGAGTTCAACCAACATTAGAGCTTCCTAACCTCAGGGCCTTTTCACATGCAGAGCCACCGGCTGGTACGTCCCCTTTGTAGTGGCTCATCATTCTTGACCGAAGGGCCGCCTCACCTCAGTTTAGAGAGGGCCCTGACCACGCCCCTGACCACACCCCTGACCACACCCATCACACACTTTAGGTGTCTCACGGCTTAACTTCCTTGTGTTCTTTTCTGATCACACATCTGCTTGATCCACAGTGAGTCCCTGAGCTCGGCTAGCACACAGTAGGTGCTCAGGAAATTGTGGCTTTCTTCTTTCTTTGCTGACTTTGAGGTCAGCTGTTTTGAAGCCATTTTGAATTTCTCTGATCCCCTGCTCTTTCTTGGGAATGAGCATGGACTGGGGCCTCTGAGTTTCAGTCAGCTGCTCTGAGATCCCAACCCAGGTTCTGAGTGTCCCCAGACTGGAGGTGGACAGTGGGAGTGAGAGGCCACCGGACACCCTGGGTGCAGGTGTTTGGTGCCTTACAGCCCTCCTCTGGACAGAGCCTTACCGCCAGCCACTGGCTCCCTTGACACATCTGTCAGCACCCTTGGGGGAAAGAATTTGGAGAGGGGAGAAAGAAGGAGAAAAGCAAGCAGGGTGTGAGGGGACTCGTCCCACACCTGTGTAAACAATATCACCTTACACCCCGTCAAGCACCCTCGCCTTCCGTGCCCAGTCCTGGGCTTGTTTTCCTTGGCACAGGTACCCACCGAGTGGAATTCAGCCGAAGGGACCCAATTGTCATCTTCTAAGCGTGTTCCCAGGCCAGGGACTGCCAGGGCTCTGACTGACACTCTACTCCTGTCCTCAGAAGTTCCAGAACGTTCCTGGGACTTGGGAGCCTCCAGCTCTGGCAGCTGTCCCAGAACACTGGAATGTTGGGACTCAAAGCTCCTTCCTGCACGCCTTCCGGGAGGCACTTGAAGTTGGGACAGGGAAGCGAAGCCTGAGGTCAGAGGGTATGGTAGCCGGAATGAGGGTCCCCAACAGTGCCATCCATCCCTTTCTTCCCTGAGGACCTTCTGTGCCCATTCCAGCTCTGAGGTACCAGGGCCTGCTGCAGCTCTTGGATCAAGGATGATCAAGTGACTAACTCTGTCCAGGCCTCTCATGCTGGCAGTCTTTGGAGGATATGCAGTTTCTCCTTGAGCTCTAGAGTAAGCCAGCACAAGGCCAACATGAAGACAAAGCCCACCCCCACCCTAGAAATGAACCACGTTTGATAGCGTTTAAGCTGCTGGATGCAGCCCCACCTGAAGTCTTGCCCTGGGAAGCTTCATCTCTACTGGCAACGGCTTGCCTCTTTGGGTCTGGTTTTGTATCATTTGCACACAGAAAGCTCTGACTGACTGGGAGGAGGGAAGGGAAGAGATCCCGGATAGAGGGAGCTGTAGGCGCAGAGACGGGAGGGGATTCATAGCACAAGGCTCCCCAGGAAAGGGTATGCAAATTTGCCACAGGTTTGTGGTGGGAGGAATGTATTCTGAGGAGAGGACAACCCACCAGACAGCTTGGAGTGGTGAGAAGCAGACTGAACACCAGATTGAGGCCCACCAACACTATCTCGTGTGCCAGGCTGCTGCTGTGTGCCTGGAGGCCCACACAGAGCGGAATTCAATGGCGCGCAGCAGCGAGAGTACGAGCCAGTGGAGCGGCCCAGCTGCTCTGCTTCCTTGGACCAGGAGAAGCTTGACCCAGTGTCTCAAATAATCACCTTGCAGGTCCCTCCGTAACCAAGGGAGAATCGGCCAGCTCCAGCTGGTGGTGGGTACTCCATACAGTACGGTCTCTGGCTGCAGCACACACAGAAGACATTTCTGCACTTAGCTGTTCACAGCCTGGCCTCGGGACAGAAGATGCCCCACCCCTGCCCCGCCCCCGGCTGTGCCAGTGCTGGAGTATCCCGGCCTCTTCACAGATGTCAGAGCCTGTGTTCCCACCCCCACCCCCGACCCCCAGCTGTTTCTTTGCTAGTAGGACACTTCTGAGATGCACACAGTATAATATTCTTTTTTATTGCTACATAGCATCCCACGAAGGGGACAGAGGGAGGCTTGGGGAATACTCAGACCGTTTCCAGTTTTTAGCAGTTAGGAAACACGGAAACCCATGCGGACGAGGGTCTGCGTAAACAGTTTTCTTTGTCTTGTGTCAGTGACCAGTTTTCCGTAGTAATTTGCACTGTGAATCCATACCAGCGCCAGGGGCCAGTGTCTGTCACTTTGCATCATTATCAAGACTATAGCGCCAGGGCTTTGCCTCTACTCATTTTAATTTTAGCCATCGGAATTGCATATAATGTGTGTAATGAGACATCGCTACAATGTTAATTGAGTTGACTGATGAATATCTTTTAACACATTAACATTTCTAGCTACAAGAATTATTGGGAGCTGGGTGTGGTGGCGCACACCTTTAATCCCAGCACTCGGGAGGCAGAGGCAGGCGGATTTCTGAATTCGAGGCCAGCCTGGTCTACAGAGTGAGTTCCAGGACAGCCTAGGCTATACAGAGAAACCCTGTCTCAAAAAAAACAAACAAAAACAAAACAAAACAAAAAAACAAGAAAGAAAGAAAGAAAGAAAGAAAGAAAGAAAGAAAGAAAGAAAGAAAGAAAGAAAGAAAGAAAAGAATTGAATTATTGGGCTAGTGAGTTGGCTCAGCAGGTAAAGAGATTGTTGCCAAGGCTGATAACTTGAGTTCGAGCTCCAGGACCCATGTGATAGAAGGTCTAACCCACTTCACAAAGTTATTCTCTGACTTCCAGACTCCAGGGGCCATGGTACACACACGCCCCTCCACCCATAATAAAAATGTCCAATGAGAAGAAAATGACTGTCTTATCTATTACCGAGTCAATGTTTACTGTCTCCTCTGGCTGTGATGGTGGGGAGTGGAGAGACGGCTCAGCTGTTAAGAGCACTGGCTGCTCTTGCAGAGGATCCATGTTCACTCCTCAGCATCACATGGTGGCTCACAACCATCTGAACTCCAGGGCATCTGACACCCTCTTTTGGCCTCTGCAAGCACCAGGCACTTATGTGGTGCACAGACATACATTAAGGTAAAACACTCAAACATGCAAAATTAAAAAAACAAAACCAAAAACAATCCAAACTTTTAAAACATGACTGCCAAGACCCTCCCAGCTCCTGTATTTCTCCCTGTATTTCTCTCAGCATCTTTGACAATTCTCTTGTTTTCTTTCACCTGATGAGCTTTGATGGGTAGCACAAACTTTTGTTTTGTTTTGTGTTCAACTCTTGTGGCGATGCCAAACGTTTCATTTGAAAATGAATATATTTCAGTAAGAATATGATAACATGAAGAAAACCATGAAGTGGTAAATAGTTGGGGAAGGAACCAGAGCAGAAGTCACCATGGCCACCCAGAGGTGCTCTGTTAGGAGACAGAGACCCAGGGTGCTCCTCGGGCCAGGATGGGTGATGGCTGGGCCCTGGGACGAACACAACACACAAGATACCTTCGGCCACTTTTGCATATCCTTTTCTGCAGTGAGCGCCTCCTCATCCTTCAGAACCCAGTCCTGATTACCCTTCCTCTGCCCAGACCTTTCCTGGAACACTCATCACGCCCCATTGTCATCTTCTAGCTCACTCAGCATCGTCCTGGCTAGACACGTGTGTACCCAGCTGCAGAGAACCTGTCACACAGGTGCCAAAGAACAAGCCTTTCACAGGGTGGATGATACAGGATGGTGGAGCCCGGCAGGTTGCTTTGATTGGCTGCACTTTCTGGGTCACAGCCAGGGCGGGCTTGCCAGGCCAGGGTTTCTTCCCGCTTCTGGCCTCAGCGTGAAAGACCTCCGAGTCCTGTGTTCTGTCTTCTTATTTTTCCTAACCCAGCGTCTAACATTCCTCTGAATTATTTAGAGACAGAATCTCTTTGTGTAGCCTAGGCTGGCCTTGAACTCCAGGCATTCCTCCTGCCTCAGCAATCAATTCCAGTGCTGGAATTATAATTGTGAGCCTGACTTTATTATCTATTTACCTATATATTTAAAGGCAGGGTCTCACATTACCCAGACTAGAGGCTGGTCTTGAACTCAATAGACAAGGATGACCTCGAATATCTGATCCTCTTGCCTCGGTCTCCTGACTCCTTAGTGTGTAGGTATGTGCTCCGATGCCCAGGTTCTCGGGCACTGTGGATATTGGCCAGGGCTTTGTGCATGTAAAGCAAAACCTCCAACCAGCCTTGTTTATTTTAAGATAATTTTTGTTTTTGTTCTTTGAGACAGGGTTCCCTTGGAACTCTGTAGCCTGGGCTGACCGGGAGCTCAACCTTCCCGAATCAGCTCCCACTCTGTGATCTCTGCAGCACTGAGCATGCTCACTCTGAACTATCTCTGCAGCACTGAGCATGCTCACTTTGAACTTTACTTGTGGGGTCAACTCTTCCCTGCTGTGCCATCAGCTCACAGCGCCTTTGGTCTCCCTCTCTCTGATCCCCAGAGACATTACTCAGCACGCAGTGGCAGAAGGCACTGAAGCATTGGGTGAGTGAATGAATAAATGAATGGATGGCTAAGCAAGATGTGAGCTGTCCCTTCTCATCTGAAGTCATGGAGACTCCTCCACCCGTGTGTTGGAGGGTTGTGTGGAGATGCTCCAGCCCAGGGCCGTGTGTCCCCTACCCTGGCTTCCCAGTGGCTCTGGGCTGCAGGCTGGTCACACACAGCAATAGCTGCCAGACAAGGGACTAACTGTGGGCTATAACGAAAGCTACTGGCACTAAAGAGGCAGAAATATCAAGGGACAGAAGGAGCCTAGAAATTAGCCAAGAGCAGGGCATGAGGACACTTTTCTGACTGTCCTCCCATCATGCCCACCCTACACCTATCAGGTGGCTGCCTTTATGTCCCCTCTGTCTCTCCACCTAGCCCCAGAGGGAGCCTGACAAGGATCTGTTGTGGTTCTGTCCACTCTCCTGCCTCCTCTGTGAGGCCCCAGGCTCACAGCCCTCAGCAGCTGCCCAAGGCCAGTTTGAACATAGCCACACTCCTCCCCGTTTACTCTGCTCTTCACTGCTGTTTTCTAGATCTCAATTCATTTTTTGTGTTTATTGTTTTTATGTCCCTCAAGTTTATAGGAAGTAGCATCCAAGATATTTGAGGGGAAACAAATTTTGCTTCTAATTAGCCGGGCAGTGGTGGTGCACGCCTTTAATCACAGCACTCGGGAGGCAGAGGCATGTGGATCTCTGAGTTCGAGGCCAGCCTGCTCTATGTGGTGAGTTCCAGGACAGTCAGAACTACACAGAGAAACCCTGTCTTACACACACACACACACACACACACACACACACACACACACACGAGAAAGTATGCATCACTAAGAACGGAGAATTGCAGGAGTGGGCAGGGCTATGTGTGCAAACCCAGGAAGGGACACGACATACTGACCCCCGAGCCTCCCTCCCACCTTTCAGTTTTCCATAGTTAAGCATCAGCAGTACCACACTCTGTCACTTTAAACATGTAAACGATCACGAGGCCATGAAGAATGCTTGCCTTGCACTTTGGAGAGCTCTCAACATCCACACCCAGCCGTGACTACAGTATAGATCTTCCGTGGCGAACACACTGCAGTTACAATACCACACCATGCTTTCTTTAAACGGTTCCACACACTTCATTTCTCGATTCCAGGGAAGTCTCTCTAGTGAGTCATATCTGGATACTTATTCCCCACTTCTAAATAACATGTGTCTGGTTTTGTTTGCTTCTTTTGAGACAGGGTTTCTCTGTGTAGCCCTGGCTGTCCTGGAACTCACTCTGTAGACCAGGCTGGCCTTGAACTCAGAAAGTCACCTGCCTCTGCCTCCTGAGTGCTGGGATTAAAGGTGTGCACCACCAGGTTCACTTGGGCTGATAATTTCTAACTATCCTTTGTGCAGAAATACACTTGGGTTCCATTTCTTTTCACTGCCTTCTCTATCTTCTTAGAGACTCAGGCAGGATTTTCCTTTCTTATTCCAGGAAGATCACTTAAGAACCAATGTCTGAAGTTTCTAAAACATTGCATAGCAAAGATGTCCTTATCTGCGACATTACCAAGGATCTCTTTCTAATTGGCTTTTGCTTTTGTTTTTGTTTTGTTTTGTTTATTTTTGTTGTTTGTTTTTATTTTGTTGTAATTTTCCCAATTGACTGAGCCTCTGCAAACAGCTACTGTCTATACAACAACACGGTGCCTCTGCAAACAGCTACCTTCTACACAAGGACAGGGCTGCCAGGTTTGTTTCTCTCCGAGGCTCTGGGCTGCCCCTATCACAGTTCTTCAGCCATTTCTCCTGGCCTTGCGGTGACGTGTGGCCCTACAGTGCAGCATCCGTTCAGATGCTGCCTCATGGGGGACAATAGTCCAAGTGCACCCAGAAACTGCTTTATTGAATACTGTATCCAACCATTCCCTAAGTATCTGCAGTCACATGACCACCGGAGGTTCTTGAAGACACAGCCCTGCCAAGCACAGTCATTTGGTGGCATTCAGGTATCCCTGGGTCTGCAGCGCCCTGTCTGGCCCCGCCCTCCACTGCTCAGCTTTCAGTTGTTTTTGGTGGCCCTTTCTCTCTCTCCCCACCTCTCTTTCTTTTTTAATTGTGTGTGTGTGTGTGTGTGTGTGTGAGAGAGAGAGAGAGAGAGAGAGAGAGAGAGAGAGAGAGAGAGAGAGAGAGAACAGGAATATGGGTACCATAACTTTGGGGGTCTGTCCTCATCTTCTATCTTGCTTGAGGCAGGGTCTTTTAGTGTCCACCACTGTGTACCCCAGGCTAGCCTCTGGGCTTTCTCCTAACAACCTCCCATTTTACATACATGAACTTCTTTCTATATGGGTGCAGGGGGATTCGAACTCAAGTCCTCTTGCTTGCACAGTAAGCACTTACTCTATCTGCCTCCCTAGGCCTCCCTCCTCAACCATGGCTTCATACTTTTGTGTATCCCCCCTGACTCTACCCCATAAGTAACTACAGCTGTGCGAGCTATGCCTAGCTTCATGGGCCTTGGGCTTTGTTGCTGCTGTTTTGTTAATGTTTTCTTTGTTGTTGTTTGTTTGTTTCTCTGTGTAGCTGTCCTGGAACTCTCTCTGTAGACCAGGCTAGCCTCCTTAAACTCACAGATCCGCCTGCCTCTTCCTCCGGAGCGCTGGGACCAAAGGCTTGTACCACCACTGCTTAGCTTAAAGGATAGTTTCTAAATAGAGAGAGAAATGAGTTTCCTTTTTTCTAGGAATAATGCCACACTTTCCTTTAAGACTGTTTGTTGATAAATATTATGAAAGGATGCAGCCAGCAGAACATAAAGCAAAATAGAAGCCAAACACAGAGACCTTTCACATTCTCTCTCCACCCTTCTCCCCTCCCTCCCTCCCTCCCTCCCTCCCTCCTTCCCTCTCTCCCTCTCTCCCTCTCTCCCTCTCTCTCTCTCTCCCTCTCTCCCTCTCTCCCTCTCTCCCTTTTCTTCCTTCCTTCCCTAGGCCTTCTGAATCCCCAGCACGTCTCTGAAGCTGGCCTGGAACTCCCATCCTTCTGCCTCTCCTCCCAAGCACTGGCATGGTGGGCAGAGTCCACATGAGCTTCAGTGACTCTGGTCCCCTGAGGTTTCCATCCACAGAGAGACCTGACACGGCTGGTGGCCTAAGGCTGGGGGGGTGGGGACGGCTGCTTAGTGGGATTCTTTTTGGGGTAACTGTCCTTTGCGGGGGGTGGGGGAGGTGGGGGTGTGGATACAAATGTTTTGTATCTAGTCGAACATGGTGTTTCCACAATGACGCTGCTACCCCCTTCCAGCCTCTGGCTCACGGAAACATGAGTGCTATGTGAGGCTCATCTCAGTAAATTATGCCTTAAAAACAACCAAACCAAACAATTTCTTTTAAGAAAAAAAAAATAGTGTGATTGGCTTTCAAGGCGACTTTGAAGTGAGGTCTGAGAAATGCTGGTGACTGGGGAGCTCTGTGATTGACAGCCTCCTGACCTGGTGTGAATCCAGCCTCAGTGAGGGCCAGAGGAGAGGACCTTCTTCCTGAAACATAGCCTCCCCAAGTGGGACTCACTTTCTTCATTTGAGATTTTACACAATCTCAGTTAATCCGACCTCTCTTCTGCCCAGAACCTTCCCAGCTCACATCTCTTCTTCCACAGTGAAAGCTAAAGATTCTCCACCCCTCCCCGGTGGAAGGCATAAACATCCCCACTCCATCTCACGTCTTCCCTCTCTTCCTCTGTCCCCAGGACAGTGTCTTGTTGTGGCCTACACACATTAGGCTTCTACCCCAGGGCCCTTGCACCTGCTGTTCTTGTGCCCTGTAGGTACCATTCTCTGTCACCTCCTCTTCCCAGGCCTCTGTTCAAATGCGGTTTGCTCCAGAAGCCTTTCCTGGTCTCCCAGAGGCTGCCAGCCTCCGGAAGTCTCTTCTTCCTTAGCAAACATCTTGGCTGGGGTCCTGGGCCCAGCCCCGTGACTCAGAATCTAGACATGCTTCCAGGCCTTTGCTGGATTTGGGCCGTCAGCCGTGGGGGCAGGTGGTGCCTGGCAGTGCTTGGCACAGAGGCCTCAGCCTGAGCCCTGCTGTGGGAGGCAACCCTGTCTGTTCGTTCGCCCAGGCTTCCGGGGTACAGGTGGGAAGGCATGGCGTCCCCCCACCCAGGCTCACCTGACTTCACTCACTCAGTCTCTCACCCCTGGCTGCCCTGCCCTGAGTGCGAAGCGGAGGCTCATCTGGGCCACAGGTTGACTCATGTCATTGGCCCCATCCTCTGCCGCTGGCCAACCAGCCTCCCCCAACCTGAGAAGCCCAGCCCTCTGCCCCTAGGAAGCTTCACCCAAGCAGTGCTTTCCCTAGCCTCCAGAGGCCTCTCTGTTCCTGTCAGGCCCAGCTGAGAGCCATCTCCTGCCAGAAGGGGACAAGGGAACCAAGGGACAGAAGAACACACCAGGCTGTGGCAGGCCCTGTGCTGGGCTAATACCTGCCTCACAGCCAGCAGGAGGGTCTGAATACAGAGGAACACTGTAGAGCCTCCAAGGCTGAAGAAAGGGAGCCAGCTGAGCTGTGAGCAGGTCACTTGCTCTGTCCCAGCCCTCCCCGCACCTCTGTGGGATCTTAGCTACCTGGCCCTCACAACCCCAGTCTCTAGGAAAAGCCTCCACAAGGGAGGCCCTGCCACGTGGAGGATCTACTGTGGAGCAGGTGCCTCGGGTGGAGCCCAAACCAGGGGGCCCCCGGCTCCTAGCTCAGGGGGAGAGTGGCTGGCATCTTCTGGATCACGGAGATGAAGGCTTGGAGTGCCACAGGTTTGGTTCCAGGCCATGGACTAAAGTCACATGCTACACTATTCTGGTGGTGTGGACCAGAAGCCTTCCTGCTGTGTGGGCAGCCAGCACCACAGGGAAAGGAACTGACATCAGAGCTGACACAGTTGACTCTGGGACCCTGCTCCTGTCCCCTCCCCAGTGCTGGCCATGCACTAACCGCTACCCATCCCTTCTTCCATCCTTCCTCTCCTCTGCCACTCCCTGTCTATCCGTCTTTACTCTTTACCCACTCACAACTCAGACCTCACAGTCACTGTTCTTCTGTCTGTCCACTCATGGAACCTTTCTTCTACAGCTTTTACCTGCCACCCTAGTTAGCTCTAACTGCATATGTAACACAACCTAGAGTCTCTGGGAAGGAAGCCTCACTTGAGGGGATTGCCCAGGTCAAAGAGGTCTGTGGGCGTGTCTGTGAGGGCTTGTCCTGATCATACAGAAGGGACAGGAGGACAGGCCCACTGCAGGCTGCACCACTGCTAGGCAGGTGTGTTTGTAGAGAAGAGAACCAGCCGAGCATGACTCTCTGAGTGAGCGAGCCAGCAAGCAGCACTCACTCCTCTGCAGCTTCTGCTTCAGGTTCCTGCCCTGACTTCCCTCAGTGATGAACCGTGATCTGGAAGTGTAAGCCATATAAGTTGCCCCTGTTAGTTGCTTTTGGTTATGTGATTTATCACAGCGATAAACATAGAACACATGCCATTCCGGCCACCCTGCCTGCCAGAAATTCATCTACCTCAATCAAACGCCATAGTTCTTCCCACCTCCCACGCTTTCCTCTCAACCTCCTTCCACCCACTTGCCATCCATCCATCCACCCACCCTCTACTCCTTTCTGTCCACCATGTACTCACCTCTCTAGCCATCATCCATCCATCCACCTATCCTTCTACATGTCACCCACCTACCTATTCATCCACACACCCATCCATCTGTCCACCCACATATACTTCTATCCATTTATCCATCCATTCATCTATTCATTTATTCACCTACCTACCCATCTATCCCTCACCTACCCACCAGTCCATCCATCCATCTGTCCATCCATCCATCCATCCATTCACCCACCCACTCATCTATCTACCTACTCATCCATCCATCCATCCATCCATCCATCCATCCACTCATCCATCCATCCATACCCCCATCCTTCTACACATGTACTCACTCACTGATCCACATATCCATCCAACCATTGTCCCTTCCTTCTTTCAACCTTTCATCTATCTATATCTCCTTCCCTCATCAGCAGCACATCCCCACCTGCATTCGCCCTCCCACCCACAGCCTCTGTAAGCTGCTGGGGAACGTTCCCTGGGATTGCTGTGGTGGGAGCCAGGAGTAGTGCATCTAATTAGGCTTCTATTTATTTGTTGTTCCAAGAAGGCTAATTGTGAGGTTTGTAAACAGCCCTTTGATAGCAGGGAACTACTTAAGAGGACAGTTAAATAAACCGCCCCAGTGCACACAGTCTGGCTGCTCAGCTGGGAGATACGGGCTTGAGGAGGGCAGCAGGGCATAGTGAGAAGGGAAGTCAGCATAAAGGATAGTCACCATAACCTCTCCCTCTCCCTCTCCCTCTCCCTCTCCCTCTCCCTCTCCCTCTCCCTCTCCCTCACACGCACGCACATGCACATGTGCAGTGTGGTGCCTGTACCTGAGCACCACAGGACTTGGAAACTTCACCCTCTGTGTGCACTGTTCATGGAAGCAAGACTCCAAAAGAAGCAGCAGGGACTCGGGCACCACACTGAACTAACCCTGTCTGTGCAAGAGTAGCCATGACAGAAATAACCGCATATGTTCACAGTGTGCCAGCTGCTGCTTCCAGTGCCTCTGTGTACAGTCGGGTTGGCCCAGCCACTGTCCCTACTCCAGAAGGAAATTAGGAAGCCCAGAACCTAACAGCCACCTGCCAAGACTCTGTGAGGGAGGGTGGATTGTTACAAAGTTAAATGTTTGGACACAAAGTCTTGCTTTCAACACCCGCTCAGGTTCTGTGAGTTTAGTCTACAAAGGCTCACTCATATGGTTGGCCAAGCATTTGAAAAAAAATTCCCGGCCTTTGAATATATAAAAAAACCTTTTACAATTCTAAGCTGATTGATAGAATCTTTTCTGATTTGCCTAGACATCACAAAGCTTTCTCCCTGAGGAAGGGACTCTGCAGTGGCTTGGAGAACACCAATTGTCCCCAGACGGTTGTGCTGTGCCAATAAAACTTTATTTATGATAGGTGGCAGCTGCTGGGGCTCGGGGCTGGAGTCTGCTGATTCTGACGTGTGCAGCAGAGGCCAAATGTGACAGAAGAACAGAGACTGTCTGGAGAGAGCATCATGACTAACGGGAACTTCAGTGGGATCCTGGGCCTTAGACCTGTATCTCTAACACTACCTACTAAGCCATGTTTCCTGCCCCTCTGGGAGATCACAAAAACTTTTTCTTCTCTCTCTCTCTTTTCTTTTCTTTTCTTTTCTTTTCTTTTCTTTTCTTTTCTTTTCTTTTCTTTTCTTTTCAAGATAGAGTTTGAAGTAGCCCTGGCTGTCCTGGAACTTGTTCTGTAGACCAAGCTGTCCTCAAACTCACAGAGATCTACCTGCTGCTGCCTCCCCAGTGCTGGGATTAAAGGCATGTGCTACCACTACTGGGCAACATTTTCTTTTATAATAAAAAGTTACATTTGATTATTTATGTGCATGTACATGGGTATGTGCATCTACTCAGAGCACAACTTTCAGGAGTTGTTTTTCTCTTTTCAGTGGATGCTGGGGATTGAACTTGGGTCTTCAGATTTGGCAGGAAGCTCCTTTATCTGCTGAACCAAGTCACTGGCCCACATGAAGCATTTTCAGAGAAAGTTTCACTTGGGCCGGGTCATTTGCTTTGTGAGCTCTCCAGACACCACGTGCCACCTACCCAGGCAGGTTCCAAAGGCATTTGCAAGTTCCTTAGATTAATGTTATGGTAAATCTTGATTGTCATCTTGACTGAATTAAGAAATGTCTAGGGCGTTAGTGAGAGTGTGCCTGATGTCTGACGATGTTTCCAAGAGGATTAGCTGAGGGGAAGTCCCATCCTGAACATGGGCAGCATCTTCCATCCCAAGGGACATGGGCTGAGCAGAAAGGGGGGAAAGGATGTCCTGAGCTGAGCATGGGACCTTCACCCCGCCTCCCGGCTCCTGGTTCACTCAGATGGGAGCAAGCAGCTGGGCCTGTCCCCAGCCCCAGCAGAGCTGTTCACCACACTTCCCTGACTTCATGGACAGCGTCCCTGAAAACTGTGAGCCAGAGTAAACCCTTCCTCCATGAACCCATCATAGTGTTGTATGTATGGTGTGGTATGGTGTGTGTGTGTGTGTGTGTGTCCCCTTGGCTTGGTTGGCCCCTAACAGCAACACCAAGTGTGCTAAGGGCCTTCAATTCTTTTTAACACCAAAATCTGTAAAGTTTGGACTTAAAAAATGACTGCAGCCAGGCAGTGGTGGAGCACACCTTTAATCCCAGTACTTGGAGGCAGAGTCCAGAAGATCTCTGTGAGTTCAAGGCCAGCCTGGTCTATGGAGTAAGTTCTAGGAAAGTTAGGGCTACACAGAGAGACCCTGTCTTTAAAAACAACAACAACAACAACAACAACAACAGACTGAAAACTGATAAACTGGGCACTGTGGTAAAAACATTTAATGCCAGTGCTCAGGAGGCAGAGACAGGGAGATCTCTGTGAGTTCAAAGGTCAGCTTGGTCTACAGAGCGAGCTCCAGCGTCATATGGTACAGTTATGTGCCCACCCCCAGCGGCTATTGAGTGACTTTGAGATGGCTTGTGGTTTGGGCTGCTCTGGAGCCAAGAACAAGGAAAGAAGAGGAGGTGAGACAGGACATAACAGAATGTTCCTGGGGCTGGTGGGAAGAAAGCTGGGTAAGGGCAGACAGATCCCCTTTCTGCCTTCCTCCTCTTGACTTCATTTTCTAGCCTAGAAAAGCTGTGGGCCCAGTGGGGCACCAGGTGGCCTGTCTGAAGTTAAAGGACAAGTGAGAGGCTAGCACTTGATTGCTTGACAATCAAGTTCAGTTCCTGGGACCCACACAGTGGAAGGAGCAAACCAGCTCCTGCAAGCTGTCCTCTGACTTCCACATGTGCTGTGGCATATGCACATCCCACATTAAATAAATCCACAAATAAAAGCAATTTTTAAAGAGCAAGTGAGATTATGGGAGGAAATATTTAAAATATAGACAAATGACTTGTTTCTATAATATGCAAAAAGTATTTGCAGAACAATGGGGAAAAAAGTAAATCCTCTATAGAATAATGGATGGTGTTCTATCAGTTACAGAGAGATAAAAGAAGCATCATGCAAGATGTTTGTCTTTGTGGATTAGGAGAACACAAATGCAAATAGCAATGAGCAAACATTCCTCACTCCTTAGGTCCACTTAAATAAAAGACAGATAATGCAAAGTGTACTTTCCAAAAGATAGCTTTATAGGAAAATCAAAATGTGTGTTTCCCGTGGCTTGGCGCTCTCTTCTGTTTTCTCCCTTAGGCAGACATCCACACATAGGCACAAGCAATACAGCTCATGTGGTGCTCTAGGCTCCCCATCTTTTTTGAACCTGCTCACCTTCATCACTGGCAATGAGCCTGCTGGAGTCCCATGTTACAAGCATCCCTTGCAGCTAGGTCACTAGGAGCAGGAGTCCATGCTTACAAGCATCCCTTGCAGCTAGGTCTCTAGGAGCAGGAGTCCCATGCTTACAAGCATCCTTTGTAGCTAGGTCTCTAGGAGCAGATGTGCCCACCCAGTCTCAGAAGCAGGGAAGGAGCCAAGCAGGTTCACTAGAGCAGCAGTAGGAAAAGACTTCAAATGCTAACCCAACTGACCTTGAGCCTGACCTTCTGGCACTCTCTTCTCAAAAATGCTCTGTTTTATTTGAGATTTTCCATTGAACTTTAGCATGTGTTCCAACATGCCCAGGTCAAATGCAGTAACTTGAGGAATCCTTACAAGCATTCCTGTGTGATCAGAACAATGTCAAGGGATACATTCCAGGTTACCGTAGTCCCCCTGGTGTCTCTTCTAGTGATGACAAGCCAGTCTCCGTGGGAAGCCATGCCTGTCTCCAATACCACTCTGGTATAGCGAGATGGCAGGTACAGATAGGTCTGTGTTGCCATCTGTGCCTGTAGTCATTAGAGAGTGTGTGTGTGTGTGTGTGTGTGTGTGTGTGTGTGCGCGCGCGTGCGCGCGCGCGCGCGCGCGCGTGCATACATACATGTTCAGTCTTCTTCATCCCTGACCTCAGTCCATTCCTCCATTCTACAGGTGCACCTGGTATGTTCTTGTCAGGAGCTGGTTCTAAATAAGGCTGCTGTGAGCATCTGTACAGCCTCTTCCATGGCCATCTATCTGATCACTTTGGCCGTCCTTGCAGGTGTCAAGAGGGCCTCTAAACATGTCCTAATGTGTGCTACCCTATGATCAAGGGTGTGAAGCACTTTGCACAGTGGCTGGTCCTTTGCATGGCCCCTGTTATAAAGCACCACCCTGTTACAGTGCTTTCTGACTTTTGTGATTATTGAATTCCTGTCTGCCATCCTCTTCCCTCCCCGTGTTTGCAATGATCTGTTTTCTGTTTGGTTACCCCCACATGCTAGAGCTGTCCCGAGAAGCAAAACCAACAGGAGATACTACGACAGTGGCTCTCTTCATGGCCTGCCTGTAGCTTTCCAGATTGGTGTCTGTGCTCTGGCATGGAAATGTCTGCTGATGTTGATGTGGGAGCATGTGTGCATGTGTGTGTGGATACTGGTCGAAGCCAGTTACAGGTGGCATAAATAACCCAGGGAGTGGTGCCAGCCACTTTCATGTATTGTCTTGACTGGATAGTGATGGCCACTTCCTGCTTGTGAAGGATGGCAGTGGTTGTGGTTTTTGTCTTCAAAAATTACCAGCCGAGTGCCTTGGCATCTATCTGGGAGGCTGAGGCAGGAGGTTTGCAATTTCTGCTTTGGGCATGTAGTGAGACCCTGTCCCCGAAAACAAGAAGGAAGGAAAGGTCAATAGGGCAGGTGGGCCTTGTCCAATGGGGATGGGGGTGGGGGGCTCGAGCACGAAGCTTTGGCGTCCTGTGAAGAGTCAGCCTTGAAGTGCTAATGCAGAGAGCTCCCAGAGTCTCCAACCAATTGGCTCATCTCGCAAGCTCTGAAACCTGCCAAGTTCAAGCTGTCAAAAGATGAAATGGAAATGCACGCAGGGCCACCTGAGACAGCTCAGCTGGTAAAAATGCTTCCTGTACAAGCAGGGTGACTGGTTTCTACCTCAGGGTCCACAGAGAATGGGACATGTGTCCCATTCAGGGGGACACAGAGAATGGGTTCCTAAAATCTGCTCAGATTTAACGTATCTCGAGGAACAAGAGAGGGTCTCACCCAACTGGCTGAGGATCTTCAGAGTTACTGTGGAAGAATATCTTCTATTTATGTAGTCAGTCCTGGGAACTGAACTCACGTCCTTTAAATAGGTGATGATTATGTGTTGTTCTCTTAACTACTGACCCATGCCTCTAGTCTCAGAAAAGAAAGAAAGAAAGAAAGAAAGAAAGAAAGAAAGAAAGAAAGAAAAGGAAAAAGGAAAAAAAGATTTTTAAAAATATGAAAGCGTACGGTATAGAGTGAGTTTTAGGTGGAGAAGTGTTTCAGAGAAAAGCAGAGGAGTCTTGAGGTCTCCATCATTCACCCACTGAAAATCTGCTGAACATCTGTGGTGCCCACATGGGATTAGGGGCGGGAGCCAGGAGGCAGGCTCTGGCCTCCTGGGACTGAGGTCTTGGTGCAGACAGGCAGTAGAGACAGACCGACCTTCCTGGGAGACCAAGAGGAATGTGTAGACTCAGGGATGAACTGGGACATAGGTGCTGCTTCACTAGGTGGCCAGAAAAAGCTCTCTAAGATGACCTTTGGGCTCAGGCCCAAAGGAGAGGAGCTCTCCCGAAAGAGCCCCCCCAGGGACCAGCTCAGCTAGTGCAGAGGCCCCAAAGCCCCTATACCACACACTAGCAATTCCATAGAGAACCCCAGGCTGCTCTGAGTTCTCCAGGAATTCAGGTGACCCTGGAAGGCCCCCAGAACAGGGTGGGATCAACTTCAGAAAGGGAAGCAAAATAAAAATGTTCCCATTGGGGAACTTGGGATAGGTCAGCAGTGAAGGGCTGCTCTAACCTTCTGGAAATCAAGGGAAGTCGGTGGCTCCAGCTGGCTATGTGCTCAGATACAGATGTTCCCCATCTGTAAGGAGCAGGAGCGGAGAACAGGGGAACTGGGTGGGGTGTCTGGCAGCAGCCGCTACGTGCCTGCAAACTCCTACTCAGTCTTCAGAACCCGGCATGCATTCCACCTCCCAGGGAAGCCTTCCAGACAGTTCTGAGCTGGCCAGTCAGCTCCTACCACCTGCGTCTCACAGGAACTTGGAATGTTTGCTTCTGTCTCCACGGACAGCAAGGCTGTTTATGCCCCCGGAGTGGACACGTAAGCAAGCACAGGAGTGACATCTCAGGTCAGTAACAGAAGACATGAGAGTCAGTGCTATCTCTAAACTAATGCTTATGGATTCTGTGTCTCCAAGGCCTGGCCTCCAGGACATGTCCAGGCAAAGGGACTGAGTGACATTTCTGCCCACTACCATCGCCCCTTTCTGCTGAGTTTGCCCGAGGGACACTTGGGTCCAGCTTGTCCTTAGGAAGCCTGGACGACGGTGGTTAGAAGGTTCTGAGGCCGTGAAGTCCTGGCAAAGCTTTCCTGATATTAGGAAGTTATTGAAAGTCGGGCCAGCCACAATGCATACCGGGAAGACTTGGTCACTATGTCCACCAAGGAGGAGCGATGGGAGCCCTGTCACCTGAGGGATGGGGGTGGGAGGGCAAGAGACATGGCAATGCATAGGTTAGAATGACAGAAAGGGACATGAAGGCCCAGGATTAGAGCTTCAGACACAAGAGGGAGAGAGAGAGACAGGGGAAACAGAGGGGTGTCAAAGTGCCGCTTAAGGGCCTTAAACCTCATGGGGCCTTACACTCACTCACTGCCTGCCATAGGCACCTGGAACCTATGAGAAGCAGAGGCCCAGCGCCTGCCCCATGGTCACCTCAGTGTTTATCTGGGGCCCAGGCTGGGTGCCTGGTCTCCATAGCTCCTCTACCCTGAAACCGTGTCCTCAGATTAAACTTGAGGACCCGGGAACCTGAGGAACCATGTAGACCGTGCATGAGACTTCCCAACACTATAGGGGTAGAGTAGGCTTGTTTCTGGGTGGACACGCCTGGCCCAGAACCCTTGGCTGCCTTCCCTCCCCCTCCTCCCCAATGCTGCCTGCCTCTGCCGCCCTTTGACCCACTCAGCCTGTCATCACCCTGCGATGTTGTTTCCCATAAATCCCTCCTGGTCTTTTTTTTTTTTTTAAACCTCAACTCACAAATAGATTCCACATCATAAGACATAGTGGCTTTTGGAGACGAAGGAGCACTTTGTAGCAAAGGTCACGGCTGTCTCAGGTGTGTTTATTGGCGCTTAGTTTAAATTGCCCCTCATGTCCCAGGAAGGTGGAAGTCTTAAAATTACTTCTCCCTCAATCTGGCGCCGCCCAGGCCCGGAAGCTCTGAGTCGGCCTCACACTGAATTATTAATTATGATTTTCTTCCGTAATTGTCTACCTGGAGTATGGACCAGCAGGCTCTGACTTGCCTGACTGTAAAGACAAGGACTCAAAGGCTCTCGGAGATCAGTTGCCTCAGTCAGTGGAACTGCTGTGTGACCCTGGGCAAATGCATTTCCTCTCTGGGCTGCTCCACATGTGTGGTGTGGAAGTGAAAGCTTTTGAGTTTGCTAGCAGGGATATTTTTCTCTTGTTCGCTTGGAGACTGTGTCTCCGCATGTAGCTCTGGCTATCCTGGAACTATGTAAACCAGGCTGGCCTAGAACTCACAGAGATCTGCCTGCCTCTGCCTCCTGAGTGCTGGGATTAAAGGCACAGACTCCCACTGCCCAGCTAGGAGGGACATTTTCTAAATTGTATTTCTAATTTCAAACTTGAAAGTAGGACTCTGGTGCATTGTAATTTTAGATTTGGATGGTCTTAGGGAGGAAGAGAAATGGACACTCCGCCATCTTCCACAGGTCATCCCAAGGTCACCTGGGGTCAACATCCATTCATTAGCAGACAGGGAACAATTAAGGGGTGGAGCACCAAGGAAAGCCAGGTAGAGAGCCAAGAAAGTCACTTCCCTTAGAGACCATAGGCCGGAGATGATTACATGGTTCCAGGTGCAAAGGCAGTTGGGAAATTTAGTCCCTGACTAGACAGCTACTAACCTATAGCAACCTCTGTCCTCTGGTATTCTCTCTCTCTCTCTCTCTCTCTCTCTCTCTCTCTCTCCCTCCTTCCCTCCCTCCCCATCCTCTCCTTTCTTCTCTCTCTGTTTCTGTCTCTCTCTGGAATGTGACTGGCCTGGAACTCACAGAGATGTGACACTCTTTTTCTTTAGTTGCATTTTTGTTTATTTGTGTGTTTGTGGGAGGTGGGGAGGGGAGAAGGGATGGGGGGGGAGGAAGATGGAGGAAGAGAGGGAAGAGAAGGAGGGGAAGAGGGAGAGAGGGGAGGAGTTCCTTTGCTTGCAGCAGGTTATGTGTGAGAGTCAGAGGACAGTTTCAGGAGTCAGTTGTCCCCTTGCACTGAGTAGGCCATCAGGCTGAATGGCAGCCATCTTTCCCTGCTTGGCCTCAGTGTTCTCTTTTCAAAGGAATTACACAGAGCAGAGGAATTTCATCCCTTGTTTATCAGTGAACTAAAACACAGCATGTGACTTCCTACCTCGGAGAAGGCTCCTGCTTACAGGAGCTCCTGCCCTGTACCTGTGAGGGGGTCTAGTGTGGGCAGAGGATGGACAGACAGATTCAAGGACAGACAGATGTTCAGATGAGCAGAGCACAGAGAGCCTGGAGCAGACTGTGCGGATGAGTCCCCATGACTAAGCCGAGAAGGCCTGTCAGTAGAAGAAGGGGCAGGGGAGACCTTCTGAACACAGTGTGCGGCTATCAAGCATCTCCCTGCAGGAGCAGTGTGGTGACCCAAACCTCACTCTACACGAAGCACTGAGGGGCGGGCAAGATGGCTCAGTGGGTAGTGTTCGCTGTGTTAGTGCGAGCACCCAAACTCAGACCCACAGCACTCATACAACTAACCAGGTGTGATGGAGAATAACCAGGAGTCCAGGGCCTGGGGGGAGGGGCAGAGATGGGAGAATCCCAGGACTCCCAGGCCAGACATTTTAACTGAATCAGATCACTTCAGGCCATTGAGAAACTCTGTCCCCAAAAGATAAGGTGTCAAGAACCAGAGGAGGACCGGCCAGTTGGGCCTCTCAAACACACACAGTAGAAAGAACCATTGACTCGAAAAAGCATAGTAAGAAGATAGTAAGAGTGGCCCGGCCTCAGGAAGGCTGAGCGAGAAGCTGCATGATGTGAGAACAGGGAAATTAGGGGAAGACCTGAGTTCGGATCCCTAGCACCCAGGTAAGAGCTGACCATGTCTGAACATGCTCGAAGCCACTGCGCGGTGGGTGGGAGACAAGCAGATCCCTAGAGCTGCTGGTCAGCTGGCCTGGCTGAAACCACTTCTGTGCAGTGAGAGACCCTGCCTCAAAACACAGATGATGGAGACAGACAAATGACATCGTCCACTGTGTCTGCATGTGTATATGTAACACAACACACAGTATACACATATACACACCACACACGTACACACACACACACCATCACACATGCACTCTCAGTGCACGTGAAACACAACACAGTGTACACACACACATACCACCACAAGTATACACACCACACATTTGCGTGCGTGTGTGCACGCGTGCACACACACACAGAGGCAAATTTATCAGTGGCCTCATGGAGAGTCAATGATTATGTTCTTTAACGGCCCCATTATAAAGATGACACAGCAGAGGCTAGGCTGTGAGGCTCCACGGTAGAGCGCTAGCCTTACACACAAACTCATCAGTTAAAAACGGTAAAGCCAGCTGGGCATGGCGCTGCATGCCTGTAATCCCAACAAGGTGCAAGCTAAAGGAAGAGCTCACTGAGTTTGAGGCCAGCCGCATCTAAATGGGACCAAGGAGACAGAATGCTGACATGGTGGCATGGTGGCATGGTGGCATGGGCCTGTCATCTTAGCTCTTGGCAGACAGAGGCAGGAAGATCGTGAGTTCTAAGTCAACGTGGGTACCCAGTGAGACCCTGTTGCAAACAACCATCCAAACAGGGAGTGAACGAGAGACTGAACAAAAGGGAGGGAGTAGGGGACGGAGGGGGCACCATCCTTCATGCCAGAGATTCTGTGATGTTAGTCAGATATCATGGGCCGCATATTCTACTAAGTGTTTACAAAAGATGAGGACCCCAAACTCAGGGAAGGACTAGAGGCTTGAGGTCCTGGAGTGGCAGTTAACACGGTGTTCAAAATGATGGTTTAAAAGTAGCCTAGGGGCGAGGCATGGGCACCCTGGACACAGTTGGAATCCCGACCTTGAGATCAGCAAAGGCAGCTCCTTGTTCTGTGGCCGCGGGTGACATGGCCGTGAGCCCGCTGACAGAGCACCACTCTGCGTGTGAGGAAAGCGACCTCGAGGCTCACAGCAAACACCAGCCCTCAGAATTATGCTGAGCCAAACAAGCCCAAACCAGAGGTTATACACTGTGTGATGCCATTTATAGAACATTCTAGAAACCACACAATTATAGAAATGGAGAACAGATTAGTGGTTGCCAGGGTCAGGGTCAGGGTTGGGGTGGGAAGTGGGTTTGGTTAGGGAAGAGCAGAGGCGCACTCTGTGGAACGGAATGTTTTAGGTCTCCATGATGTTACCGTAGAGGTCCCGGTGGGGGTGATGTACTGTGGGTTTGTTGAATGTCGTGGTCAGACCAGGTGAAGGGCACTTAAGTCTGTGATAATCCTGGAAGTGGGTATATTTCATAAAGACACTGTGAGACCCTCTCTGCCTAGGACCTGTTGAGAATCGCTGTAACCTTGGGACACAGAGGCATCTCAGAAACCTCAGGGGTGCTGGGGGTGGTTTTGGGGTCACATTGTATCCTGCCTGTCTTCTCCTCAGGCGTCAGTTTCCCCATTTGTGGTGGGGTTGCTATTGAAACACGCAGAGCAAGCGCTCACTTCCAGAAGCTGTTCAGTGAATGTGGCCTAAGTTCAACCAGTGACTATGGAGGCCTGGCCTCAGGATGTCCTTGAAGAGTTTCCAGTGAATCAGGCTCTGGGGGCTCTCTGAGACCTTCCTCCAGGGCAAGGCTACTGAGTGGGTCCACATCCCAGCCTTTCCCTCCACTCTGGGCTCTGGTGTGCGTTCTGGAGGAGACTCCTCGGGGGCTTCAGCTCTCAGGAAGTCTCTCTCACCCGTGGCCTGTCCTCTCTGGGGCCATGGAGACAAGGGAGAGGATGAACCCCTGAGGTTCTTATTCTCACAACTCTCATGAACAATGGGTCCACTGTCCCTGCTTGACCGAGGCTTTGACAGATGAGTGGCCTTGTCTTAGTGATGCTGAGTCTCTGCTTGGAGCCATGCCTGGGTCCTCTGATGAAAGCTAGCCTTGCTGGGTGTGGTGGCAAATGCCTTTAATCCCAGCACTTGGGAGTCAGGGTCAGGTGGGCCTCTGTGAGTTCAAGGCCAGCCTGGTCTACAAAGCAAGTTTAGGACAGCCAGGGCTACATAGAGAAACCCTGTCTCGAGAAAAATCAAAGCTAGCCTTGAAAGGTTAAGGAGACCGTTCAGTGGACTGGAGTTCAGGTGCCCAGAACTCACACTTAGCAAGAATGCTAGCTGCCTTTAATCTGAGGACTTGGGAGGTAGAGACTGAAACAGGCCTGATATCCCTTCCCACCCCTTCCCACAGGCAGGCTGGCTGGGTAGACTAGCAGAGTCTGTGAGCTCTGGGTTCAGTGAGGAACTTTGACTCAACAAAATAGAGGGAGAACGGCCAAGGAAGAAACCTGACGACAACTTTGGACCTCCACATGCACACACACTCCCTCCATCACATGATGTGCACCTTACCAACCTGCAAACACGCACACTAACAGACATGTATATGACACATGCATGTAAAAATACAAAGAAAGAAATAAACTTGCCAGGGTGTCTGGGGGGGAGAGGTGGGGGGGGACACGCCTTTAGTCCCAGCACTTGGGAGGCAGAAGCAGATGTATCTCTGTGAGTTCTAGAACAATCTGGTCTATAGAGCAAGTTCCAGGACAGCCAGGGCTACACAGAGTAACCCTGTCTTGAAAAACAAACAAACAAACAAACAAAACAAACCCAGCTTCCCCTTGCTGTGAATGACAGCCATGGCACCCATCCCTCCTCTGTCCTCCAAGCTTCACCTGGAGCTGTCATCTCTCTAGCTGTAGCTTTACCAACTAAGACCCCAATATATCAAGGCTTAGGCGAGGAAGAAACTTTTAAATGCTGAGTCAGCAACCAAGTTCATGGTCCAGGTGCCTCAGGGTGCTCTGGGACTCAGTGTCCCACGTCTGGATCCATTAGCCAGCCAGAGCCACCACAGAGGGCAGAGGAAGTGGGGCGCCACTGGGAGAGATGGGGCTGGGGTCCCTCCCCTTCCCTGGCCCCGGAGGCTGGAGAAGGTGTGGTAATAGTGACAGAGGCTTCCTTTTCCGGTGATGGTATTTACTGAAAAGCAGCTCTGCTTTTAGCGGCAGAAGTTCACGGCCCCCGGGTAGGCGCCTAAGCCAGCTTCTTCCCCAACCGCAGCAAGGAGAGCCTCATGGCCGGTTTCTATTTGGTGATGGAGGAAAACCAAATACCACAGGCCCTGCAGAGGACAGGGGAAGAAGCTGAGTCCCAGGTGTCACCGACCACAGTACCAGTCCGGTGGAGGAGGGGTCCTCGCTCTCAGTTACTGGAAAGACAGCTGGTGGCTCAGAGCGAAACCTTCCTACGATTCCTCTTTCTTTTACAAGAAATAGAAAGCGACAGCTTCGCAACCTAGGGAGCTGGAGCCACGGGCTCAGGGCTCCTTGTCCCTGCCTGCCTCCCCTCTATCAGCCCTAGGGACCCCCTAAGCGGCTGCTCCTACTCCACTGTTGAAAATCCACACTGCACAGGAGAGAGGGCGCTCGCTCACTCAGGGGAGGGTCTGGTGAGAGGGGTCTCCACTCTCCATGTGACGTGGTGCAGATGGTATAGGGTGAGGAATAGGTGGCCTGCAGAGGAGACTCCAGAGAACCGGCTCCAAAGCCACCTCACTGCCCAGCCTGACTTCCTGACTTATGCACACCCCATCGGCATTTGTTGGATGTGGCTATGGGGAGTTTCAGAGTTCTATGGGGAGTTTCAGAGTTCAGCCATGCTGTCTGTGTGAGTGGCTTCACCTCCCTAAGTCTCTCCATTCTAGAGGCAGTAATGGGAGAAGCTAGGCTAAGATACTTCCATTGTTCCCACTGTCTTGTCCCATTGTTCCATTGTCTTGACAAAAAAGCCAGCCTGGCGCTCCCTAGGCTGTCCTGGGTTCCCTTTCTCCCTTTTCAGTTCCAACTCTGCTATTGGGTTTTAGTTCCTCTCCTCAAACCCACACCAGCTTAACTCTGTCCCGCCCGTGGCACCCCTGCCACTAGACTTCTCTGGAACTGAGCAGACCTCTGCCACCCTGCTCTAACGTGCTCCCTGAATCCTTGCTGTCTCTGTTGAGCCTGTGTTTGCCACAGCTGCTGCCCCTGTTTGACGCTACAGTTTGAAGGAGACTATCTCACACCATCCACTGTGGGTTCGGAAGGGCAGAGTCCAGAGTTCAAGGCAGGCTTGCCAGGTTTGCTGCATGAATAGATGTGGAGTCTATGATAAGGAAGGAGAGACATGGGTGTCACTCAGCACAGGCAGGAAGCGCCTGGGCATTCCCCTGCCTCCTCATCTTGCCTAAGATGGTACATGGTATGTTAAGTCACTTTGATAGGTGAAGCAGGCAAGGTGCCAAGGCTGCCAGCTCATGGTGGCTGAGTTTCTAGTATGCACCTATGGGAGTCCTGGCCTCCAACATCAAGGTGATGACATGCAGGGACCCAGGACAGACTGCTCTGGGATCTGGCTGAGAGACACGGCTAAGGGTCCTTCACACCCTTGAGGGGCCCAGGTTCCTGCCCTGCACCCCTGCACCCCTGCTCCACTTCCCACAGCCCTGCTTGCCACTGTCCTGCAGAAAGGGAGGACATTCTAAAGAAACACTTGTCCTCGAACCATCAGACCATTGACACAATAAGCCCCAAGAAACTAGAATCCCTCCCCCCTCACCCCCAGAATCTTCTGCTGAGAGTGAGACAAGGCTTGTCTCCCAGGAAGAGATTTCCTGTCAGACCAGCTTGTGGGAGAGGCTGGGTCAGGGAGGGACAAGGCCATACCATGACCAGGACAGCTTAGCCATGCAAGCTTTTTGTCCTTCTAATGGATGACAGAACCCTGGAAACAGACTTGGGGCTGAGAGACCTCTGCATCTCCTCATTTATTCCCTTCCTCATGTGGCTGCAACACACAAGTCTCCCTCTACTGTGGCCCATACGACTGTGTCTTTAACTGGCATACAGACACAGGCGGCTGAGCCTAGCTGAGCAGGGCTGGCAGGGCCCAGGCTCTGACCCTAGCACCTTCTCAACAAGAAGGCCAAGCCACAGCCCCCAGCACAGAGGCCCTGGCTCCCGGAGAAGGGCCTTCTCTGTGTTGCCTCTGGAAAGTTCTCTCAGGAAGCGTGGGAGCTGGTGGAGTCGCAGAGACCAGGGTCCCTGATGGCCTTGCACCACGACACCCAGCCAGGTCCTAGAGAACTGGGACTTTCCAGCATGGGCCTCTCGGCCCCAGAAGACCTGGCTTTGCCTCAGTTTCCCTGTGTGCTCCTCTTAGACAGGCGAAGGCATCGGGCTGCACAGCCCCATGGTGAGGCCTGGCTTCTCCCTGGAGCCTCCCCAGGCCCTGACTGAGGAGGCTCAGGCTCTGAGCAGAGCTGTCTGGGGTGGGCTGGCAGGGTGGGGCAGCACCTCTGACTGGTGTCCCCTGGCAGAGCTGCCAGTGGGCTGCTCCTAAGGCTGCTGCTGCTGTTGTGTGCAACAAGACAGAAGCCAGGGGGATGGCAGGAGAAACTGCTTCTCAACGCTCTCTCACGCCATCTTGGTAACGAGGCCTCTGAGGCCTGACTCGCTGAGCAGATGGTTTGGTTTGGCCCCTGACACAACCTTAAAAAATATGAGCGAGGCTGGACATGATGCCTTTAACTCCAGCATTCAAGAGGCAGAGGCAGGAGGATCCTGTGAGTTCCAGGAGACCATGGGCTACATTGTGAAACCCAGTCTCAAAAAAGCAAGGGGGTAGGGAGATCAGGGGGCAGCAGCTTTTGAAATACCAGGTAATATGGCCTCAGAAGAGTCACAACAGGGACACAGAAAGGTTGTGGATGTCATAGTGCCCTTGTGGAATAGCACCAATGGCCACTCTACTGGCTACTCCGTTCTGCTCTGCCCACTTTCCTCACTTAAACACCCTGACAGGGTCTTAAAGCTTGGATAGGAGTTTGATAGACAAAGATTAAAAGGGATTCCAGAAAAGGCGGACAGGACTCATTGGTGAGACTGGTCTGCTTAAGGGCTTCAGCCATGCGTTGATGCTTACTGTATGTATTGGAGAATCTGAAGGCCATTGTTCCAGTCGGAGGTTACAAGAGGGCGCACAGAACACATGGCTGTGTGTGGCTATGAGCCCGAGGGGAGGGTGCTACTGGTGTCTGACAGGGCACTGGATGGCCACCCCTGGGGTAGGCAGAGGGACTGTGCACACGTAGGTACCATCAGGACTGGCTGAGAAGGGAGCCAGGCCTCCAAAAGTCTGACTGAAGGAGTCCATGTGAGGACTCCAGCCGAGGGGAGGAGCTCTCTGAGCCCCTTGAGGGGTGCTCCTGCAAAGGACCCCTCTGTCTGCTCTGTCCCTGTTTACACTCCACAGTCTTGGCAGGATGTCATAGTTCCCAACAGGCTAATCCTACCCGCTGGCCACTTCTACCCAGTATCCCTAATTGCAGAGATGGTCTCTGAATCTCCATCTGCTATTCAATTAACAAACATCTTACCAGCATGCCACCGTGGCCCAGCTGGATAGAACAGCCTAGGGTTTGCAGCTTGGCACCTGCTGTGTCACATACGGTAGGCCTTCAGCCTAGAACAGTCAAAGGGACCGAAAGAACCGAGGAAGCCTCTGTCCTTCAAAATCACAGCCGTGGTCAGTACGGATTGAGTGCCTGTTGTCTGCTAGCCCTTGAGCGAATGACCATCTCTGAGAAGAAAATGGCTACTACTCTCAACTCCTGCTACTTCCTGCACTCTGACTGTCCTGTGAGCTAGCGGCCAGATCAGAGTGGGGAAGCAACTAGCCCATTCACACAGCCCAAAGCCTTGTCATCAGCCACACAGACCCATGAGGAGGGTCAGTCAGTGACAAGGACAGTGACAAGGATTGGGGAGGGGGTGGCCAGGGATACAGAATGAGTGAGACAGGGTGCTCTGAAAGAGGGGAGCCCTGGGCAGGCAGGAGGTGCCGCCAACTTCCACCCCCGCTGGGGGCCAACCTGCCGGGAGCCTGTGAGGAGGTGCCTTCCCGCCCTCCCTTGCCAGGCGGACAATGACTCCTGTGTGCACCTTGGTGAGAGAGAGGCCTTGTCCTCTGAAAGGGCTGGCTGTGGTGGCCTGTGTCCCAAGTTGCTTGGCAAGGAGGGGTTCCGGTGCCTGAGGGTGATGTGTGTGGGTCTGGCCTTGTGGCTCCTGTGTGTCTGTCTCAGTGTGCCCACGCAGGTCTCGCACACCTGTGGAAGGTGTGTCTGAGCAGGCCTGTGGCCAGGGCCTCTTTTGTGTCTGGGGCTGGCATGTGTATTTGGCTGGCTGCACTGTACGATTCAGTGCTTTGGTTGTGTGCAGTCCATCATGTGCTCACCTATCTGCGTTTGTCTGTGGAGCACCTCAGAGACCAAGCACTGTGCAGAGAGAAGACATGGGGCCTACCCATCGGCCTCAGAAGGCTGGCTCAGTGACATCTGACAGTGTCTGACAGCATCTGGCTGTGGATCGGTGAGAGGAGCCAAGCTCACAGAGTAGGCAAGCTGCCCACGGCTCGCCAGGATACCTGCTGTCGCGTGGCAAACCTGCTGGGAAGACATATATCACATCATCTACTCCTCCCCCCCAACCCTAGGGAATCTAAGATAGACCAAAGTACAGACCGCCAAAGTCCAACTTGGTGATCCAGTGATCTTTCTTGGGGTCACTTATGGGGAGGGGTTACTCACAGGCGCAGAAATGACTCAATGAGGGTTATATCTCCAAAGCCCACCCAGCTCACAAAGCTGTTGACCTGGAGCCCACTGCACAGCCTGCAGGCAGCTCAACAGATTGGAGAGTGTCCTCTCTAAGTGTCTCAGCTGATCTCTTTGGGCAGCTCGGGCCGGTTTCTGCTTCTTCCAGGCAGTTGGTCTTAGTCTTCTTTGCATCTCAGTTTCCTTTCTGAAGCTAATTCTCTGCTTTTATTACTTACTCTGGCAGGGCGGGGCCTGGTGGATCTGCTCAGTTTCAGGGACTTCCTGAAGCTATCTTGAGTTATTTACCTTCTTGCTTAAGGAGCTTCCAGTGGATGGAATGTTTCAATATAAGGAAACTGTTACACATTCCCTGTGCCCAAGACAGGAGTGACAGCTGCCCATTTTGTAAAGACTGCAACTGAGGCCATAGAAAGGTCATACTTTCTGAAGCTGTAGGAGGAGTTGACCTAACATTTCCAACTCAGCTGCTTGTCCCTTTCCAGGTCCCAAAGTCTTGGTGAGGCCTGCACTGAAGACAGGACTGAGCACTTTGGAGTCACAGGACCTGGATCAACTTTTGTCTCTGCTACTGAATGGCTGTGTGACCCAGGGCAAGCCATTTGTCCTCTCTGTATTGTTTCTTCATCTGCCAAATGGGAATGAGGGTTTCAATCTCTCCAAAGTGCCTGGTCACTGCCAACCTGACAGTGCCTATTAGCTCTGGCGTTCTCCAAACTGTCCTGGCTTTTGGCTCCCGTTCCTTACTGTGGGCCTGAGGCTGGTTGAGAGACGATTGACTCTGAGCTGGGTCCATGACAGACATGGCTTTTGCCTGCCTGGGGTATGCAAGGCCGGGGCTGCTGCAGGTGTATGTCTGACAGGCAATGTAGTGGGCTGGGCCTGGAGTGTAGCCTGCTATGTGGCTGTGGAAACTGTGTGTCTGATGGCAGAGTTTTGCCTCATCTCTCTCCTGAATCTGTTTGGGTTTCCTGGGCCAAGAGTTTGACTCAAGCAGATGATCTGTGGCGGCACTCTGGTGACTCAGTTTACCCATCTGTCCATGCTGACCAGAGGCTTCCATCGTCTCTGCTTTAATGATATCCTGAGTCACTGGGACCTTGGTCCAACTGCTTGTGACAGCAGACAGAGCACCATAGGTGGGAACATGTTCCCTCAGAAGCCCTAACTAAAGATCCCGTGGTGTCCCCCCAGGGCCATCATGTGCCCCTGCCTTCTGGCCCCTGTTTTGAGGTTTCCTCCTCACCTGGTACTCCTGTTCCCAAGAGCATTCAGGTGCCCAAGCCCACTGTCCCCTTGCCTCTTTTCTTCTGTCACTCTTCTGGACTGCCACAAGCCTGGGTGTTATGTGTGGCTCAGGGAAGGTGACAGGCTGGTGAGGTGGCCAGAGTCATTTCTAATGACTGCCAAGGCACAGGGCTAGCTCAGCACTCCTGATCTGTAGATGGTGTGGAGCTTGTGGAAAGGAGAGAGCAGTCAAGCCCGGACAGAGGTCAGGATCATGGGTTCCAGGGTGAAGAACCCAGATCATTCTAGGCATGCTTGAACAGGCCTAAGGGCAGAAACATCACATGAAGGACCACATGAGGGACTAGCCTTTCAGCTTCAGGTACAAGGGGTGAGCACTATTTGTGCAAAGAACCTGGGATTTCCTGAGAGGGTGGGGCAGTGGGAACTGAGGGGTGGGGTGGGGGCAGAAGGGTGGGAAGCGGGAGGTTTGGGTGTGTTTCACAGTCCAGGCAACAGGCTTCCCTGATGGGGCTGGGTTGGGGAATGTGAGGAGGCCGGCTCGGGGCAGGTAGCCAGACTTTAGGATGAAGAGACACAGCAGACATCAGGGTATTTGTTATCTTTAGCTCTGATGCTGGGCCAAGATACTGGAGGAAAGAAAATGGGAGCTATCACCTGCTACCTGCTACCTGCTACCTGCTATGGCCACTGCTCTAGTCCTCACAACCAACATCTGCTCCAGGACATTCCACTGCCATCAGTGTCTCCTGATTCCACACAGTGTCTTCTCAGTCCTCCCCAGTGTCCTCCCAGCCAACCCTACTGTCCTCCCAGTCCTTTCCAGTGTCCTCTCAGTCCTCCCCAGTGTCCTCCCAGTCCACCCAGTGTCCTCCCAGTCCTCCCCAGTGTCCTCCCAGCCAACCCTACTGTCCTCCCAGTCCTTTCCAGTGTCCTCTCAGTCCTCCCCAGTGTCCTCCCAGGCCACCCAGTGTCCTCCCAGTCTACCCAGTGTCCTCTCAGTCCTCCTCAGTGTCCTCCCAGTCCACCCAGTGTCCTCCCAGTCCACCCAGTGTCCTCCCAGTCCACCCAGTGTCCTCTCAGTTCTCCCCAGTGTCCTCCCAGCCAACCCTAGTGTGCTCTAAGTCCTCCCCCAGTGTCCTCCCTGTCCTCCCCAGTGTTCTTAGTCCTCCCCACTGTCCTCCCAGTCCTCTCCAGTGTCTACCAGTCCTCCCCAGTGTCCTCCCAGTCCACCCAGTGTCCTCCCAGCCCACCCCTGTGATGGCTCTGCCTTTTCCCTCTCCCCAGTGAGCTCCATTCTAGCCCCCACCTCCGCTGTGTATAAAGTGCTGGTGGCTTCCTCCTTCCACCCGACTAGGGATGATTGCCTTGGCAGGTTCCACCTCACCTGCCCTCTGTGACCTCAGCCCCAGGTGATCAGCCAAAGGGATGCTCCTTATTTCCGGAAACACATTGACCCCTCTCCCCTTCAGTCAGCAGGGACATTGAAGCCTCACCCCTCTATCTCTGTTTCTTCCTGATTGTTCTCTCAGACACTTAGAGCCCCTGCCCTCCCCAGAAGTCATGCTGGGCCCAGAAAGGTTTTTGTGGGAGAAGGCACTGACTTGTTCCCTGAGATGCCACCTCCCCCTTAGCACACTTTTGAACCATGTAAGGAGACTCAAAGCAGACCTGACATTTGAGAGTGCCCCAGGCCACGGTCTGAAATGGCTGAAATAGAGCTGAGTGCAGGGTTCATTTCTGAGCCTCTGGAAAGAGGACAAGAGGCTGCCTCAAGGTGGTGACTGTGACAATGCCAGAGTAGCCACTGTGCCAGATGTCTGAGATCACCACCCATGCAGAAAAGCCAAACCAACCCCAAAACAAAATCGGAAGCTCCTGGATCCAGCTGTACCTGAAGCTGCCTGGTCTGAACACCTCAGAAATAAACCAGTACATTTCCTTTCTCACACTCTTTTCTTTTTATTTATTTTTCTTTGTTTGTGTAAAGACCCAGGTGTGTTTGTGTGTGTGGACACATATGTGCAGTTAAACATGCATGCATGTTCCATGGTCAATGTCAGGTGTCTTCCTCAAGTTCCTTCCACCTTAGTTTTGGAGACAGGAGCTCTCCAATTTGACTAGCCTGGTTGGCCTGTGAGATCCTGGGACCCCTCTATTTCTAGCTCCCAAATGCTGGGATTGTCACCATGTGTCACCGTGATGCTTCGTTTTTTCTTGTGTGTCTTCTGGAACTTGAACTCAGGTCCTCAGACTTATGGTCCAAGACTTCCTTCTATGGAGCTGTCTTCCAGTCCCTCAATATTCGGTATTTAAAACTCTCCCTGGGTTGGGTTTCTGGTGTGTGTAGTTCCCGGAATTCTGACAGGCACAGGATTGACGTGTCGTTTACTATCGCCCTGCCCACCCTGCCTTAGCATCTTCAGGCGGTCTCCTATGGGGATACCCTGAGAGCCTGGGGCTGGGGAGCCCTGTCCCCCAGTGTTGGCACTCACCATGGACAGTAAGAATTGTCCCCTCCTTCAGTAACAAGACAGAGAGAGAGGCGACAGGGGAGAAGTATGGCGGAGGTGGGGATTCTTTACATCTTTGGCCCTATCCTGCTGCTCCCAGCAGTCTCCCAGGCATGCTGGGAACACCAGGGCAGGAGGCTGCCTACCACAATGCACCTGGAGATTCTCAGCTTCTGCATCTGCATATCTGGAGCTAACATCCCTGGCCTTTTCCCTGGATTGATTCTTTAGCATCAACCAGCCGAATGTGAATGACACCCCTTGCCCTGCACTATAATAGCCTTAGATGTCTCCGTATGTCCCAAGACACAGGCAGCCCTGCTTGTGAACCCTGGCAGAGACCTCTCCTGTGCTCAGTAGATACACACAGTGATCAGTTTGAGATAGCAATGAGGGACATTCAGGAACTTGGTGTCTCTAGGAGAGCTGACTCACTTGTGTAGGGAGAAAGGGAGCCTCTGTAGGAACACATGGTGGGGTCGGGAGCGGGGGATCTTCAGAGAGAGAGAAGAGGGAGAAGCAGAGAGGAGAGTCTGGATGAGGCTTTACTGTGAAGCTGGAAGCATCCGCAGCCATTTTGAGTCAGTGAGCAGAGCTAGTTCAAGGACAGAGCCCAAGTTCTGGGGTCTATGTCCTTTCTGATCACTTAAGCTTATGACTTCAGCAGTCCTTAATTCCCTGTAGCAATCTAAATACTTTGTCTATGAGATGGGGTGTTTCCTAACGTCTGAACTGTGTTGGGTGGAGCATCTGTCCTGCAGTTAAGAGCACCAAAGCCCTGTGGATAATAGACTGCTTCCAAATCACCCTTGACTGCACATCTGACTTCCCATCACAAGGCAAAAGGACGCGCTCTCCCTACCGGCTGGGGTACCTGGGCTTTCACATAGCCCCAGACACATCTTGAGGCTGGGAATGTGCTAAGAGGTTCAAGTCTCCCCGGCAGTCCACACGCCATCTCCTTAGAGTTCAGACTGCTGCTCTGGGCCTCAGTTTCCCTGTCCATTCAAGTCCTGAGCTGGCCCTGTCTCCCAGGTGGTCCCCAGGGAGCTTGCTGGGTAAGGTGGAAGCCATGTCGATCCAGACATGTCCAATCTGAGCCTTCAGAGGAAAAGGCTGAAGAAGATAAACCAGAAATTCATTTTGTGAACCAGGGTTTTTAAAAAATAACTGAGGCTGGCCTTGAACTCCCAATCCTTCCTCGGCCTCCTGAGTGCTGGGATTACTGGCGTGCACCACTGTGCCTGTTTGTGATGCTGGTGTTGGAATCCAGACCTCATGCATGCTAGGTTAGTGTATACTGACACAGCCACATCCATGCTAGGTTAGTGTATACTGACACAGCCACATCCACAGCCCAGAAGTCTGCGTTTGTTTTTTGTTTTGTTTTGTTTTATATTCATCTGTTGTTTGTTTATTTTGAGACAGGACCTCAGTGTGTAGCCCTGGCTGGCCTGGAGCTTGATCTGTAGACCAGGCTGACCTTGAACTCATAGAGATCTGCCTGTCTCCTGAGTTCTGGGATTAAAGGCATGTGCCACCAAGCCTGGCTCAGAATCTGTTTTGTTTCTTTTTAGATTTTATTCATTTTTATTTCACATGTATGGATGTTTTGGCCTGCAAGTCTGTTTGTGCACAGTTTGGGTACCTGCTGAGGTCAGAAGATGGTGGGCATCAGATCCCCTTGGAACAATAGGGATCTGACAGTTGTGACCTACTGTGTTGATTACGGAAACCAAACCTGGGTTCTTTACAAGAGCAGCAAATAGCTTAAATACAAAACCATCTCTACAGCATCCATAGGATACTGATTTGTTTTTAAAGCTTATGAGCCCATTCATTAAATACTTCTGTACTGGACGCTTTATATCCAAGCCAGAAGGTCCTGCTCTTCTGGAATTCACCAGTTAGTGATCAATAACCAGTCTGCCAACCAGTAGTGATCAGGTCCTGCTTGAGGTGGGCAGGCTGCAACCCTCTGGTCTTTTGGGATCAAATACAATGTATTTAAGAAAAAGCCTACCTGCTGGGCATGATGGCATTTCAGGGCTGAGGCAGGAGGATGGTGAGTTCCTGGGCAGCCTAGACTATAGAGTGAACCCTTGTTTCAGATAAACAAAGCAAGGAAAGAAAGAACACTCACTGAGGACCTGCCTCCGATTGGGACATGACAGAGAGCTGAAGGGAGCTCAGTGGGCCCTGTGGCTCCCTACACAGGAATGTGGGGTCAGTACTGGCCTTGAATCTGGACCAGCCCTTGGCAGCATGTGACCAATGGAGGCCACAGCTTCTCATTGGCAGGCCCCACTCCAGGTCTGGTGTGAGCATCGGGGTGATGATTCTCGGATGTTAGCTTTGGCCACGATTGTACCACTGTGTTCACAGCAATGCTGGGCTTCTGCTGACCATGGGAACTGTCCCAGAAGAACTCACTCCTCCATCACCCAGCAGTGTCAGGAACTCCTGTGATGGCAGGCAGGTGGGGTATCACCCCACACTTCCCACTTTGGTCCTTTTAAAAACAAACAATGAACTATAAGTTAGAAGGGCTCAGTTTGGGGGCTGTAGAAATGGCTCAGTGGTTAAGAGCACTGACTGCTCTTCCAGAGGTCATGAGTTCAATTCCCAGCAACCACATAATGGCTCACAACCATCTGTAATGGGATCTGATGCCCTCTTCTGGTGTGTCTGAAAATAGCGACAGTGTACTCATACATAAAATAAATAAATAAATCTTAAAAAATAAAAATGAAAAAGAAGGGCTCAGTTAGTAACTTCCAGCTCCAAGAACGGGAAGGAAACAGCAGGAGTGACGGTCCAGCTTCACACCATGCCCATCTAAGAAAGTTCTGGAATCCCGTGTACCTGGCGGCAGGAGCTCTCCTTCCTGCTCCCACCTCACCTCTTGGATCAAGGGGAAGAAGGGAAGACATGTGACCAAGAAAGGCAACAGGTGGCAGGTCTCGGGGAACAGTGCTGCAAACCTTGGCCACCCACCACTTCTTGCTCCTGGATCTGAAGGAAAAAGAGGCCCAGGGAAGATAGTGGTGAAGAAGGGACCAAAGCCTTCCCTAGAGGCCAGGCAGGCACTGTGAGGGGCCAGTGTCTAAGGAGCAGGCAAGGCCAGGGGAGCCTGGGGCTGTGGGAGGGACAGAGTATGGGCTGGTGTCATGCTGGAGAATCTAAGCCCCATCTCCCCAGTGATGGTGTAGACAGGGTAGGAAAGGCATACTGGGGAAGGGACCTTCAGTGGAAAGCCCATGGAGTAGTATGGGGTCTGAGATGGGAAGCTGAAGGTAATCTAACAGCAGGAGCGAAGGCTCTAGGTAGCCATAGACCTGTCCTGAGCCACGAGGCCAGCTCGGCAGAAGCCAGGGAAGGAGGAGAGTATTATGGGGTAGGAGGAGGCCCAAAAAATGGCCAGGTCGGGCATGGCCTCAAGAGACAGTCCAAGGACCTCCGTTTTATCCAAGTGAGGTGAGAGCCCCCCCCCGCACCCCCTCCCTGTCTCCAGCCACATTCTAGAAGAGGGGACTGTGGTGTTGGAGGTCAAAGCAGAGAAATCAATGCAGGGACAGAGACCGTAATCACTGCACATCAACTATCATACCCAGCAGGGGACCCAAGGAGATGCACCCACATCAGAAGCCCACACCCATGTGCTGTAGCCATTCAGCCCTGCCCTCACATGCCCACACGTGCCCACACGTGCCCACACGTGCCCACACATGCCCACACACGCCCACATACAGCCATGCAGAAGACACGCACTTTTCATCCCTGTTGATCCCACATGTGTATTCTTCTAGATGCATGTTCCTCACCAGGACTTCACACATGTGGATGATGCAATGCAGTATAAAATCCACACCCACCCACATGGATGCATTCTGTGAATGTATGTAGAGACATGACCCATGCAGCAACCCTCTGCATACAACACACATGACACATACTGCACACACACACACACATACACACACACACTCCCCTGACACCTACCACCTACTGTGCCACAATATACCACACACACACACACACACACACACGCACACTCACGCACACACACACACCCCTCACTCACACCCCCTGACACCCACTATGACACAATACACCACACATCACACACACATACATACACACACACACACACACACACCATGTACCTAGGGATCTATCGTCTCCATCAGAAACCACGTTGATATGCTTCTGACTTCTGAGTGGAGATCCAGCCACTGGATTTGCGATGCAGTTTCTGCTTCTCATTGCTCGTCGGCTTGGTCGGCCTCCTGGGACTCGGGGACTACAAACCTGCCTGGTAGGGCTGCTCATGCGGTGCGGCCACCTGCTTTGGGGACAGACACAGGCTATGGTAGCTGTCATCACTTTAATAACGAGGTCTGATCTGGGGCCAAGCAAAGCCCACGGGCACCTTCCCGGAACAAGGGCGTGCTCACACACTGGCACGCACACCCACACGCCCTCTGTCCTGAGCAGGGTGTGTGGGAAAGGGGCAGACCCTTGTGGGAAGGGAGGACTGAAACTCTAGGGGACCCGTGAGTCAGCACAGGGATGGACAGTTAGTGGGCGTGTCTCTAGACTCCGAAGGCCAAGGAGATAGAAGCCCAGATAAAGTCCACGAGGCAGGTGGGTTAGTCAGGGTTCCCTGATTCGACTTGAGAGGGACCAAACCCCAACTCAGATCAATTCAAGCTACGAGGAATTCAGTGAGTCACATTAAAGACATTCTAGAGACAGTTTGCTTTAGGCACAGCTGGATCCAGGTGTTTGAGTGAGTAGTGCTTCCCACATCTCTGGAAGACGTGAGGCAGGGAAGGCTCGGTGGATGTTAGCTGTTAACTTCGGATGACAGCAGCCACCAGTGCCCCTCAACCAGGACGATCCTCCCAGCCCAGGAGCCACAGGGAAGCCACACTCTTCTCTGCTATGCAGGCTCCCACTGCTGTTGGGGTCACAGGCTGCAAGCAGGCTGATGTCACCCATAGAGACCCTATGCCTGCAAATTCCCCAGCAGAAGGAAGGCCTCTGAGGCTGGGCAGACCTGGGATTCAGGCTCAATTCTGTTCTTAGGTAGCAACAGCTTCCCATGCCTCAGTTTCCCTCTTATAAGAAAAGGACAAAGATGCTTACTTCTTTTGTTGTGAGGTGGTGGTGGTTGTGGTTACCTTTGTGTGTGCCTGTGCATGTATGAGCATGTTCATATGTATGTGGTCATGTGTGTAGAGGTTGATGTCAGTGTCTTTTTTTTTTCCCCTTGTTCCGGTCAACCTCGCTCGCTCTGCTCGACCCCGCTCGCTCCGGACAGCCCCACTTGCTCCCGGCCGCCCCCATACGCCCCCCCCCCCGCTCGTTCCAGCCAGCCCTGCTCGCTCCGATCGGCTCCGCTTGCTCCGGTTTGGCCCCGCTCGTTCCGGCCGTCCCCGTTCGGCCCCACTCGCTCTGGCCCTGCTAGCTCCGGCGTCCCCGCTTGCTCCGGCCGTCCCCGTTCGGCTCCGCTCGCTCCAGACAGCCTGGCTTGCTCCGGTTGGTCTCTCCGGTCCAAGGATTCATTTCTTATTATTCTTCATAAGTACGCTGTAGCTGACTTCAGACGCACCAGAGGAGGGTGGCAGATCTTGTTACGGGTGGTTGTAAGCCACCATGTGGTTGCTGGGATTTGAACTCATCACCTTCGGAAGAGCAGTCGGGTGCTCTAACCCGGTGAGCCATCTCACCAGCCCTGATGTCAGTGTCTTCATGCTAGGTTTCCACCTTATTTATTTATGTTGGTGGGATGGGTACATATGTGTGTGTGTATGTGTGTATGTGTGTGTGTGTGTGTGTGTGTATGTGTGCGTGTGTGTGTAGGGATGTGAAGGCTAGTGGTTGATGTTGAATGTCTTTATTGCTCTAGACTGTGGTTTTTGAGTCAGGGTCTCTCACTGAACCTGGAGCTTGAGGATCTGATGAGTGGCTGGCCGGTGAGCCCTAGGCATCCTCTAATCTCTGCCTCTACCACACTGGGGTTATGTCCTGGTACCTGGCCTTTTATGCGAGTTGTAGAGATTGTACTCACATCCTCAGGCCTGTGTGGTGAGGGCTTTACCCACTGGGTCATCTCCCCAGACTCCAACTGATTGTTTTTTTTTGTTTTGTTTTTTTTTTTTTTTTTTTTTTGGTTTTTTTGAGACAGGGTTTCTCTGTATAGCCTCGGCTGTCCTGGAACTCACTTTGTAGACCAGGCTGGCCTCGAACTCAGAAATCCGCCTGCCTCTGTCTCCCGAGTGCTGGGATTAAAGGCGTGTGCCACCACGCCCGGCTCAACTGATTGTTTTTAAGACAGGGCCTCACTCTGTAGACCAGGTTAGCTTCACATTGGCCATCCTTCTGTTTGTTGGAGGGTCCCCTGCCAGGGAGAGCCTGGATTTGTGTCTGGGCATCTGGCCACACAGCTGGACTCGGTGAGCATGAGGTAAGGTCAAGCTGCCCACACGGAAGTGCCTGGACTTGGAGGTTGGTGAAGGGACGACATGTGTTCTGCTTCCATCTTCCTACCTTGTGAAGTGACTCACAGCTATGGAACAAGGAGAGACATCACACACGTGTGTTGAGAGCCTACTATGTGCTTAGGATGTTAGGATGGGGGTGGTGGTGCAGACGTTGCACCTCCTAGAGATCTCTTTCCCGTGTCTAGTCCAGCATTTGTAGACAATGGCAACTGCTATGGAGAGTCTGGAACAGCGACAGAGTACTGAAGAGGACAGGAGACAGCTGGGCTGGGACTGCCCAGGGTGAGGCGCAGGGAGACCCAGGTCTGAGAAGTGCAGTCCAGGCTGGAAGAACCATCAATACAAAGTCCTGAGGTTGGAGCCAGCAAGGCTAGCTGGTGCTTGCACCAAGGCCAGGCCCAGCCCCACCACAGGCTCCTCTGACTCCTGCCTCTCTTCCTGCAGATCCATCCTCAGGCCGGCATCGCCTTCCTGAGCCATCCCAGCTGTTGCGGAGGCGCTGCTGTCCCGATCCGCCTGTTTAATGACAAACAGCACTTTTTGTCCTCACTTAAATATGCAACAGAGGCTGCTGGGTCCCATTCCCTGGTGCAGGCCTGTGTACTGCCAGCCTTTGCTGTGCCCTCGGCTCTGTGTCCTAAACTGGCCTCAGTGTCTTCACCTGTAGAGCCTGGGCACTCTGTGGAGGGTCTGTAGGTGATCTTGACGCCCCCCTATCTGGTTCAGGACAGTACTGGAGTTTGCCAGGGGTGTTCGGGGCCTCAGGACAGGACGTTGTCCCAGCATAGAGAGGAGTGAGCCAGATAACCCCTCAGAGCCTGTGGGAGGGTAGAAGGCAGGCATTCCTGGAACCGGAAGACTAGGCTCTGCGAGACCCACCAATGGGATGGGTTCATTGCTCACTTTAGCCAGAAACTCCTTCCACAGCAAAGACAGAGACAGTGATGTCTCTCAGGCAATCGATTCTTGTATGGGTACTGCACACAGCCGCCCTCTGGTAGCTGACTGTGTGGGTGGTAGTGTTCTGAGAAGGCAATAGAGGCTCCCACTGAGAGCTCCGACTCCCCTGGGTCCTTCCTACAGCCCTCTTTCTGAGTCCCAACCTCCCGAGGGAGGTGTGGCTGTCTCTGCTGTCTGCCTGCACAGGGGCACTGAGCAGCAGCTGGACCTGAACCCAGGCCTGCTGGGAAGGACTGCCTGTACTACAGGAATGGCCTGGGGTCCCAGAGTGTTGGTTGCTCTGTCTTCTGACCTCTGGGTATCCTGGGCTGCCTATGCAAGATGGTTATCATTCCGTCGTGGGGGAACACTGCGTCAGAGATGTTTGCCGAAGGATCTGGGAACAGCAGTGAAGAGGAAAGGACTTGGGGACCAAGGACCCGGGAGCTGCAGCTTCTGAGACCTGTCTCCACCGAGCCAGGTCACCCCCATGCCAGTTCTCACTTCCCCCTGCACCCCACAGTAACATCTCATCTTACCCTTAACCTTCTTGGACCCAAGCTTCAAGCGGTGAGGGAGGCCACTCCGAGCCAAGGCAGTGATGTCCTGCCCTGGTGAAGTTCCCGAGGCCCCTGCACTGTCCCCCAAACCCTGCCTGGCACCTCCAAACCAGCCAGTTGCCCCAGCTGGATGTCTCAGCCCTCAGACCACGGATCTACCTCGATCTTGGTTCAACAATCGCCCGCTGTGGAGGCTGTCCCTGCCTCTCCATTCTGACTCCCACAAGAGCTTCTGTTCTCACACACCTGCCAACACCCCCAAAATCCAGTTCACACTGTGGCCAGGGGGCTCCTCTTGCATACTGAATTCTCACTGGTTCTCCCTCGCCTAGGATCCCTCTTTCTTGCCCTACCTCCGGGTTCAGACTCCAGATAAGATCTTGGTGGGCCAAGCCTGTCCCAGCTTCTCTGTCCCCTGTTGGTGGCCAAGCCTGTCCCAGTCTCTTGTCCCCAGAGCTCCCCTGCATCAGCACGCAGACCCTGTGCTGTGCTGACTGCCTGGGACTCAGCTTCACCCTCCAGGGCGGGTTCCCTGGGGACAGTGGGCACTGTCTGGCACTGTGAGATCCCCGATGTACAGGATCCTGTCGGCAGTTACATCTCCAGCTGCTCACCAAGCAGGCCAGTATCCCTTTGGACAAAGCTGTAGGTTGATTTTCACGAAGGTGGTGACATGTAGGGTCACATCCCATCTCCGCTGCTTTTTGGCTGTGTGTTCTGGGGTGGGTTGCTTGGCATCTCTGGTCTCATTTCCCCACTGAACTGTACAGACTTTTTGTCTGGGTTGATGCTCATCGAGCCTTGTGGACAGACACTGCTGCATGCCCCAGGGCCCTTGCACAGGCTGTTTGTGCGCCTCTATGAAATGTCTTTCCCACTGCCTTTGCCTAGGAAGTTCAGTGCTGCCTCCTCCGGGAAGCCCTTCCTGACCTGTCCAGGGCATCCACACTGATATGTGGTTTTTTGAGCCTCAGGCTCCAACCAGGGATAATTTTTACCTCTGTCATTGCCAGACGGTATGAACATTGTTGAAAGATACTAGTCATCAGGGTCACCTGTGCTGTCACCTTGGTCTTTGCATCCTCCAAAGAGAAAACTGGGACTGCAAGGGTCCCCTCCCAGGGGCCCTTCCCCTCCTTCCTCCACCTGTGCTGGACACTGGACACTGGACACTGGACAAGGCAAGGGGCGGGGCCAACGCTCCTTTTGATGTTTGTGGCTTCCCTGAAGGCTTGGGGTCAGGCCCCCCACCCCCAACAGCTCCCTCTCTCCAGGCAGCCCTGGTAGAAAAAAGCCACAGTGCTCTCCACACACGCTGCTCCCCACACCCTGCCTGTCACCATGGATGGCTGATGGCTCTCTCAGGATTTCCTCTCCCTGTCCCAGCCGGGGCCACACCTGTCTGTGTTCCTGTCATAACAGAACATTTCCTTCACCCTGCCTTGGGTGTCACTCTCCCATGACTCCTCGCCCAGCAGTGGGGTCTCTGTGGCCAGGTTGTACCTCTATCATCTTGGCTGTACGTACTGCTCAGGTGACCAAGGGAAAAGTGGACCGGCTGACTGAGCTTGCAGCTGTATAGAATCTGCTCAGGGCTGAGATCGGCTTATACCAGAGCACTTGCCCTGTGAGCTTGGGCCCAGGTCCCACCTCCAGAGTGGGAAAGCAACTCAGTCCAGACTAACTTCCAATACAGAGGGGTAGTCACACACAGAGACCTAGCCTCAGGCCAAGCTCCTGGCCTCTCTCTGGCTCTTCTGGCTCTTCTCCATCTTCGTGTAGGTGTTTTTCTCAGTTGGCTTCCACTGCCTTCCACTGAGCACAGCAAAGGCCGGAGGACGAGGATGGCTGGCAGTATGCAAATAAACTTTCTAAACTCCAAAACGCTGAGTGGTCCAAAGTCCAGAGACAGAACGGGTTTCCTGTAGCTGGAGGGGATCTTTAGTAGATCTGCTTAGCTGTGGAGTGGGACTACATTGTCTCCCCACAAAAGAGAGCTGTGTGGCTCACTCCGAAATCCAAGTAGTCACCAAGGAGGAGAAGGTGGTGAGAGAGTCAACACTACCACTCCTGGTCTCTGCCTCAGAGTCTGGAGGGGAGAAGCTCGCTGATGTGAGCCAAGGCGGGATGTGCCGGGCGGGAGAGCTCCACCGGGGTAGAATCGCCCAGCCACAGGGGACTCTGCCAACAGTCCCTTTAAAGTGTTTGTTTTTCTGATTGTGGTGACAATGGTATGCTTATTGTTAAACCACCTCCAATATCTCAGAGAAGCATTTAAATAGTGGCTCCAACCCAGAGTGGTTTGGTCCCTGGAGGAGCAGTGTCTGGGGACACTTGGGGTTATGTTGGGGGCAGGGCGCCTCTGGCATCTAGTGGGTAGAGACCCAGACCCCACAACATTCTCTGAGGCTTAAAGAGACCCCACCTACCTCAGTCGTGTCGAACTGTATGCAAAGGGTTTTAAAGATGAAAAACATTTAGTGTAGTATTCCTTTTAGGTCAGCACTTGGAATGCTGAAGCAGGAGGATTGTCCTGAGTTCTAGGCCAGTTTGAGTAACATGTCAAGACCAATGCTAGCCAAGCCTGAAAACCTGAATCCTCTCCCCAGACTCACAAGTTCTGTAGAGCTGGAGAGATGGCTCAGAGGTCAAGAGCATCTGGTGCTCTTGCAGAGGACCTGGGTTCGAGACCCAGCATCTGCACGGTGGCTCACACCATCTGAACTCCAGTTCGAGGGCATCCAACAGGCATGCACTGATGCATATATACTGCACACGGGCAAAGAATTCATAGGCACAACGGGAAGCAGGTAAATCTGAGCAAAGCAAAACCAACCAAGTCCTCCAGCTTTCTTTCTGTTGCTGTGAAAGGAAAAAAAAAAATCCCTGACCAAAAGCAACTTGGTGAGGGGAGGGTTTGCTTGGCTTACACGTCCAGGTCACAGATGACCGCTGAGGGAGGTCACAGCAAGAACCTGAAACAAGAACCTCTTGTCAGCTTGTTCTCAGACTTGTGTTCAGCTTAGCTTTCTTATCTAACCCAGGGTCACGGGCCCAGGGATCAGTGCCCTCCATGGTGGGCTGCCTCTTCCTACACAGTTAACCATCAAGACAACACTTCCACCCCAAGCCACCCCCAAGACATGCCCACGGGCAGACTTAAGCTAGACAATTCCCCAGTCATCTCTTCTCTGAGTGACTCTAGGCTGTGTCAGCATGCCAGTTAGGGATAACTGGAACACCACCCAAAGGTAGAAGGAAAATAAACTCCACAGAGATGTGCCATAGCACGCCACATGCATGGACACACACACACACACACACACACACACACACACACACACACACACGTACACTAAGTAAAACCTTTTAGCTCTTCCCAAGTCCTCTCACACAGGACACCACTGCTTTGCGCATGCCCACTTTGGGATCCATCAGCACAGCCTGCACATGTGGTTTGAGATACCAGTGCATCCACACGGGCCTGTTCCTACAATGAGTTTTTGGGGGAATCTCTAAGGCCACTTTATTATTTCTATACTACTTATCTCTTGGCCTTGATTCTGGGGACCCAGCCACCACTTTTAATGATTAATTCTAACACAATTGGGCTTTGGGGGTATTTTTCCTTTTTTTCTTTTTTTCTTTTTTCTTCAGAGACAGAGTCTCACTGTATAGCACAGGCAGGCCTCGAACTCATGGTGACTCTCCTGCCTTGGCCTCCTCAGTGCTGGGTCAGAGACATCCCCCCCCAACCCCTCAGCTGGCTTAGTGCAGTCTGTCTCCTCCTCTGTGAATATGCATGTTAACTTAGTGGCCTACACCACTTAGCATTCCTTTGCAGACCTTGGTTCCTTTATTTTCATGAGCAAAGCTTTACCAAGATCTCTTGTCCTCAGAAAGGTCTGGGGCCTCTCCTATGTTGAGTGGAATGCCCCACATGTGCCCAACATCTGCAGGACACTTTAGAACTTCTGGTCCTTGGCTATCAGGTGTGAGGTCATTCTGGCCCCAGGAATCGTGTGCACAGAGCAGGAGGCCTACTTCCCCAATCTATGTCTATGCCAGTCTGATAGGTGGGAAATGACATCACTACAGCGTCATTATTGGCGTTTCCCTGGTTTGCTCTCAGAGCAAAATGTGTCTTCATGTGATTGCCGCCTTTAGTAGTTTTTTTCCCCCCTTGGTGACTAGTTAGCTTTGTGTTTATCTTATTTTATTGTTTTGCAAGAACTCTTTGTATATTAAGGATATGAGCCCTTTCTGAGAGTTCCACGCTTCCCTGATTTCCCTTCCCCTCTTCCTTCCTTGCTTTCGAAGATTGTGCCTGAAGTTCCCTGGAGCAGTTCACGGTCGGTCGGCATTGGGAAATAGCTCTGGTAACATGCCGTCTTACAGCACCCTCCGTTCCTGCCCTGTGCAGCACAGCCTCTGCCCACCATGTGTCATTAACCCCTGCTCTTTAGCTACCGCCCAGCAGATCGCTTTCCTGGCTGGGAGCAGAGTTTCATTTTCACCTTCCTGCTGGCCCGGTGCCCTGAGACTGTTTACATAAGAAAGGGGTTGATTATACTGTGCAGCCAATGGCAGCCTTTCTCAGAAGAGAGGGGCCAGGAACGTATAATCAGAGCCACTAACTGCACACAAAGCCTCACGGCCTACTCCGGGTTTCCCACCATCCCTAATGACAGTTTTCCAGGGAAAAATAAAAGCGGAGTTATGACCTCCTACTAAAAACGTGTTAAGGAACAGGCTTTTAAGAGGAGACTGCGGCTTCAGCCTTCCCATCCTAAAATCCTGGCACTGCAGCTCACAGGCTTTGGGAAAAGTCATTTCAATACCGGGATCTCTTGTAAAACCATCATTTTCAAGGTCCAGGAAGAGGGTTCGCCTTCGGGGGCCTGAAGCCTCCACTGAAAGAGCTCTCTCCAAAGAACCAAGCACCCATAATTTCTCACGCAGGTTCCTTCAGTCCTGCAGGATGATGACAAAACCAAGGACTCCTGTTCTTTCTGTCCCTTCCCCTGCCTTCCCCCTCCCCCCTGCCTGGTTCTGGATGCTTGCTTCCCCTCCTGTTTTCAAGACGGCTGCTACAGCTCCAGGCATCACAGACAATATTCCACAAAGACAAGGCCAGCTACTTCTCCTCGCCTGTATGAGCCACCCTCCCCCGAGACTTCTCATTATATCACGAGTCTAATTCCCAATCAGTCATCAATAGGGAAGGAAAATGGCTCAGACTGGCTTATGCCTGCAGCAACCTGCTTGGGGGCAAGGGTAAAGACGCCCTGGACACACAGGTTGACAACCACAGAGCAAAACTGAGCCCTGCTAGGAAAGAAGGCATGGGCAGGAAGGGTCGTGGGCACAATTCCTGGCAACCATTAGGGGCATTAAAGGGCAGACGTGGCAAACTCCAGCCATGTTCAGTCCTCCCTAGAGGAGGACCACTGCTGCCATAGGCCAGAGAATCTCTCAGTGCATCAGGATCCAAGCTTCAGGCTTCTCATGTGTATAGTCCACAGCGACCTCACACTCAAGTCCTGATATCACAACCACCCCATCTATCAATCTCGGCACCTGAACCCCACGTCCCCTTCCCAGACCTTGGTAAGTAATCTCCTGGCTGACATTCGGCCTTCCATGGCCTGTGCCGTCCCCTCTGCCTAGAGCCCTCCTGCTCTGTCCTGTCTCCTTGCTCAGGAAGACACCGCTGCACAAAGGCCTCTGCCACCCCTTGTGCCATTGAACTGGTCTGGGTGAGCACAAAGTTGAGTCCACCTCCCTGCAGACTCTACCAAGCACAAAGGGGGAGGGGGAGGGGTATGTGAAGGAGAGGGAAAGGGCGGAAGGGGGAGGGGGAGGGGTATGTGAAGGGGAGGGGTATGTGAAGGGGAGGGAAAGGGCGGAAGGGGGAGGGTTTATCATCATCATCATCATCATCATCATCGTTGTTGTTGCTTTAATCTCTTTGAAGGAATGAATGGAGGTGTGTCTCAGTGGGCAGAGCACCTGCCTGGCACACCTTCAGTCCTGGATTTGACCTTCAGCACCCCATAAGCCAGTCATGATGGTACACCCAGTCATTTCAGGGGGATCAAGTTTGAGGTCACCCTGACTACACAGCCAATAAAGACCAACTTGGGCTAGAAAGAAAGCGGGGGGCGGGGGGGGGGACAGGGGGAAGGACCTGCCCACTACTCTGTCTTCCCAAGAGACAACTCTAACTGTGGTACTCTCCTGCCTACAGTCCCCATGGACCCGGTTGCCCTCAAGGCTAAGCCCAGGGCCTTAAGTGGTTTTACCAGGCCACTGGAGGGGCTGCCACACACCTGGCTGAAGCTCCCCTGTTCTCGAACACCACACTCTGTGCCCCAGAGCCTCATGTTCTCCCGCTACTGGGCTTGGCTATGCTCTGTGCTTCTCCTGGGAATCCAGCTTCTCTCCTTCCATCTGCTCTGCCAACCTCTACCCACAGCTTCCCACAGGTTCTAAATGACTATGCCGGCCCTGTCACTCCTTCATTCCAGTCAGTGGGAAGTGAGGGTCCCTTTTATTTACAGAGCTATGGGAAGAAGCAGCTGAGGGCAGGCCCCAGACCAGTTCTGCACACGTGACCTGGTGTCCTGGACACCTTACCCGGAAGACTCTGAAGCTCCGTGAGAGGCACATAGCCAGGGACAGTGGGGGTCATTCATCTGGCTGGCAACCATCCTGTTAGCACCATCCTGTGCGACCCTCCTCCTGACAGAGACTCACTCAGAGACAGGGCAGGGTCCTCAGAGGGCCCCAGCTACTTAGCCCCAGCTGCCTGGCCCCAGACCTGCACACTTCCTACTTCCTACCCTGGAGCGGGCTCCCCTGCTTTGCTGAGCCCACCCCCACCCCCTACCCCGAGCTGGCTCCCTCTGCCCTGGTCTCTATCGGGAAATCTCCTTACTGTCCCTAAAAGGCTACAGCCTGACCCCAGGTGTCTCCCAACCTGAGTGCGGCTCAGCTGACTTGGCAGGGATGCACAGGACATTGGTCTAGATCCTTCCTCCCTCTGCCCTTCATCCAGAACACTGTAATGTGGCAACAGGGCTTGTCTGCCTCTTCCTCCATTGGGTTCGGAGCCCATCGTGGGCAAGAAAGACAGGGTTGCACTAGAGGACCTTCCCCTTGTTGGCCACACCCACACTGGCACTGAACAATTGATCCCATTTCACAGCTGAGAAAACCAAGTCTCAGAGACTGAAGGCCCCTCTAAGCCCATACTAAGAGATGGGGGCAAGTTTTGGATTCGAGGCCAGATCTCAGAATGAGGGAAATAAATACTAGACTGCCAGGAAAAGGAAGGATCCTGACTGTGGCCATGGAGGCTAAGGTGTCCGTGTGTGTCCATTCTCACTCCTCAACCTCGGTGACTGTGTCCCTAGGGCATGTTTACTGTTGTCAACAGACATCTGTGGCCATCGTGATGAGGGAAGAGACTGCTCCTGAGACCTAGCACACAGAGGCCCCTGCAGTGCCCATGGACCCTTGGAGTGAGGAACTTGACTCCAGTGCCTGATCTTGAGCCAAAATTCTGAGTCCTACCTCCAAGGCAGTGAGGTTAGCCTTCGCCGAGGTTAGCCTTCGCCGAAGCCAGGGTTTCAGAATGATTTCTATCAAAATTAGAGAACAACAATAAAACCAGAAAAGGAAACAAGTAATTCGGGGCACACAGTGGCCCTGTCATAAGAGGAAAGTGAGAGGTGTGAGAGAGATCAAAGCCACACACAGCCACTGGAGAATCGGTGTGCTCGGCACAGGGGCTTTGTTGAGAGGTAATCCTTAATTTGTAGGAAAGCGCCAGGTCACAGAGGAGGCTCCGTGAGAGGCTCCCTGGGCTGTGAGATGTTAACAGTGAAGACTCTGGCAAGAGAAAAGCCATAACTGTCCAGGGACAGGGACAGGGACGGGGACAGGGAAGGAAAGACTGGCACAGCCTGCTATGGTGTGAGGTAAGCTGACCTAGCCATGTGGCTCTGCTCCAGAAACCTGTCATGGAGTGAAGCTTAAAAGCCAGCTGCAGAACCAGGTGACATGGGACAAGCCCCAGGCAGACACCACTGTCCCTCCCTCAGCATGGAACCCTGATTTTGAAACCACCACCTTCTCAGCATCCTCCCAGCCATGAGGATGTCCTGTGTGGCAGTCAGTAAGATGGGGAAGCCCCCAGGTGGGGCTCTGAAGAAGCCACCTGTCTCTCCCAGGGAGTGCTCCCTGTTCAGCCTTGATTAGCATCCCTGCTGGGGTAGGATCGCATACCAAGCAGGGAAATGGACCTCCAGGTTCGATTGAAAGTGACAACCCAAGTGGGACATCGGTGACAGCCTTGAGCATGTCCACCAGCTGGGACCTGTCCCCACACAAACACAGGCCTCTCAGATGTGACGAGCGCATGTCTGCACAGCCTCTGGGGGCCGGTCGGTTTTCCTTGTGGCCAAATACTGTCCCCACCATGTGGTAAACACATGCCTCCCTGTCCCCAGCCCTCCAGGACAGAATTACATCCAAGAACTGGCAACACAGCTAAAGGCTTTTTCAAAACAATATTTTTTTTTCAAAAAATGTATTTATTATTTTTGCATTTATATGTGTATGTGCCTATGGTCATTTAAAGTACTACCTGAATGCAGGTCCCTCTGGAGGTCAGAAGAGGGCATTGGGTGCCTCTTCCCTAAGCTGGACTTACAGGAGGCTGTGAACTACCCCAGACGGGTGCTGGGAACCGAATTCGGGTTGTGGAGGAGCCGTGCATGCTTTAATGGCTCAGCTAGGTCCTCAGCCACACCGGTACAGGCTTTGGAAATACATCGGGAACGCTGGGTGTGGTGGCAAATGCCTTTTACCCCATGATTCAGGAGGCAGAGGCAGGCAGATCTTGATGAAACTAGGGCGGGGGTGGGGGTGGGGGAAGGTGGGGGAGCTGTGGTGGACAGGACATGCAGTATACAGCCCACCGCCCAGGCAGCACCCTCCTGGACACTACTTTCTCAATCCACCCATGAGTTAGCCCCCTTTCCTTCTGACCCAAGCCCACAGGCCAAAGGGCACCTAGAGAGCACCCCAGCCAACTGTGAAGCGCTAGGGTGGTAGAATAGGGAGAAGGGAGGCTCCACCTCCCAGGAGAGAGGCCTTGAACCGGGAAGGGAGGCTGTGGGCCATGCAGCTGGCCTCATGAGGCAGCCTCTGTCCCTGTCCTCCCACGCAGACATGCGATGCCCCCCTCCCCCGGGGAGGTGGCCTGGCCACTGTCCCTGTTGTCTGTCCTTTTCCCAGAAGTGGGAGGCCGGCTCCCTTTATCTCCAGGCCAAAGTCCCCCCCTACCCCCAGGGAAGAGAAGGAATGTCACCTGTCATCATGGGGTTGGTGAGTCACCTCCTGCTGGCTGGGGGCTACAGTCTGCCAGACCGCTGCCTCCTGCCTCTCAGCTCCTGGTGGAGAGGGTGAGATTCTTGCCCTGAAGATGGTCAGTGATACCTCTCATCTGGAGTGAAGGGTTTTGGCTTTCATGTCCTTACCTAGTGACTTAAGGTGGCCATGGCTCTTTCTTCAGTCCCAGTCACACACTTGACAAACACATTCTGCTCGTGCTAGCTAAGTTCAGGGCACTGGGTGTGTACCAAGAGGGACACAGGAGGCCGCCTTGCTCCAGAATGACAGCAGGACCAGGTTGAAAACGAGCCTGGTAGTGAGAGCACCTGCCTGTGTTCTCTGCGTTTTGGCTTCGGAGTGGCCTGGGGAAGGGACAGGCAATGCTGTTGTACAGGTCTTGGAAATGTCACCTGGAAATGCCTCAGACTGGCAGTCATGGAGAAGGGTGGTGGTTGGTTGTTCAGGGAAGGTTCTGCACCGAGGGCTGGCCTGTGCAAAGGCCCTGAGGCTGCAGAGACTGATTGCAGCTGACCCAGGAGCAGGGCAGCATAATGCAGCAGGTTCTCCCTGGCTGTGACTGTTGCCTCTCTCTTTGTCTACAGGTGAGAAAGGAAACACCCAGAGTGGTTAAGTGACTGATCCAAGGTCATCCAGCTCTTGGGCAGTCCTCCAGGCTCTACCCTTGATCTGAGGGCTGAGTGCAGCTCCAGTTCTTGGCCTTGGCTTGATGGCTCTGGATCCTGTAGTCACTAGGCCAGGCAATGGAGATGGTGTGGAAGTGACTACGGAGTGGCCAGTGGTGGAGGCCAGGGGACACTGCTGCAGTGGGATTACCTGGACTTTTATCTCTCCTGGAGATGCAATTTGTCACCTCTGTGCCTCAGTTTCCCCAACTGTGGAAGGAGATGATAGAGGGTGATGAGAAGCCCTGAAGTGGTTAGTCGGTGGAAAGTCCTAGGAACTCAGTTAAGTGCCTACTCTGTGCAGGCCGAAATTTCTTGTTTGGTTGCTGCAAGTTGAGGGCCTGCCTGTGTATCTTTGGGGACCTGATGTCCCTTAGCTCTCAAGTGTCTCTGTGCCTCTCATTCATCTGCCCAGAGTAGACAGTTTCTCAGTCCATATTAGATGGTGGTGCCTGACCTAAAGTCCCAAATGACACTAACAGTGACCATTGTGGGTCCCTAGGAGGGACCACTGGGAAGCCAGGGAGTCAGTCACTGTAACCCAGGGCTCAGAAGCTGGACAGGTGTGTAACTTCCTTACCAGTGTGCCACATGGCCCCAACAAGGGACAAAGGGACTGAGTATATGGCAAATGTTCTCACAGGCCTGTGCAGTTGACAGTGGGACACCACATGGCTGGCCTGGGGTTTTGCACGCACTCAGCTGGGATTGGATAGGAACTCAGGGAAGACTGGTGGGGGTGGGGGTTGCTGCGGAGCTCCACATTAGGAAACCTCTCTGCTCAGTTCTCTTAGAATCCATCAGAACAAACCCAAGTAGTTTGTCTCATTCATTAAATTCAGCTTTAGTTTTGGTGTTTTGTTTTGTTTTGACGGAGTTTTTACTGTAGCCCAGGATAGCCTGGAACTCTCAGAGATCCTCCTGACTTGAGACTACAGGCACAAGCATCACACCTTGCATTTCTGTTTTCTGAAAAAGCAAAGTTTGAGAATGGAGAACTCAGTGGCTAAGAGGATGTGTTGCTCTTGCAGAGGCCCTGGGTTCTGGTCCCAGCACCCACATGATGGCTCACAACCACCTGTAACTCCAGTTCCCGAGGACCCTTTTCCAAGGACACTATGTGCTTGGTACACAGACAGGCACGCAGGTAAAACGCCCAGGCACACGAAAGAAAAGTAAACAAAAAACTAAAACAATACTTTTTTTTTTTCTATTTTGAGAGAGGGTTTCTCTGTGTAGCCCTGGCTATCCTGAAACTCACTCTGTAGACTAGGCTGGCCTCGAACTCACAGAGATCCACCTGCTGCTGCCTCCCAAGTTAAAAGCATGTGCCACCACCACCTGGTAGTAAGAAAACAAATTAAAAGGCAAAAGTTTTTATTGGTATCACACAAGACCCCTTTCCACCTGTCTCAGTGCCGGCAGAGATGCAGCGTCAAGTCCAGTGTTTTTTCGGCCTTGAAACCTAAAGCCCAAGGAACACTTCAGACAGCCCCTGGCCCAGGTGGAGCCAGCTCTGTTTTTCCTTACCAGCTGTCCCAGGGCCACCACTCAGGCCTCAGACCTCTGTCCAGTGTGACTGATATAACTGCATCGCTCCGTGTCCCCTGAGTCCAGCACAGGAGGAAACATGGAGGGCTATGGGTATTGGGCTCACAGGGACCAATGAACCCCCATGCAAACACCAGGAGACAAGCCAGCACAGAGAGCGGGCTCAGGCTGGGAGTTTAGAGCCATCAGGACTCTGACCCAATCTGTCAATCGTCACATGGGACCATGGCTGTTCTGAGGATGTTCTGAACATGACCTGGCATGTTCAGAATCTCACAGGTCCTGGCCCTACGTTCTCCGTCATCAGAAATGCTGTGGTCCCCCTGATGGTCAAAAAGGAAAGTGCTCCCTGAGCACCTCCCAGGCCGTGCTCCCTCCAGGCCAGCGGTGGGACTGGGTCACAGCTCCCATGGCAGGAACAGATTGTTTCCTTCCTTTCTGTGAGGTGCCAGGCAGGCCCTAAACTGGCTGATGTCGGCAAGGCTGCCGCCCACGATGGGAGGAAGTGGGTAGGTGCCCAGGATAGCGCCAGCAGACATGCCCTGGGGCAGCCCAGTCAAGGATGACGTGCATATCACACCGCTGTGATGAGCTGGGCTGAGTGCAGAGGTAAGGTCAAAGAAGCACCAGAATCAGGGTGGGCGCCGAGGAGGTGCCCTGTGTGGCTGGTACTCAGGGTCACTCACAGTGCCCCGCAGAAGACAGGCAGACATCTCAAGAGGTGTGGCTGGGAAGGGCGGTGTGTGTGTGTGTGTGTGTGTGTGTGTGTGTGTGTGTGTGTGTACACTCAGGCAGAGGCACAGTACGATTGTTGAGTGTGCCTACATGTTTGGGCATGAGGTCTTATTTGCTGGGGTGTGTTCGTGAGAAACTGGGTGTGTTTGTTTAATTGTGTGTGAATGTGAGTTCAGGTCTGGAGCTCTGGGTGGGGACGGGGGTATGTGGGGACAGCATGTGTGTCCCTGCCTGGGGGTCTGTGTGTGCAGCTGCTCCTGCACGCGTGAGCTGGACAGGCAGCCAGGTGATTACACCAATCAGCACTGCATCCAGAAAGACCAGGGAAGTGGGAGGGGCCAACAGCTATCAGAGCGCAGGTGACAGATGCTGACACTGGGCTGCCCTAACAGCATGGCGTGGCATGGAGTGGAGTGGATTGGTGTGGGGACCCTGTTACTGTCTTACCAGAAGCTTCCACAAGGGCTCAATCCTGGGGCAGTTGGAGGCTGACTCTTGCTTGATTCAGTCAGTGATAAAATCAATATTCATTCATGCCTTCATTCATTCACACATTCATTCATTCATTCATTCACACACTCATTCATCCATTCACATACTTGTTCATTCATTCATTCACACACTTTCATTTGTTCACTTATTCATTCATGCACTCATTCATTTGTTCACTCACTCATTCACTTACACTCATTCATTCACACATTCATTTGCACACTAGTTCATTCACTCACAATTCATTTGCACACTAGTTCATTCACTCACAATTCATTTGCACACTAGTTCATTCATTCATTCACACATTCATTTGCACACTAGTTCATTCATTCACACACTCATTCATTCATTCACACATTCATCTATTCACACTCATTCATTTGTTCACCCATTCTTTCATTTTTGCTCACTCCTCATTCATGCATTCACTAACACATCAGTGACTCATTCAAACATTCATTTATTCACATTGCTCTACTCAGTCACTTATTAGCTAATTAGCTAATTCACACATTCAATCATTCATTTCTACATGCATCCACTAACATATTCTTTCTCTTATTCATTCACGAATTCATTCGCCTACTCGCTCATTCACCACTACTTACAAAGATGCTTTTATGTGCTCAACGATTCTTGGTGCCAGGGCTGCAGCCCAGAGTGAGATGGACAGAAGTCCCTCTGACAGGATGCTCACACGATGCCCGGCCTGTGTGGGACCCCAGCATGGAGCGGGATAGACTGGTGGTAAGTGCTGTCCATAAAGGCAAAGGTAGAGGTGAACTGAGAACAACATGTTGGCCTCTGTTCTCAGGAGGATTGGCCAGCCTTGATCATAATGAGACGTTTAAGCAGAGGCTGAAGGTGTCAGGGAGCCAAGTGTATCCTAGGGAGAGTGTCCTAGCCAAGATCCCAGCAAGCGCAAAGGCCCTGTGGTGAGCCCAGGTTTGTAGTTCAGGAAGAAACAAGGCCAGCTCAGAAGATGAAGCAAAAGGTATGGCTGGAACATCTGGACACATGATACAGAGGATCTGAAGACCCCCAGTAACTGAGGGGCAGGAGGGGGAGGGGGAGGGATCTGGGGGTTCTTCTCTAGTTCACCTGTTGAGCAAAGCTGTTGCCTCACTCTGCAGCTGGGTACCAGCCGCTCGCCAAGATTCTGACTTCTTGGCAACTCTCAACAAAGCCCCAGCAGAACCAAACTGGCTGTGGGGGCTTCTCGGCCTTTCAGGTCCCTCCTGGTCCCTTTGTCCTGAGAGGTGGTAGGAGGCGGGTGCTGCCCCAGTGAAAGGATTGATACTGTCCAAGCTCCACAGGCCGCGTGTGCGGCCCCAGAGGACAATGCAGCTTCTCCCTCCGCCCTTTTATGAGCTGCGAAGGAGCTTGTCTGCTTGCACAATCGCCCCTTAATTGCCGTTTCCTCTCAGTTATGTCATGGATCGGTCACTCACGTTATTAAACTTCCCGGCCTTATCGGCTGGAGCAGCGCCAGCTGTCGGCCTGACCTAGTTTCTCACCCAGTTTGAAAGCCCTCCCTCAGCCTTAGGACTTTTCCTAAGGAAAGGACTCTGCCCAGCTCCACTGCTAAAAATAAGTTAGACCAAGGAGGGGGGACTTCAAGAGCCCCACGGAAGTCCTGAGACCAGAGCCAGTGGCCCTGGGGTGATGACTGGGCCCTCCCTGCCTAGAGGTTCCCTCTGGAAGCCTGTCCTGTTCTGGGGACACACACAGATAGGCTGTGTGATCCCTCTTTTCTTGCTTGTGGGTACCAAGAGCGACTTTGAAGAAAGGGAACCCAAGTTTAAAGTGAAGCCTATCTTTGCCTCTGGTCACTAGTCCATCCATCCATCCATCCATCCTTCCTTCCTTCCATCCTTCCATCCATCCATCCATTCATCCCACAGACTGCCCAGTGCCTGGTGTTGACATGTCTGAGACAGCCATGGCCCAGTCCTACCCATGCAGAAATCTGGTGGCAGAGAGATTTTGAAGTGAGAACGGGAAAACTGGCCCTGTGGTGGGGAAGCTGAGCTCAGAGCTAGCACCCCTGAGACCCCACACAGTGAGAGGAACTGGGCTCAGCATGCAAACCAGAAGGCTGCCAGTGGGCAGAAAGAAGGGAGATGCTGGCTCCCCGACTCCTTTGTGATGAGCTGCTACCTGGGTAAGGTCTGCCCACTCCTCGCTTGGGCACCTGGGTTGCAGAGTCTAGTCCTGGGCCTCTAGGAAAGCAAGCGAATCAGAGAAGTTTAAGCACGACACACAAAGATCCCAAGAAGTGGCGTGGGGCAGGGTGGGCCAGCGCCTGCTCTGCTCACTCTTTGTTCTTCGTGTGAGAAGGGGGGTGGGGGTGGTAACTCCACCTTGGCCAGACAGAGATGCTGGCCCTGTGCCCCAGGGCACATGGCTGCTGCCAGGGGCTGGGCCTCTGCCCACAGTTTTCCAGAAGTGACGCCCTCCTGGACAAACAGGCCTGGGCAGCGGAGGCGGAAGTTTTCATTCGGCTTGTGCTGTGCGTGAGGCTGTTTATCTAACTTGGCTGGAGGCTGAGTCCTGGCCCTGCAAATACTCTCTCAGTTATGACACAAACAGAACGTGTTCACAGAAGAAATATTTGAAAAATGCAAATTGGCAAAAAAAAAAAAGATTTTAAGTGATGGCAAAAGAAAAGGCATGCAGGGGGTAAGGGGCGGGGCAAGGAGGAAGGAGAGAGAGGGAAAGCAGGCCAGGAATCTAACGAAGAACAAGGGCTGTCACCTGAAGTGTGCCACATAGCAACACATCAGTCATAGGCTGAGATCCCAGAGCAGGCCCCTCCCCATGGTTTAAGCTCAACGGTGTTTTCATTTTCTGTAGTCAAGATGAAATACTGACTGAGAGAGCATGACAAACCAGAGAGATAAGAGATGTGGCTGTGTGTGTGTGTGTGTGTGTGTGTGTGTGTGTGTGTGTGTGTGTAAGCATGCATGCCCCAGGGAGTGTCTGGGCATGGTGGTTTGAATGAGAATGGCCCCCATAGGCTCATGTGTTTGAGTATTTGTTCCCCAGTTGGTGGAACTGTTTGGGAAGAATTAGGAGGTATGGCCTTGCTGGAGGAGGTGTGGCCTTGCTGGAGAAGGTGTGGCCTTGCTGGAAGAGGTGTGGCCTTGCTAGAGGAGGTGTGGCCTTGCTAGAGGAGCTGTGGCCTTGCTGGAGGAGGTGTGTCACTGTTCACTGTATGCTCTCTGCCTCCTACTGTGGATCCAGATGTGAGCTCTCAGCTGTTCTTGCCTCTGTACTTTTCCTCCACTATATGAACTTTAACCCTCGGAAACTAGCGTGGCATCTCTTCACAGCAACCAAAAAGTAATAGAAGTTGGTACCGTGTGTGGTGACAGGCATGATCATGTTTTGGGGAAGAATGTGGAAGACTTTGGGACTTTGAACTTGGAAACTGGTTGAACACTGTAAGCAAAGCTTCATGGGACACACCAGTGGGGGCTTGGAAGTCAATAGTGCTGAGAACAGTGTAGACCATGGAGACCTTTCGAGTGATATTTATGTGGCTGCCTCCTTGCCCTAAGAATCTGCCTGAGGCTAGACCAGTAGACTAGGTCATTGCTGCCACAGCGGCAGTGGTGCCACAGCAATTGTCTTAGGTGGTTCGTCGCTGTGAAGAGACACCGTGACTGTGGCAACTCTTATAAAGGAAAACATTTCACTGGGGCTGCCTTGCAGTTTCAGGGGTTCAGTTTATTATAGCCATGGCAGGGAGCACGGGAACATCCAGATGGACATGCGGCGGGAGAAAGAGCTGAAAAGTTCCACAGTCAGCAGAAGGAAGACTGTGTGTCATACCAGGCATAGCTTGAGCATATATGAGCCCTCAAAGCCCACCCCCACAGAGACACACTTCCTCCTATAAAGCCACACCTCTGCAATAGTGCCACTCCCCATGGGCCAAGCATTCAAATACGTGAGTCTATGGGGTCCACTCCTAATGCAAACCACTACAGCGATAGAAAAGTAACTAAGGTAGCGGTGCGCATGGTGTACACATGCGTGTGTGTTCCCGGGATGGGGGAAGCTGCCTCTGATGACACCTGTGGGAGAACCCTGGCCTTGCAGCAGGCTGTGGGCTGGCAGGATGAACAGAGGTGGCTACTGAAGCTTCTCAGTGTCCCTAACACTCTGACGACACCAGCTGCAAGCTCTCTCCAGTCTGAGCTCATCGCTCTCTGCGCATGCTCTCTGGATGGCCAGCAAATGCTCTCCTTGGGCTCAGTGACTTCCAAGCAGCTTTAGAGACACACTAAGCAGGCAAGACAACAGGAAAGGACCCACTTCTGGTCACCTCCTTCTGTCCGACTGCTCAGATTCCAAGTAATGTCTCAGTCACGATGGCCTTGGCCCACCTTAATGGGGAATTTTTGAAAAGCTTTGACTTTTGAATAATCGTATGCCCCTTGCAAGTGAGGAGACAGAGGCCCAGAACAGGGGGCCAAGAAGATGGTCCTAGAGCCAAGCAGCCCTGGGTCCCAATTCCTCTTCCCTGAACTCTCCAGAAATATAAACATGCTTAAGAACTCTGTGAGTCAGGAACCCCTCACAGAGAACAAAAGTAGAGCCAACTCTGACCCCTTAGGCAGGCCCTCAGACCGCAGTAAAGCAATTTGCCTCTCTCAAGACACCTCCCCGTGAGTTCGAGGCCAGCCTGGTCTACAAAGTGAGTGCCAGGACAGCCAGGGCTGTACAGAAAAACCCTGTCTCAGAAAAAAAAAAAAAAAAGTGGTCCCTCAAGCCCAGGCCTGGCTGTGATTCAGCTTCTGAAAGCCAGCTCACCACAGGACTCCACTTTTCTTGGAAACTGTCAAGTCCTGGAGAGATAAACATGACTCAAATGGCTTTGTCATGGAAGAAAAGCATCTCTCTCCAGAACCCTCAGGTGTCAACTGTGAGGGACACAGACACTGACTGCCAGTGTGAGTGCTACTGTCCCCAGATCCAGGGACAGGCATGTGGGGCTGGTGGGGATGCGGTGGGGTGGGGTGGGGTGGGGATTGGATACCACAGCCACTCAGTCTGTCCCAGCTTTGGTTTGGCCATTCTGCTATGTGGCTTCTGTCATCAGGGAGGGTCCAGGTTGCTCCAGAGCCATCCCCAGCCTGCTGCCATCTGCAGAGAAGAGGAAGGTGAGGGGCAGCCAAGGGCCCTGCCAACCTTATCTCCTCACAAGGAGGCCTTCTCAGCCCCACCTGGATTGTGGCCACTCCCAGCTGTGTGTACCCATGCCACCACCCCCAAGTCTAAGAGGGATGAGGGGAGATATGCTGATGGGCCTGGGCTTGCCACACTGGGGTGGGGAGCTAGGGCTGCTGGGATGGCAACTCAACATAGCCATTGCTCACCAGGTTATCTTTCCTTTCTGCCTCATCCCCTTCTCTCGTGGACTTCTGTCCTGACCCTTGTCTGTCCTGTCCTTGAAACGGAAGCCAATGTCCTTCAAACAGAAGAGGATCCCCACTTCTGGGCTGAACTGGGCCATCGGAGGCAGGTCGTGCCATGTGACAGAGTTCCACTCACCCATGTTAGCCTATGACCAGCCTTCCCACTCTGTCTGTGTGTCTGTCATCTCTGGCTGGAGGATGCTGCCTTAAGTCCCACTGAGCCCTCAGCTCTCCTGCAGACCAAGTCAGTCTCAGCTTGGCAGCCAGCACAGGCCTGAGGGGCTCCGCCCCTTTACCCATTCTCCACTCCGAGGCCAGCAGCTGCCTGAGTATGGTGGGCTTGGCTTTGTTCCCTGGACCTCCCATTCTTCTCCGAAGATGCCTGTGCCACGGGCATATCTGTATCACACTGACTCTTGGTCACGGTGAGTCACTTGGCTGAGTGACATTACCTCCTTCTTCAGGGAGGGGGACCCCAGAGTCTAGGTACAGAGCAGTTGTTCCTGTCATGGCACCTTCTGTTCCTGGCTTTCCTCTACACACAAACACTGGGGTCCCTGGAGTCCCGACCCCACCCCCACTAATTTTACTCACCCTCTGGTTTCAGGCCACCTCAGCCATTCCCGAGTATTCAGCGGTCACTTAGCTCTGCTAGCCCACAGACCTGCGTGCCCCACCCTAGCACGTTGGCTGAGGTCAGCTGCCAATCAGATGTACCTGGGATCCATCTGGACACCCCACAGAACCCCAATTCTTTCGCCCACTCTGACCCCCAAACCTTCAGCTCCAGTCTTCCTCCTGCTTTCCAGTGATGAACATGCTTATCTACAGGGTTGCCTAGCCCAGACACCAGAAACCACCAAGTGCCCTGGTCCCTGGTCTCTACCATCCACCCGTCATGGTGCTGTGATCATTGGTAAAGACTTTGGCCAAGCACTTCCCATTAGCTGGGCCCAGAGCATTACCGTTTCCAGAGATGCCCCAGGGAGGGAGACCCCACATGAAGACTCCACCACACCTAGTCACAGTGTGTGCCATCTCACAGAAGCTACGTTGAGCGTCACCGAGATGATCCATGTCCCCAGTTGTCACCAGTCTGAAATACTTCATCACTCTCATTGCCCCGGAGCCTGGTGGTGAACCCTGAGCTCTGACAGACAGCCTGGTGGAACTTCTATTCACCACATAACAAGACATGGCTGTGTTCGTTCACACAGTGTGCCAGGCAGCACCCAAATGCCAACAGATCCCAGTCCCTGAGAAACGGGCTCAAAGGCAATAAACAGGAATAAACTGGAAGTTTCTGGTTGAAGAAGTGCTTCAGAGAAGTGATGTGGGCCAGTGGCCTCTAGCAAAGGACCACCGTGTCATTTGAAGATCAGAGTTGGTCTCTGGTTAGAAGGGATTATGGGATTGGGATGGGGATGGGGAGAGAGCTCAGAGTGTTCCCTGAGCAAGCCTAGGGAGCCAAGTTTGAATCCCAAGGACATCTATAGAGCCAGGCACAGTGTGTGTGCCCCTGTAATCCCGTTGCTCTTACAGCAAGATGAGAGATAGAGTCAGGAGAACCCCTGGAACCTCTCGGGACAGCTATCCTGGAGAACACAGCTGAGAACAACGTAAGGCCCTGTCTCAAATCAGGCAGAAGGTGAGGACAGTCACCTGGTGCTGTTCTCTGATCACACACATACCATGGTACATGCATATCCATACTAACACACACATGAGCAAGCATATCACAGGAACACACACACAGAGATCAGGAGGAGGGCACAGAACACTTGGAATGAAGTAAGGGAGGAGACGGTGCAAAGGCCCTGAGGCAGGAAGGGCTTGGACGGAGGAGGGCATGATGGGAAGACGGCTTTGAGATGGAGAGACAACGTGCCCTGACAGGTTCCCGCAGAATCCCTCTGGCTGCTGTGGATAACAGACTGTGTGTAGCATGGGACAGAAGCAGGAAGTAGGGCTCGGCTCGCCTCAGACACTCCCATTGTAGAGAGAACTCAAGGATGACTGGCAGTCTCAGAAAGCTCAGGGAAACCAAGCAGGATTTTCAGGTTAAGCAGAGGAGGAGGGTGCCTCCCCTGGTCCCCGGTTCCCAGCCTCTGCCTCCCCACAGTTCCATGGATGCCAACAGTGATGCGTGCTGCCCCACCCTGTGCCCTGTGCCCTGTGCCTGCTGTCTGGAGATGTGCTCTTCACAGTGTGACACGCCAGCCACAGTGACTGAAGATGAAGATGTTTATAATCGTGGCTCCCCTCCGAGCTCCCTGACCTCCTGAGAATGGCTCTGGCCCTTTTACCTCTGAAGAGACAAACAGCTCCCGCTTCCTGATGTGGCTCCGGCTTAGGCTCACTCATCTCATTCTCCAAAGGACAGCTTATTTATACCTGTGGTCTGAGTCCCAAAACCTGTGATGTCAGATACAGACACCACCACCACCACTATCTCCACCACCACCTAGAAGGGAAATTGAGGCAGAGAAATCCCAGGCTGCTCTGCAGAGAAGCCTGAGCTTCTCCAAACCCTTCTCAGAGTCTCCCAGCCCTCTCCCCCCATCCTACTTGAGACAGGCTCTTGATAACCCACCTGGCTATGTAGCCGAAGCTAACTCCTGATCCCTCTGCTTCCATTTCCAAATGCAGGTGTGAGTTTCCATGCCTGGTGAACACGGTACTGGGGGCGGAAGCCAGGGTTTTGTGGGTTCGAGGCGAGCGCTCTGCTAAGCCGCACACCAAGGCCTTCCAGCCCCCCACCCCTTCCCTACCTGTCTTCTCTGTCACCCTGATGTCATCTGGACTAACCTTGTAAATTTCATTTTTACAAGACTTGTCACCCTTGGGCTTAAAACCCGTGGGGGTGGGAACAGGAACAGCTGTCCCAGGACAGCTCCAGTGGGCCTTGATGGATGGCGCTTTACCAAACAAACCGTCCATTGCTTTGTAAAGTCTGCTTTGCTTTTTAGACAGCAGCCCCTTGGTGTGTCTGGAATGACTGAGTGCTGCTGAGCGAGCTGCCTGGAGCCTCTGCAGGAAGACCAGCTTGGCTTATCTGGGCTGCGTGTGAAGGAAATGGGTGCCCCACTCCCCACAGTGTGGTCATGCCCGGAACCCTCTAGGCTTTTAACCTCGCCTGCTCTGTCTTCTGGCTGCCAAAACCTCCCTGTTTCGGACAGGTTATCTTTGAATAACAGGCTCCCTCATGGGGAGGGACTCTGACCCCAGGGAGCCCCAAAGGAGCCCTTGGCCAAGCATAGCCCATTGGAGGTGGGGTGGTATCGAACTCCATGGTCCCACAGTTTAGGATTTTATGTCATTTTTAAAAAGCTTAGAGCCGAACATGGTGATACACACCTTTAATCCCAGCACTTGGAGGCAGAGACTGATGGATCTCTGTGAGCTCAAGAGCTACCTGGTCTACGTAGTGAGTTACAGGCCAGCTAGGGCTAGAGAGACTCTGTCTTAAAAAAAAAAAAAAAAGAAAAGAAAAGAAAAAGAAAAAGAAAAAGAAAAAGAAAAAGAAAAAGAGAAAAAGAAAAAGAAAGAAAGAAAGACAGACAGACAGACAGAAAGAAAGAAAGAAAGAAAGAAAGAAAGAAAGAAAGAAAGAAAGAAATTAAAACAAAACAAAACCAAGGCAAGGGCTGGTGAGGTGGCTCAGCGGTTAAGAGCACTGACTGTTCTCTCAGAGGTCCTGAGTTCAAATCCCAGCAACCACTTGGTGGCTCACAACCATCTGTAATGGGATCTGATGCTCTCTTATGGTGTGTCTGAAGACAGCTACAATGTACTCATATACATAAAATAAATAAATCTTTAAAATCAAAAACAAAACAACCCCCCCAAAACAAGAGATTCTGGAATAATATGGAAAAAAATATTCAAAGTCTACAAAATAAGAATAAACTAAGATAAAGTGGCAGGAAAGCTTATTTATGTCAGCCCTGCCCTGGGGCTGACAACTAACTGTGTTCCAGTCACCACGCATAGGATTATTTTGATGGGTTATAATCATCTTCATTCATAAAGGAAAGTAAGATCGATAAGAAATCGGGGAGGAAAGGATGGAGATCCTGTTTAAACCGGCTGGGAAAGTGGACTATCCATGCACAGTGCTGGCGTGGTACCTTCAGCAAAGAGATAAAAGTAGGACCCACAAAAATCCCAGTGGGGCATAGGGAGGGGGAGGGGCGAGGCGGGGCGGGGCTGGGCTGGGGAGGAGCCAGACACAGGGAGGTGGAGAGTTCCAAGTCAGCCTTAGTGGCATAACAAATTAGAGACCTGGGCTACATAAGCTCCTGTCTCAGTAAACAAACAGAACACAGAGATTTAACATGAAATACTTGTCAGCTCTGGCTTGGCCCCCAAATCCAGGCCACAAGAGTCACTCCCTTCAGAGGTGGCAGTGACTGAGGTTGGAGCCTTTCGAGGGCTGTATCTTCTGTCTGTTTCTACGGTCCCTGTTACCTTCTGCTCCCCTAGGACCGGCGACTGGGGCTGAGAACGTGTGAGGAGAGGCTTGTCTGCAGCCTCCTTCGAGGTGGGCAACCTTCCCGCTCAGCTCACCCGGGGTTTCCCATGAGCTTCCTAGTAAGGAAACACTGCAGAGAGGAGGTGAGGAAAAGAGGTTTAACTTTGATCTGCTTGGTCACAGGAGGGGAAAGGACACCCACTGGCCTCCTGTGGCTGCATCACCTGGCTGCCTGCGCGGGGCCAGGAGGCTCTGATAAGAACCTATGAAATCCACCCTCCAGCGCTTCATCCTGCCCAGAATCCGGGACTCCTAAACTGGGTCTTTGATTTCCTTGTTGTTGTTGTTGTTTGTTTGTTTGTTGTTTTGTTTTGGTTTTGTCAGCAAAGACCCAAGTCAGGGGGAGAACAAAAAAGATGCCCCCCTCCCCGCAGAGAACCCACACAAAGGCCACACAGGGCTTGGAAGGGGCTCCAGAGGGCCCAGCCCAGCAGGAATCTCTGGCCTGGGGCTTCTGAGGAGTAAATCTGAAACTGGCCCTGGGAGAAGGTTGTGGTGGAGACTATTTCTTCCCTCAAAACCACCATGGCTGTAGCTCCGGCCCTGCCTGCTACAGCCTGTGACCTCTGACCACCCTCACTCTCCATACCTGTCCTGGTGTATCCCCACAGGGTTACTAAGGGTCAAATGGGGCCCTGCAGAGAGCCCTGGGGCAGCCTCAGGAGGCGAAGTTGGACATGCCTGGGCCTGGAGTCCAGAAAGGTGCAGGCAGATAGATCTGTTTGCTGTTGCTGAGGGCACCCAGGGTCCTGTAGTGCGTGAGGTCAGGAACCTGCCAGGTTCAGGCCAGGAGGCAGTAAGTTCAGGGCAAAGTCACCAGGAGTAGAAAGCACACGGGACAGGTTCTTGCTGGGCTGGGAGTTGTTGTGGGGTAGGGGGTAGGGGAGGGGGTGGGAGTGTGGGGGTGGGGGTTGACTGGGTACTCTCATCCCCTGAAGCTCTGGCTCCATCCCCTGTTCCACATTAAAGGATGTACTTGAGCGTACCTACAGTCCCAGCAGGAGGAGGTAGAAGCAGAAAGATCAATGGGAAGGTCAAGGTTATCTCAGTTACATAGTGAGTTTGAGGTCAGGCTAGACTGCTTGACACCCTGTCTCCAAAACAACCCAGCCAGCCTGTCTCTAGGACCAGCCTTGTCCACTGGACTAGCTTTGCCTCACATGTTCCAAGTCTCTCAGGCCGGACCCCTTCTCCTGTCCCCAAGAGCATAGTGACAGACTGGGGTGCAGACTGTCACAGCCTGTGAGGGACAATATGAACTGGTGAGATGTGGGCAGAGGAGAGGGAAACAGGCTGCCTGCGGCCTGAGGAGGAGCCATTGAAGCAGAAGCTGAGGAGAGGTTGGCCATGGGGGGAAGCCCAGGACATTTCTGGGAGTCAAGGGACAATGGATGTAGCACATGTGGCCCTGGGTGAGAAAAGGGAACACTGGAGAACTTAGCTGGGCAGCCCACGCTCTGCCATTCAACCGTGTGAGCCCTATCCACCCTCACAACTTGTCTGGGCCTCAGTTTGCCCTTAAGAACAGGGGGACTGCTGGCAGCTGTCTTCTCTCAGGGTCCTGAGGACTCAGGGTACCTGGGACAACCCAGAGGGTCAAATGAGGAACCTGCCCGATGGGGTTCCTTCCTCTCACACACTCTCACACACCCTCACGCTTCTGGGCTCCAGGCAGTGTCTGCCATGCCCAGAGCGGGTTCTCAGGGCCCCTCTGTCCTCTGGTGTCTGAACCTCACCTGCTTGAATGTCAATCGTACAGTGGCATTTTTAAGTCACTCTTACCTTCATTGCATGTGTCCCCAAAACACCTGTCATGTCCCCGGGCCTTGACCCCTCTCATTCCCCCACCCCCACCCCCTGCAAGGCTTTGGAATCCATCTGCAAAGAGCAGGCTAGTATCCCTGGCCTCTCCCACAGCCTCTCATTTTAGGGGTGGGCAGAGAGGAGCAGAAACCCAGAAAATCTCCAGCTGTCTCTTAACCGTGCACTTACTCATAGCCAACGACTTATGAATATTTATCCACTTTCTTGGGAGGTGAGACAAACAAGAGTCCGGAAGGAGAAGTGACCGTCCCAAGTTATAAAGCTAGAGACCACTAACTGGGCTTGCTTTTGTTTGTTTATTTGGTGTGTGTGTGTGTGTGTGTGTGTGTGTGTGTGTGTGTGTGTGTTTGAGAGAGAGAGAGAGAGAGAGAGAGAGAAAGAAGAGAAGAGAAGAGAAGAGAAGAGAAGAGAAGAGAAGAGAAGAGAAGAGAAGAGAAGAGAGAGAATTTGATTTTGCTTTCTGGTTGTTGTGTCATTTTGTTTTTGAGATGGGGGGAATGTCTTACTATGTATCCCTGTTTGGGCTGGAATGCTCTATGTAGACCAAGCTGGCCTCAAACTCAGAGATCTGCCTGCCTCTCTCTCCCAACTGTTGGGATTAAAGGCGTGGTCTGCCATACTAGCCTAAACTGGGATTTGAACTCATTCCTGTCTGACTCAAGAGCCAGGCTTTCTACCTCCCTGGAGACTTCTGGGTTCACCCACAGTCATGTGCCCAGCCAGCAGTGAGCTCAGAGGTCTGGCTGCTAGTGCCTGGGAGCCCAAGTCCTTCCCACCAGGCTTGGGCAGTGTGAGCTCTGCCCTCTCTTCCAGCAGCCTGGACTGGGAAGGCCAAGTACACGGTCACTCTGGCCAGCGCTGGTGAGAACAGGATGTCCTGGTCCTCCTGCCTGGCGGGCCCCAGTGAGCTATTTTGGGCACGTTTATGGATAGGACATGATGCCCAGCTGGGCTCTCAAATCAAGAGGAGGGCCCAGAACTGGTCCAGCCTGCTGGTGTCTCCATGCCCTTCCCTCCTAGTGAACAGCCACTGTGAATGCCCTGTCTACAGCCCATACAGAGGGCCATGAAGCCTAAGGGGGATGATCCAGGATAGTTGGGGATTCCCCGGTACGTACAGATACTGGGGTTCACACAGACAATTGCACCCCAAAATTCAGGAGCTCCACTTACTAACTAACCAGCAGAACATAAGATAGAATAAGAATAGTTGGGCTGGTGAGATGGCTCAGCGGGTAAGAGCACCTGACTGCTCTTCCGAAGGTGATAAGTTCAAATCCCAGCATCCACATGGTGGCTCACAACCATCCGTAACGAGATCTGGCGCCCTCTTCTGGAGTGTCTGAAGACAGCTACAGTGTACTTACATATAATAAATAAAATAAATCTTTAAAAAAAAAAAAAAGAATAAGAATAGTTAGATCAACTCCCAGAGACTCAGTCTCCCTGTCTGTAAATGGGGTTGACAATAACCCTCCCTCACAGGAGGGAGTGAGGCTTGCATTGGCATGAAGAGCTCAGCCTGGCACACAGCAAGTATTCAAAAATTAAGACTCCCTTTGCAAATCCTGGTTGACAGCTGACATCTATTGAAAGCTTAGCTTGGGTCAGGGCTGGCCAGCACTGATGGTTTTCATCGCTCTTCACAGCTAGCCACCCAGGGAATAGGGACACACGTTCACAGGTGTCATTGCTATTCTTCTGCACAGTGGGGAAGTTGAGGCTCAGGTAGGGAGTGTAGTTTATTTGGCAGGGTGCTTACCTAGTGTGCAGAAGCTCAGGGTTATAGCCCTAACGCCATGTAAAACAGAGATGGTGGTAAATGTCTAATCCTAGCCCTAGGGAGGTTGGGGCAGCAGGATCAAGGTCATGATTAGACTACATAATGGCTTCAAGGCCAGCCTGGGCTATGTGAGACTCTGTCTCAGAACACAACACAAGACAAAAACAAACAGAAAACAAAGAAAAAATTAAGTCTTGAGAGGCCAGCAGGATGGCTCATTGAACGAGGGAGCTTGCTACCATACCTGATGATCTGAGTTCAAACTCCAGAGCCTACATGGTGGATGGAGAGAACTGGCTCCTGCAGTTGTACTTGAGTGCACACACACACACACATTTTTAAAAATAAGGCTTGGAGAGGTAGCAGTTTACCCTCCATCAATCGCATAGCAGGCACAGAGCAAGGAACCTGCTTTGGGGCTCAGTCTCTCAGGAAGACTTGGGGGGGCACTCATTCCAGTGTCAGGTCATGACACTTTAAACCCATGAGAACTGCCTAGTGGCTCTGTGAGCACCAGAGTTCATGCTATGGTCACTCCTGGGTCCCAGGATGAGACCCTTGGACCTACAGTCCTCAGGACAAACAAGTGTGGCAGGGTGCCCTTCCACATCTTTGCCTCCCTGGCTCAGCCACAGAAAGTCTCTAAAATACTGTCAGGAACTGTGACACCATGACTAGGTGAATGGGGCACTGGGGCCTGGCAGGCTGGGAAAAACGGGGCTCTGGCACCTGCTCAGCCCATTCCACAGGACTCCTTAGTTACAGAAAGTAACCGTTTATGATCTGCCTTGAAGGTTTCCTAGCCTTCTATTTTCCTAAGCAAGGGATCTTCTCCAAATAGCTCACCCCCTTGGACTGCTCATGACGGGTATCAATAGAACAGTCTGTGCTTAGTAGGCTGGGGTTCCATATGAACCCCCAAAACACCCTCCTAAACGACCAGGCTTTTGCTTTTCCTGGACCTGGGCTTGGGCCCTCACAGTCCTTTCTGCTGATGCTTCTCTCTGCACTCCAGGATCCCTTCCTACTGCAGCCTCTCCCGGCAGCATTGCCCCGTCAGTTGTCATGGCAACAGAGTCATGGCTTCTAGACTAGACCACCTTGTGCCCCTCTAGCCCACAGTTCACACCTGGCTAGCTGACACAGCCTCCACCCATATCCCTAGACCATCCCGAATCCCAAAGTCTTACCCTAACCTCAATGTCAGGCAGGTGCTCAGGACAGGGTGGATGAAAAAGTGAGGTACACGTGCACCCACACACGGGCCTGCACACACCACTAGCCACACGTTCTCTACCTGTGGATTCAACTAACCTGGGATGGAACTACTCATAAAAGGGTATCTTGCACAGGGAATTCCAGCAACCTTCCTCCTTTGTTATCAGTAAATGGCACAATGTAGCAGCGTTTACCATTGTAGCAGGAGTGGAAGTCTCTAGGTATTCAGAGGAAGAGCCAGGTTCCTTTAAGGACTTGGGCATCTGAGGACTTAGATGTCCACAGAGGCCCTGGAACCGGCATGAAGATTGAGGACAGTGCAGCTCAAACCCACTTTCTCACTGTCACCTCCACAGTCACCACAGCCCAAATGCCAGCTTCCTTATCCAAGCAGGACTGCAGCAGTTGGCTTCCGGCCTGGCAGCCTGGCTTCCAGCTCTGATCCACTGTAGGTACAGTGCATGGAAAAACAAGGCAAACTATATCTGGCCCAAGTGTCACAAGAATCCCTCTCCTCTCTCTGGCCTGTAAGACCTTTGTGACCCAACTGACTCTTGCCCAACCCCCACCCCAACACCATTGCTACCCAACTGTCACTTGCTCTATCCCTTGCCACCCAAATCCTTCCAATTCTGGAGCCAAGAGGCTCGTTTCTCGAGGTGGCTGTCCTTTGGCCTGAGCCTCCTCCTGCCACTGTTTGGCCAGTCCCCTTTCGCCTCCACTAGAGTCTCTCTAGTCACCTCCTCTGAGAGGCCTTCCAGGACCTTCCCATCTTCAGTGCTGCCTGAAGCTCCCATGGCTCTGTTCTCCACTGTAGTCAGTTTCTACTGGCAGGCACAGTGCGAGTTTCTCTGCATACTGTTTTTGCCTGGTTTGCAGCTAAACACTTAACAACTCATCTAGGCAAAAGGGCACTCTGGGTTTTACATTTACTGATTTCTGTGATGGAAATAATCTGTTGTTTCCACCTGATAGAGCAAGACAGGAAGTGTGGATTACTCAAGGGTGGAGGGAGGGTGAGAGGAACAGCAGTGCGATCCACAAACATCGAGAGAAAGAAGACAGATTAGAAGGGGAAAGAAAGAAGAGAGGCTACACACGCGTGAACCCAGCACTTAGGAGGCTGCAGGAGGGTCGTGTGTTCAAGGCCAGCCAGAGTTAAATAACAAAATCACAACTTAAAGGAGCCAAAAGAAAAGAATGTGATAGGTCCATGGAATAGTGCCCATCTTTTTAACCGTGGTTTCTCTGATGTTAAGGGCAGAGAGCATTATGTTTGCTAAGCGCTGAGTGTGACAATCAGCTCACAGACCCCACAGGTTAGAAGCAGGGGCTCAGCAGCTCCCCAGACCTCAGGAATGGACTAAGGCCTCTATCTACTTTTTAAATCCATTTCCTAAGGCCCAGAACTGGGAATGGCATACACAGAGTCTGGGTGTGGGACAAGGCTCTGGATTGAGCCCACACCATGTGAGAACATTGCTTGGCTCTCAAAACACCTCAAATATTAAGTGTTGGGGCTGTAGCCCGGTTGGCAGTGTTGCCCACAACCCCCACCTGTGCCCTCGTCTAGGTTTGCAGATTCTCTGAATTGTGGGCCCAGTATCTCCTAGCCTCAAGGTGACTGCTGCCTGTCAGTCAGGGCAAGAGCTGGTAGTTTTCACAGTTCCACCCTTCCCTGGAGTCTCAGGATGCCCTCTCAGTCACAGAAGGCAGAAGGCTGTGTGGACAGTTCAACTGTCATCTCAGGCCCTGTCTCCAGACTGGACACTGTCACTGTCAGACAGTAAGCGCCTTGGGGTCACGCTCTGGGGGCCCCCATGTGAGGCCGGCACACAGTAGGCCTGCACGTCCTGGAATTCTTTTAGATCCCTCTGCTCACCAGGCTGAGCCCCCTGGCTGTAATGACTGGTACAGCCCAACCCAGTCCAAAGGAATGTGGCAAGAAGAATAGCCTAGGGCAGGGTTTAAAAATACTGTAGAGTCAGGGAGGTGGACACTCAGGAGCTAGGCTCCTAGGGACAGTGCCCAGGGTGGCCCTGTCTGGGATAGGCCAGTGCTCAGCATAGAAATAGCCATGGTCACATAGCCTGATTTAGAATAAAAGCCAGCAGTCAGATCTGGGTGCTAGGTAGCCGCCCTGAAGTCTCCACGCCAGGGTCTCCTAGCACAGCGAGCCTCCACTGCTGCTGCTGAGAGACCTCCCTGTACTGCAGCCTTAGGAGCCAGAGTGTGCCCAGCCCACCAGAGCCATGGTTAAAAATAACAGCAGACCTGCTACTGGACTTGGAAGGAGCCAGAGGTGACCTGCTTCCCACTGGGTGCCATGCTCTCCAGAGGTGTGAGCTCATGGGACTGTAATGGCCTTAGGGGGAGGAGAGCCAGCCCAAATGGGGAAAGTGAGGCTCAGGAACAGTGCTGCCTCTGTCCCTGGCCTTCTGTGCTCCCCCGTGCCCGTGGGGATATCAACACCTAAGGTAACGCATGAGTAAGCAGGTGAACTAGACCCCTCCTGCTTCAGACAGTGATGGCTGCTGAGGAGAGGTGATCCAAGAGAGGACAGGGGTGAGAGAGGCTCAGCTCTGAGCCAGGGTGAGCGGTGAGGGGCAGGGGGAGTCTCAGTGAGTAGCATTTGAGAGCTGAGGAGTTTGAACCAGCAAGTGCAAAGGTCCTGGGGCTTGCTCCTGCCCTGAATATGTGAAGAGAACAGAGGAGAGGTGGTGTGGCTGGGGACATGTACACGAAGAAGGAAGTGAGGCAGGGGTGTGTGTCTTTTCATAGGAGGGCTTGTTGGATCTGTCTCTGCAGTAGGCGGGAGCCTTGGAGAGTTCTGAACAGAAGGCAGAAGCCCTCTCGTGCACGTGGAGAATTAAGGTTAGGGCTGGAGTGGGGCACAGGGGGGTTTCTGTCAAGTGCTGCTGGGCTGAAGGTGATAGAAATAAAGAAATCCAGGTGGCTTCACAGTCCAGAGTACTTTATCATTAGTGCGGGAAAGTGTGTGTGTGTGTGTGTGTGTGTGTGTGTACATGTACAAATGATGTATGTGTGAATGATATGTAAGTGCATACCATGTGTATATATGGTATGTATGTATACACAATGTGTGTATATGGTGTGCTGTGTGTGATGTGTGTGCACCATGCCTGTGGACATATTATGCATGCGTGCACATGTTCCACTGCGTTCCTGTGGCGGTCACAGGATAACTTTGACAAATCAGTTCTCTCCTTCTACCGAGTCATTTTCCAGGGATTGAATTCAGTCAGATTTAGAGGCAAGCACTTTAACCCACTGAGCCATCTCATCAGCCTGTGAACCTCCATCAAGCCAAGCTGCCTGAGCAGACTGGGTGCTCCACAGTTGTCCCCCATCTCCCAGGCCCTGTACAATCATGGACCTCACTTCCTGACACTCCTTCCCAGTTTTAGGTCCAGATTCTTGTCCCCCTCCCCCATCTGGTCCCTGGCCTTGTAATGTGTCTGTCTGTGACTGAGCCAGCAATCCCTTCTCTGTTCCTAGACAGCAGTACCCTCATCCTCAGGCCTCACCTCGGTACCTGGAGGAATCCTGGCTCTTGATATTCACAGAGTCACATTCGCCACGCAGGCAGGCAGGTGTGATCACGTCTGTGCCCCACAAAGCATAGTGCTATGTAGTCTAGGACTGTGTTGTACAAAGGTGGCACCGATTTGCCTCCAAGCTCCTAGTCCCTTACCTCCTACCAGGAATCCCTGTTGGCTTTGCAGAGCCTAGGTGAGCTTGAGGAGGTGTCTCTTGGGTGGGAGGAGCTTATACAGTCCTTTCCCCATGGTGGCAGCTCCTCTGGACTCTAAGCATCTGTCCAGACTTGGCTCTTGAGTTCTGTATATCACCCAGGTGGACATTTTGATGATAGCACCTACTCTACAGGTGGGAATCAAAACTCAGGGAGGGAGATTGCAGGGTTAGTGTCACACAGCTAGACAAAGCACTTGGGCTTTGGGGCCCAGGACACTCCTATAGGTCCTCTCATACTTCCTGAGTTGTCTGTGGTCCACTCCTTCTATGAGTGAGTGAATGAATGGATGAGTGAATGAATAAGTGAGTGAATGAATGAGTGAATGAATGAGTGAGTGAGTGAATGAGTGAGTGAGTGAATGAATGAGTGAGTGAATGAGTGAGTGAGTGAATGAATGAGTGAATGAATGAGTGAGTGAATGAATGAGTGAGTGAATGAATGAGTGAGTGAGTGAAGGAATGAAGGAAGGAAGGAAGGAAGGAGTGAATGAATGAAGGAGTGAATGGAGGAATGAGTGAAGGAGTGAATGAATGAAGGAATGAATGAGATCATCCACCATGTTGGGGAAACCCAAGGCAAGGGCCATGTGGCCTTTTTTTCCAACTGCCTGGCCCTGGGGCAAGAGAAGGGCCAGGGAGACATCTGTGGGTTCAGTATCATGAGCTACAGAGCTGTGGCGTGGAGAATCTCTCAGGCCAGCAGGAGGACAGGCACTCAGGAGACTGACGAAGGGGCCATGACCAAAAGTATCCAAAGGCCAGGGCTGCAGTTGGCTCTTCTGGGGTAGAGGGTGATGGGATGTCACAGGACTTTGGTTATGATCGGGAGAAAGTGGGTAAAGTCCTGGTGTCCTGGAGAGCCACTTTCTCTCCTTGGTCCTCAGTTTCCCTCCCCCAAGACAGTGGTCATAAGAAAGAGGACTCACAGTGACTCTACACAGCTCATTTCCAGGCCAGAGTCACTTTCAAGCAAGGAAAAGGTACCTCGATGAGGTGAGCCATCCTGACCAAGGTCACGGCCAGGATACGTGGAGTGCCAGGTGGCCCTAAGGTCTCCCACGTCCTGGGCTTGCCCATCTCCGCTGTCAGGAGCCCAGGCTTGTGTTTTATTGAGTACTTCCTGTGTGCTGGAATGATTCAAGCTCGTGCAGGCACTGAACATCATTCATCTTTACCAAGGTGGGGGAGGGGTGTGCCCCTCCCTCCAGACATAAAGAGGCAGAGTCCTTGTACATGGCCATGGAGCCAGCGGTCTGCAAAGCCTGCCCCACCTTGGGCAGACCAGCTGAATCCCTGGTTTTAAATCACAAATACCCTGTCAGGCACTCAATAAATGCTAACTAGTTGGTGAAAGTGTGGAGGAGCCCAGGGAGATAAGCAGGGGTTTCCTGTTCCGGCCACAGCGCTGTCCCACAGGCTCCCATTCTGTCCCTCTGTTGTCCCCCTCCCCTTGCCTCTGGGAAGATTCAACCTAGCTGCAGGGTGGAGGGCCAGAGCTGTGGCCAGCATAGAGCCTGCCAGGGTGTCAGGTTTCTTGGTCAGCCACCTTCGCCCCTGACCAGTCCTGTCTTTCCAAAACAGAACGTTCAGTTACCGTTCAGTTACCGCCTGTCCCGGGCTCCGCTGCCCTTGTGCCCTGACCTCACTTCCTGCCTGCCGCCCTGGGTTTTCCCAGTACCTTGTCGCTTGCTGACATCTTATGAAGGAGAAGGGATGTAGGAAATGAGCAGGGAAGGAGAAACTTAGACACTGACAGACAGAATGACAGAGAGAGAAAGATAGACCCGCCCACCATATCCCCTGCACACACCCCTGCCTCCTCTGTAGCCTCATCTTCTTCAGGGGATCCCCAACTTTCTTCCAAGGCATCAGTGTCTCTCCTCCCCACACCCTCTGGTTGTGTTCTGACCGTCACCCATGGCATTCACTTAACCAGCTCCTGGTGTTTCCTCATCCTCCAGGAAGCCCTCCCTGCCTACCTGGGACCATGCTCCCCTCTCAGGGCCGCTATTCGTCTGTGACTCCATCCCCTCTTCCGGGTGCCCACCTCTTAGGGGCAGACATCACACTATCCTGCTCATCTAGCACTTTCCCCAGGCACATAGCAGGCACTCGGTAAATGCTAAAGCTCACGGCTGTCTGTGTTCCAAGATGAGTGACTGTGTAAGGTTGGGTCTGTGTCCCTTCTGGTCCCAGGAAGGCACAGTCAATCTGTTATGTCCCTATTCCCTCAGTACCCAGCAGAGAATTGCCATAGGAATGAATGAATTGATTAACAGTGAATGAATGAATGAATGAATGACCCTATCCATCTGCATAGTCTGAATCCTATTTTCACCCAATATACATGAAGTTCAAGTACTCGCTGTTGTCCTTTAATTCTGAGTCCCGGTTCCTGCCAGGGCTCTTGCCAGGGCCCCTGCCGTGCCCAGGCGTCCTCAGCCAGGGTCATAAGTCATGTCACTGAGCTGTTTTCATTCTGAACAGTACTGTCAAGACAAATGGAACACAGTCACACAAACAACCTCAATGTCACCAGTGGACCTTGGTCACTGTGGGACCGTCTCCAAGGCTGGCGGGCAGCAGTCCAGGCCTTGTCCTGGGTTCTGGTCTCAGCTGCTCTGCCTCTTTCCCCCCAGTACTGGGAGGGCAGGAGGGCCCCCTGAACCAGCACTGATCTGTCCTGCAGATGTGGATAAAGGGACCTAGGGGCCCTGTCGGGGAGGGACGCAAAGCAGACCCAGCCTGTCGCTTGGCTCAAGCTGGGCCCCATCTCTAGAAGTTTCTTTGGTCAGTCTGCTGCCTGCTGCGCTCAAGATTGAGCAGCTGGGATTGTCCTCTCCATGGGATCAGAGTCAAATAAAGCCAGCACTGACTGAGCACACACATCCAGAGGCCTGAGTCTTCCTGGCTGTCCTCTGAGGTGGGAATCAAACCCACCGCTCCTTTACAGAGCCCAGGGAGGTCAAGTCACTGAGCTAACATCACACAGCAGAGAAGGAAAAGACAAGGTTCCATCTAAGCTCCAAGCTCAGTATGAGGTCAGGGTCTGGGGTTCGGGGAGCCTGGCTCTTCAGTAACTCTGACTGTTTGGGTGCTGGGGTCCAGCTGGTCAGACTCCGGTTAGCCCTACGGCCTCTCTTTCTTCACCTCTGACCCAGGGGTGGTAATTGAGCTGTCAACAAATGTGTGGGTCCATATAGGCACTCAGAACAGTGCTTGCCCTGCGGCCAGACTTCCTCCAGCTCTCTGGTGTAGACAGACACTGTCCCCACCTCTGACACAGGGCCACAGTGAGAAGGGGGAGGAGCCACAGGCGAGGTCTGTGCCATGTCTGTAGGGGTGAGATGGGGACGCTGTATTACCCTGGGGAAATGCCCACACATGTCCTCAGGCATGGATGTCCAGCACCGCCTCAATGGTGAGGCAGTGTACCAGGATGTCCAGATGCATATCTTCAGGGTTCCACCACACACACTGACCTGTGGGGTCCTGAGCCACAGTGGTACCTGTCCTGCCACTCAGCAGCTCCCCTGATTCACACAGTCAGGACCAGTTCAGCCTCTAAATGTTGCTGAAGGTTCCTGGGGACAAAATGGCCTGGGCTCAGCCCTTGGGTTTAAAGCTCACTGTTCGGGGGCATGGAAGCCGCAAGGCATCATGGGTCACCCTGTCCAGCGCCACTCCCAGGAAGACGGGCTTGGGAAAGTGCCACAGTGCAGGCATGTCACACATTCATCAGCCCGGCGTCCATTTCTTCCTTCCCCATATGGCTTCCTCAGTTCACTGCAGGACAGAGCTCTCAGCATGAACTGCACTGGAGTGCACAGGTCATTGCCAACCATTTCTGTGCCCTCCACCTCCATTCCATCTTTCTTTCTTTTTTGAGACGGAATCCTTTCCTTTGGAAAATTAAGTTCACCCAATTAGTGAAAATCTGCAAAAAATACATGAGTAATAAACACATCTTCAAAAGACACTTTGTAAAATAAAAGACACTTTGTAAAATAAAAGACACTTTGTAAAATAAAAGCAGGAAAAACGAAACAAAACAAATCCTTTTGTGTCACCTTAAAGGCCAGCTATACCTTGAGTCACCTTCTCCAGTTTGAATTTTAAAACTTAAATTTTTCTTATGCGTTTGGGGTGTTTAACCTGCTTGTGTGTCTGTGTACTGCATGTGTGCCTAGTGTCTCCAGAGGCTGGAGAGAGCAGCAGGTTCCCTGGGACTGGAGGCTGGAAGTTACAGAAGGCTGTGAGCTGACACCTGGGTGCTAGAAAGTGAACTTGGAGCCTCTATAACAGCAGCCAGTGTTCTTACCACTGAGCCACCCTCTCTCCAGACCACATTTTGAAATTTTATTAGAAAGTTGCAACCATGTTTATATGGATCCCCAAGCCCTTCTTCTATTCCCCACACTGTACAGTGGTGCCCTGTGACTGAAGACTCTTCTTAGATTGTTGCTTTCATTGTTACGAATTGTATCAAGGCCCCTGCTGCCCTTCCCTGCTGCTTTGCGAGCTCTCTCTCTGCCCCCCCTTCACAATAGGAATCCCAAGCTTTTGCTAGATTATGGGTCAGTTGGAGTGGGGGGGGGGGTACTACACTTTCGAGCCTCCCTTGCAGCTATGTGCCACCATGTGACTACATTCTAGGCAATAGCATCTGTAGAGAAGGGTGTCTTTTCCTACCAACTTCCTTCTGGCTGTTTAGAAAGCAGATATGATGGCTAGAATCTGTGTGACTATCTTGGGCCAAAGAGGAACAATAGAGAAAAGGGTGGCCAGTAGCTAATGAACTCATGAAGCCATTCTGCCAGCCCAGGTACAGCTCCTTCACTTCATCTGTTTATTGGGGGTTTTCTGTCTGAGTGGTGACCTGAGTCCTGTGTTTTGCTATTATGCTGTGAAGATCTGTCTTTAGCATGACAGTTCCCCGTGTGGGGTGTGCAGGTGGCTGTAATGAATTCCATGGTGCACTCTTCACCCTCAGTGATAATTTCTTCTGCAGGGGACTCCAGGGGAAGAACTTGGTAACCAGAGGACACAAATCATCTCAAAGCTGCCCACCCATGATGACCCAGTGTCTGTCAGTGCCTCGGAGATGACAGAAGCCACCACCTAACTAGTTCACAGGGAGGGGTGTTGTTGGCTCACACAACCTGAGGGAGCCTTAGCTACCGGCTGGATCCAGGGGAGACCTCTCTGTGAACATCTCCATCCACGGGGCACAGGGTTCTATCTTCTGCTCTTGTAAGTATGATCTTAGCAGAGATGCTGTGTTGCTCCCTGTGACTAGTCTTTGGCTACTTTGTGGGATCTTCTTTCTTCCACCCTTCGCCACCTTTTCAACCCCTAACACTAAGACAGAAGGCTAGCGGGAGAAGGGGGTGCCGGAATTGTTAGACTACTTCCTGCTGATGAGGGATGGGCATTGAGTTCCTTAGGGACAAGTTTGGCCTTCAATGTCAGGATATCTAATTTCTTCTTTCTTCTTTGTTCAGGACGCCTTAACAAACCTCAACCAATGGCAACCAACAACCCACGCTGCCCCTCAGGGCCCTGACATTTATAGGCCCTCTGAAAAATCCACAAAGTTTCAAACATCACACAATCACAGAAACGTCACACAATCACAGAAACGTCACACTATCTGCATCAGGTAAAATCACACCCCCGCTAACACACAATGAAAGCACAGTCAGCAGCTGTGAACAAGCAGCCTGTATCCCATGTCTGGGTAACGAAGAAACCCAGTCCCATAATATTTCTGTGTTTTTCAAAGAAACCAAAATTCTCACTACAGCTCCCCTCCCGAGGCAGAGGTCTCAGAGAAGCATTAACTTCTAGGAACCCCGTGCACAGTGAAGAGAGGCCAGGCTGGCCCTAGTTCCAGCCAGAGGGGAGCTGGACTCTGGGAAAGTTCACTCAGTCCTCCAGTCCTCCAGTCCTGACAACAGTCAGACCATTTCTCAGCAGAGGCTGGAGCCAACAATGGTAACCAGAGTCCAGTGGAGCTGGGGAGTGGCCAGCGGGGAGGCCTAGCTCTACAGAAGGCTTAGGCCTGCCAGTCTTGCTGGGGAGGGGATTGGAAATGGGGAGGAGCAGGAGCAGGAGCAGGGGCAGGGGCAGGATAAGCAGAAGTTCAAGGTTGTCCTTAGCTACAGACTGAGTTCAAGGCCAACCTGAACTACAGAAGACTCTGTCTTTTTGTTTGTTTGTTTTTATTTTGTTTTTATAGATAGGGTTTCTCTATGTAACATCCCCATCTTTCATGGAACTCGGTTTGTAGATCAGGCTGACCTCAAACTCACAGAGCTTGCCTCTGCCTCCCAGGTGCTGTGACTAAAGACGTGGGCCAACATTGCCAGACAGAACACCATGTCTTAAGAGAAAAATTAAATGGTTGATGGGGCCACCCCCTGACTGGAACTGCTTAGCTTTGCCACCTCTTTCCCTCTTTTAAACCTACACCTTGTGTTGGGACCCCAAAGATGGATTTGGGGGTCACTGGGCCTGTTTATCTGATGTCTATGACCCTCACCATGATTATGTCTCTCACTGTCCTAACGGAACAGGTAGCTGAGCCTGGCATGTCACTGTCTCCAGGCTCTGACCTGACAACTTCAGTGACACTTCCATCCAGTGACCCCCCCTCTACGATCCCCTGGGGTTGGGTGGCCTCCCCTTGGCCTCTCTGCTGCCCTCCCATAGCTAAATGTTTCTGGTGAGGATTGCAGGCTGGTAAAACCTTTCAGCACCCATATCCACGACGCAAGGGAAGCTGGGAAAACAAGTCTTCTGGCATCTCTCAGGGCAGGGAAACTCCCTCAGTGTGGGCCAGATGCTGGAGGCCAGGAAGTGGGGCAAAGGTCAGCTCTCCAGGTAAAGGCCTGGCTGGGCCTGCAGAGGAATGCAGGAAGATTCCAGCACCTTCCTAGACCAGGGTGAACCTCCTCGGTTACCTCTCCTCTCTGTAGTCAGAGAACAGCACAGAGAGGGCTGACATGTTATGTCACCCTCATGGCTCACTTAGCTCTGCAAGGGTAAGGAAGAGCCAGGGCCCAGACTGCAGCATCAATGCCTCCAGTGGCTGGGAGCCCAGGCTTGTGTGGGTGTTCAGGAACTACAGTGCGTGGGTAGGGGCCATTTCTCTCCGGAAATGAAGTTGTATCTCCTTCAAGGTTCCAGGCCTAGCTTTGTCTGTTGGTTGGGTCTTCTTCCATAGGAGAGAAAAGTCCTCAGGCCCTCACCGGAGCAAAGCACAGTAAAAAGAAAGCCCCCGCATATTAACACACCACAGCATGGCATGTTGTAAGAACAGATGAGAGCAGCGGCCACGGAGAAACAGAAGCTGTGAAACTGGTGTCAAGATGCCACGAAGTCCTCCCTGAGAGGGAGAACAGAGATCCAGAGAAGGTAACGGTGTGAGCCCAGCAGTTCTCCACGGGAAGCAGGCTCCAGGCAGATGGATCAGCCAGTGCAAAGGCCCTAGGGTGGTGCCTTAGGGTTTTACTGCTGTGAACAGACCCCATGACCAAGGCAACTCTTATAAAAGGACAACATTTAATTTCGGCTGGCTTACAGGTTCAGAGGTTCAGTCCAGGATCATCAAGGTGGGAGCATGGCAGCATCCAGGCAGGCATGGTACAGGAGGAACTGAGAGTTCTACATCTTCATCTGAAGGCTGTTAGCAGAATACTGGCTTCCAGGCAGCTAGGATGAGGGTCTTAAAGCCCACGCCCACAGTGACACACCTACTCCAACAGGGCCACACCTTCTAATAGTGCCACTCCTTGGACCAAGCGTATACAAACCACCCGAGGTAGGAAAAGGTGTGGTACAGGTCATCTTTAGCTAGGTGGCCAGCGAGGCCAGCATTATACCCCAGGGCTTTGGGATTGGGGTGAGGGTGGGGGAGGGGAACAATTCTTTACACAAGCTTCTCTGGAAAAACATGATGTCAAGGGCAACCAACAGTAAATCTTGACTTGTCCTAGAAAACAATGGGGAGTAGAGACAGGGACAACAGTCAATTGGCCAGAGGGCTGGGGCGCAGCGGATCATAAGGAATTTATTAACAATCTGTGCTTGGAAAAGTGCTTCTGGTACGCGGCAAAAGAGGCTTCTGGCTGACTTCAAAGAGATGTTTATTGTGGTGTCCCCAGCACAGGCATCAGAATGAGAGAGAAGCTAGAGGCAGCTAGCTCACTGGGCTGTCGTAGGCTGGAGAGCTCTTTAGAAAACCTACACATGGATTTCTGAGTTCGAGGCCAGCCTCGTCTACAGAGTGAGTTCCAGGACAGCCGGGCTATAAAGAGAAACCCTGTCTCGAAAAAACAAAAAAAAAAAACCAAAACCAAAAACAAAACAAACAAACAAACAAACAAAAAGACCCTACACACGCATCCATTCATTTCTTTAGACCTACCATGTGTCTGCGGAGCGTGCAATGGCTGCCGCTGCCTCACATGACAACAACCACACCACACACAAACGTCACAGACCTCCGTGCTGGAACAGCGCTTCCACATCAGGGAAAGGTGTGCCAGGAAGCTTCCCAGCCTGAGGAAGAGGGAGTGAGATGATGGCTGAGGCTGGCTTCCTTCTGCTCCTCCACCCCCGCTTTTATATTGTCATAGTGAGGGGTTCAAAAGCGGCAACAAAGTGGAGAGGAGATGGAGTCCAGCCCTGGAGAGGAGATGGAGTCGGGCCCTGGAGACCATGTGTGTCTGACTGACAGAGATGTAGGGAAAGAACTTGACAACTTCATTAGCAAGAGAGAAAAACAGAGTCTGGGGCAGAAGGAGGCTTGGCTCTCACAGAACACCTTCAGACCCCTTAACAGGTCCAAACAATTTTGGCAGGCGAAGGCATCCTAGGATAAAGCTGTAGGAAGGCCCTGCTTTGCTTTCGTGAAAAATGCAAATGAAAGCCACAGGAAGAAAAGGTGCTGGCTGAGCAAGCACAAGGACCTGCGTTCAAATATCCAAATAACATTAAACAGAAAGTATGGTCACTCCCTTGCCTCTACCCCTGATGCCATGGGGAGTGGGGACAGGAGGATCCCTGGGGCTTCCTGGCCACCAACCTAACTCTAGGCTGTGAGTGACCCTGTCTTAAAGGAAACACAGCAGAGGGAGTAAGAGCAGGGCACACAGGTCCTCCTCATCTCTGTGAAGTGTTCACAGGCAAAGCTGCACACAAATGCTCCCATACAACACACACACACACCTGCCCACACATATACACATATATACATTCACTCACACATACATATGTGTATACTCCTAAACACACACATACATATATACTCATATACAGACACTCACACATACATACACATGCACACACACACACACACACACACACACACACACACAAACACACAGGTGCACATACATTACTAAGCTACATTTCCATGAAAGCAGTAGAGTGTGTTTCTGGGTTTCCCAGTTTATCCTCTGGGACTTGTCTGTTTCTCTTGTGCTTCGAATAAGAACTAGACACAGGAAGGAAGTCTGCAGAATAGGACGGGTCATCACACTGAGACCTGGGTCCCCTGCAGAGCATGGCTCTGTCTGTCCTCCTAGGGCCTGCTCCCTTTTCATTCCCCAAAACTCACCCCGACAGATTTGGAATACACAGCCGCTGGCTGCGTGTGGGACCCAAGTCTGAACTTGATGCTACCTCAGCTTCCTGATGCTGTCACCAGGGGCCTCAGCGCTCTTCAGTGGAATCACGGCTGCTTCAGAAGCACGTGGGAATGTGTGTGTGTGAGAGAGAGAGAGAGAGAGAGAGAGACTGCATTTTCAAAGCACGTATTTGGAGGCTGGAGAGATGGCTCAGCAGTTAAAAGTGCTTCTAGCTCTTCCAGAGGACCCAAGTACCATTCCCAGAACCCAGGTCAGGACACTCACTACTGCCTGTAACTCTTTGTGGGGGACCTGTGCTCACACATGCACACACACACACACACACACACACACACACACACACACACACACGTGACTTAAAAACAAGGCCTTTCTAAAAACCCCACTTACTTAGCCTATGGCAGGCTGAGACCAGAGACTGGAGTTAGGATGTCCCATTCAGCAGGACCCTGTTTGGAGTTTGGAAAGGGCTCCCTTCTGCCTGAGACCCTTGAGGCCTGCACAGATGGCAAATGGCCAATGGCTATCTGAGCCCTGTCACTATGACCCCATTTTCTCCTAGCTCAATTGGCCATCCTCTCCTGGAGAAGCAAGGATTTGGCAGGAAGGGTTTGAACCCCTGCTTGCCAGGTCTTTAGGCACCAGCCAGCCGCTTGGTGAACTGCCTTGCCTGCCTCATTAATTACACAGAACAGAGACTCAGAGAAGCTGTGTTATTTGCCCAATGCCACACAGCCAGGACTGGATGCTGTGTGATCCACTCTCTGGGCCTGGCAGCAGCAGGAACTGTTTGTGTAGCTGGGGGTCCAAGGAAGAGAAAGAAAAAGCCAGCAGCCTGCAGCTCCACTTACAGGCAAGGTAACCACTGAGCACTGTTCCCTCCAGGGCAGGCTGAGGCTGAGGTGGAGGACCAGAAAGCAGCCACTGCTGGGGGACCAGGAACCTAGCTCCTCTGCCTGCCCGGCAGCAGCAACAGCAGCAGCAGCAGTGTCCATGGCTGCCCGCCAGGCCCTGCCTGACGTCAGGCTCTGACCAGACCAGGGACATAATGTGCTGGCGTCGGGACAAAGGCTGAGTGCAGCAGAGGCAAGGTGGGGCCATCCAGAGAACCGGGGATGGAGGAGGCAGAAGAGACAGACTGAGAGGAAGGAACATGGAGAGAGATGAGGGAGGCAGAAAGGGTGTGGATGATGGGGTGGGCAGGGAGACAGAGGAAGACTCAGACGGAGACCACAGGTAATACAGCAGAGAAAGCTAAGCGGCCACGGAGAGGAGAGCCAGGGCCGGAGTAGGGGACTCGAGTCCTCACACTCTACTTAGATGTGTCCTGGTGACCAGTGGCTTACCTCTGGGAGCCTGGGAGCGTTGCCCAGGCCTGGAGATGACAGTGTCAAAGCCTCTCATCTGGGAGAGAGCCCCAGTCGTGATACGGAAGGGAACATTATGGAAAAGGCTTTGGCTGGCCCTGTATGCAGCAGGGGATTAATAAAGTGCAGGCTGTGGGGAGAAAGGAAAGTGACAGTGGCCCCTTGGGAATGAGGTGCCTTCTGAGCCTTGCTGCCCTGCAGTGGGGAACTCTCTTCTGACCATGAGGCTACAACAGGAGGCCGTGGTGCAGACCTTGGCCTGGCTGACCTGGTTTGGGGCACACAACCCCTTGTTTATGGGCCTAAGAAGGACACAGTCTCAGGGCCACCACGTCACCAAAGCCAAGCAAGGCCAGGCCTGGTCACTTCTGGCCTTCTAGCTATGACACACTTATACAGCTTAATTATCAAATCCAGGAGGGCTGAGGGCTAAGCCAGCTCCCCCTGAGAGAACCTGTGTCCTCTGTGGGTGCAGGGACTCCCAAGGGTCCCAGGGGCACTTATCTCCCCGATGCTTTCATGATGCCCTGGAAGCCTTTGCCCTCCCTTCCTCCTCCTCCTCCTCCTCTTCATCCTCAGAATAGAGCACCTACTGTATACTACTCGAGCTACTGGTATGCAGTTTTACAGACAACTGCCCAGGGGGAAGCAGAGCCAATGTCCCCTGGACAGGTAACAGCTCTGCTTCCTAAACAGCTTGAGTGTCACCTGTGTCCCACTGTGTGCCATGACAATGTCACCACATGACCATAGTTTTGTCAGGGCTGATCCCCCTGCCCCCTCCAAAGACCATGGAGATGTTCTGGCAACCCAAGGGCACAGACCAAGTCACACACAATACCCTACTATGCACAGGATACTCCAGTGCAGAGAACCCTCCAGCCCTCAACACTGGAGTAGCAAGGTTGAGAACTGAGCTGGGAGGTAAGAGGTACATATGCATGACCACGTGGAAGCCGGAGGTCAGCCTGGGTGTCCTTCCTCAGGTATCACCCGCACTGTTCACTGAGACAGGGTCTCTCACCTGTCTGGACTGTGCCGAGCAGGCTAAGCGGCTACCGATAAGTCCCATGATCTTTCTGTCTCCACCTCTCTAGTCCTCAGCTTTACATGGAGGCACTCAGCGCCTCACCTCTGACCCATCTCCTCAGCTGTTTCTTTGTCATCCGTCATCAGGTGTTTCTGGATGCTGGGGACGTGGAGAATGGCCTGACCTGTTCCCAGGAGAGGAATGACCTTGTCCATCAGTGAGTCTCCCGCACCTAGAAACCTCCCTGATATGATGCAGAGCCCAGTGTATGTTCATTATTTGATGAACCAATGAAAAAATAATCAGAAATGGTGCTGTGGAGCTGATACATCTGTGATCGCACAGATGCTAACAGCAACATCAATATTTGAACCGGGAGCCGGCCCTATAATTAATTGGCACCTAACATGGGTGACGCTGCACAGCCCCACCCCAATGTAGCACAACTCCATCCTCCACAGAGAGTCAGACATTCACCCTTCCTTACAGAGCCTGCATCCCCACTGACATTTCCAGGACACACTGGACATCCGGGAAGCTGAAGTTCAGAGAGGGTGAGGATCTTCCTCAGGCTGCACAGTAGCCAGCCTGCAGAGCTGGGTGGGATTCAATCTTGCCAGGCAGTGCCACTGGTCCTTGTTACTTCCAACATGTTCTGGACTCTGAGGAGTCATAAGGGCTACCTACCCAGAATTATGACACTCGTCAGTCTCAGGTAGTCTCCAGCAAGGAATTCTGGGAAGTGAACTGGGGTCAGGATCTGGGTACCTGGAGTTTGAAGCCAGCCAGGCTACTTCTCTGCTGTACAGCCTTAGGCAAACGGCCCCTCCTCCTTCTGATATTTCCAGCTGAGATTCTGCAGTGCCGGAAGGGTTATCTTCCTACACCGGGGGTCCTGAGGCCACCCGGTGCCACCTAAATGAGAGTGGGGTTGTGAAAAAAAATTCAACAACTGTGAAATGTCTCTGAACATGTAACCACCAAAACTTAATTCAAAGCCAGACATGTAACAAGCCTGAGCAGTTTCTGCTGCACTGTCCTGTATCAGAATGCATGACTTCAGCACAGCCTTGTCCTGGACCAAAGATGGCTTATGTACCCTGCATGCCACCCACCACTCAACACTACCAAACACCGCCTGAAACAGCACCCTCAGGCAGAAGGAACGGGCATGCTGCTCAGACCTGTGGGGTAAGAAGTAGAGGGCCCAGCTGGTAAGAAATGAATCCAGCATCTGACGCTGGGGGGCCCTGAAACTGCAGGTGTCAGAGGTGGAGGCCAAGTGCCCGCTGGCCCGCATGGTGACACAGATTGGGATGACTTTGACTCCCAGGGTGCATCTACAAGCTCCATGCAGCTCTCGGTGCCCTTACTCTGTAGTAAACATGGACTGATCCTGCTCTGCACTTGGCTGGGTGCAAGGTGTCCAGCTGGGGCAGCTGTTTCACCCCCCTCTGGTCCCACACAGGAAAAGGGAGCTACCAGGAGGGAACAGGAGGTGGGCATAGCTCACAGTTGGTCAGGGTGTTCCTAAGGGTTGGCAGAAGGTGTCAGCCAGGGCCACAGAGTTTCTGGTTGATGTGACATTACCTCCCACAGGAATGACAAGGAAGGCTAGCCGGGCGTGGTGGCACACGCCTTTAATCCCAGCACTTGGAAGGCAGAGGCAGGCGGATTTCTGAGTTCGAGGCCAGCCTGGTCTACAAAGTGAGTTCCAGGACAGCCAGGGCTATACAGAGAAACCCTGTCTCGAAAAACCAAAAAAAAAAAAAAAAAGGGAATGACAAGGAAGGACAAGGAAGCTGATCTGGGGCCTCTAAGAAACAAACACTCCAGGCAGAGGGACTAGTCCTTGCAGAGACCTTCAGGAAGCAGAGAACAAGGTCAGGGACAAGAATTCTGGGAGGAAGAGCCCTAGCCAAGCTGAGACTGAGGCTGGGTCCTGAGGGAGATGGATTGAAGGGAGACGTAGTCAGAGTTTCACCCTGATCCCTGGTCAGGGTCTGCAGTAGATCCAGGACAAGCAGGGACAGTGTTCATTGTCCTGTTTATAGCTCACAGGGGACATGCACCTTCCTGTGGCTTGAAAATCCCTGGCACTACAGCAAGACCTCCAACCAAACTGCTGCTCTCTCGGATGGGCAACTGGGGCCCAAGAAGAAAACACCCCTCTCTGGGGTCTCACCTCCAGAATGCAGTGGAAATGGACCTGAGGTCCAGGTCTTTACCTCATTTAATTGAAGATGAGAAACAAGGAAAGAAAGAAAAAGAAGAGAGGGGAAGAGAATAGAGGGGAGGGGAAGAAAGGAGAGGAGAGGAGAGGAGGAAAAGTAAGGGAGGAATGGGTAGAGGAGGGGAGGGAGGAGGAGAGAGGAGGGGAGGAGGAGATTAGAAAAAGGGAGGAGGAGATGGGAGGGGAGGAAAGGGGGGAGGGAGAGAAGGAGAGGAGAGGGGTAGAAAGAGGAGAGAGAGAGAGAGAGAGAGGAGGAGAAGGGAAGGGAGGAGGAGATGGCAGTGGGGGAATGGGGGAGAGGAATGCCCAGGAGCCAGGCTACACAGGCACTTCCTCTCACTCACAAGGCATCTCCGGTCCATCTCAGCCACTGTCACAGATTAAAGTATTTCCCATAGAAACTCCAATTCTACTTCCGTTTAAACACAGGGGCCCAGTGCCAGGCCATTAAGGTTTGGATTGGAAGTGTCCCTGAGAGCTTTGGTTTGAATACTTGAGCACCCCACGGGTGTTCTGAATTCTTATTTCCCAGCTGGCTTAACTGAGAAAATGCGTCCATATGATTGGCCTGCAGGCAAGTCTGTGGGGGCTTAGTGATTGATGTGGGAGGGTCCAGCCCACTATGGGTGGCGCCACCCCTGGGCAGGTGGGCCTGGGTTGGATAAAAAGGCAAACTGAGCAAGCTCTGGGAAGCAGGCCAGTAAGAGGCGCCCCTCCATGGCCTCTGCTCAGTTCCTGCCTCCAGGTTCCTGCCTTGCTGTCCCTCAGGGATGGACTATGATCTGAGCGCTGAAACAAACCCTTTCCTCCTCAAGTTGCTTTTGCGTATGGTGTTTATCATTGCAATAGAAACCTGACTGTACACAGACAAACCCCTAGAGCTCCCTGGCAGGCCAACCCATAGCCAAGTGGGTTTAATGAAAGTCCCTATCTCAAAAACTAAGGTGGAGAAAGATAGAGGAACACACCCGCTGTGGACCTTTGACCTCCACATGCACATACACGTGCACACACATGCACTTGCACATACACATACATGCACACACAGAGGGGTACTCACCTGCCCCCACACACATACATATGTATACACATCTGTACACACACACACACACACACACACTACAGAATAATCCATGAAATACAAGACAATTCCCTTTCCCTCTTTCCTCATAGTCCTTGCTGATTGTCACCCAGTGGGCTGAACCTCATGTCACACTAGGGGTCCTGCCTCTGAACTCCTGTGGAGCTGTCAACACCATTATAAGGACATTATAGAGCCGGGCTTGGAGGCGCACGCCTTTAATCCCAACACTCAGGAGGCAGAGGCAGGCGGATTTCTGAGTTTGAGGCCAGCCTGGTCTACAGAGTGAGTTCTAGGACAGCCAGGGCTATACAGAGAAACCCTGTTTTTTTTTTAAAAAAAAAAAAAAAGACATTCTAGGATGCAGGGCCAGCTGCTACGGAGACTGAGAGAGGATCGTAAGTTTAAGGCTAGCCTGGTCAATTAATGAGATCCAATCTTAAAGGGGGGACAAAAGGACCCTCATGTGGCAGATAATGGGGTAGGGTCATCAGGGGTAGGAGGTCTGAGAAGACATCCTGGCCAGGATGAAGCTGGGAGGCTAGGTCCTGGGTGGGAGATTTCGGTTGTAGAGGACTTGTCTAGCAGGCACAAGGTCCTAGGTATAGCCACTAGTAAAGGGAAGGGGGGGAGCGAGGGAGAGAGAGAGAGAGAGAAAGAGAGAGAGAGAGAGAGAGAGAGAGAGAGAGAGAGAGAGAAAGGAGGGGAGGGAAGGGGGAAGCCAAGCAGGGGAGGAGAAGAAGAAGGAGACAGGATACAGCTGGATTTGACTTACAGATTAACAAGAAGTGACTTCTTTGTCTATGTGCCCAAACAATGCTTGCAACTGACTCTCTCAGTATGTTTTCTCTGGGGACCTGGCCCTGCACAGACAGAGACACACTAGAGCATGTAATTCTATGCTCAGCAACCCATCTAGGGGTGCTGCATGCAAATCCCCCAGGAACCAGCCCTGGTCTTCCACACCAGCTGCATCACCAAGGCTAGTGCACAATCTTCCCTGGGCTTCACACTTAGATGTCCATCTTAGATAGTGACAACAAGGAGCGGGCTGGGGGAGCTCTGGGCAGAGCCTGGAGCTGTGTGTCTGATGAAGGAAAGAGCTTGCCAGTCATCTCCTGTGACCTGGCTCTAGCCAGTGAGACCACAAGAAGCCCTTCTGGGATTCATACTCTGAGAAGACCACGTCTCTTAAGGGCCGGGCAGTATTGTCCCTAGTCTTCATTTTTGCCTTGGGCATCATAAGAATGTAGTGTTAGAATCTAGTGTGAGGGTCCAGCTCGGGACACACCTGCAGTGGCTCCTCCCAGCTCACAGACACCCGCTGAGGCACTGTCTGGGAGTCCCTAGCCAGCAGACCTCCCAGGGCCAGGACCTTCCACCTGGCAAGTGAGTTTACAGCAGGGGTATCGGTGTCCACACATGCAGTGTACCCCATCCCTTGCCTCCTGTCTAGGAATCAGAGAACCTGGCTGTGGACTTGTGCCGGACACAGGAATTTGACTGTCTCTCAACAACCATGGTGGGGAATGGTCCACCCACATCTGACCATTGCAAAAGAATAAAACAAATTCACTTTGGGTCCAATGTCATGGGCTAGCCAGGATGACACTGCCTCCCTGGGGGACACTTAGTAGTGATGGAGGTGTTCACCGACAGTCCTATTTAGGACACCAGGATGAGCATGCCTCTTCCTGTGCCCAGGACAGCAGAGAAAGATCTGGCCCAGCCTGCCAACAGGGTTGTGTCTGGCAGTGTCTGTGACCCCAGAGAGGTAGGGGGTCTGCTGGGCTCTAGGGGAAGTGTGACCTCATTCTAGGAAGTCTTTTCCTTGCCCTCTGTCCCCTCAGCCACATTTCCATCTGGGGACTGCCTACCTTGCCCATCTCTGAGGCAAACAGCCACATCCGCCCATCCTGAGGTGGTATAGGACACAGTCCCAGGATGTCATACTCCGTCTGTCCGCCAGCCAGGCCCGTTTCCATGTGGTGGGCGCATTGCACAGTACCATCCACCCCCAGGCGGTTCCAGCTGGAAGCCGGACAGGCCTTTTGCTCCTGGAATGCGGGATCCATTCCAAGCTGTGGAGAGGGCCGGCTGATAACAGAGTGCTGACCACTGCGGACTCTGCTTCCTAGAGAAATGCCTTCACCTCTTCTGCCCAAGTTCCCAGGATGTGGCAAGCCCCAAGATTCCTGGGTCAGTGGGGCAAGTTTCCAGAATCTTCCATCCCAGCCTCACACATTCCCAAGAAAGTGTAGCAAAAGCTTTCTGGCTGGGGAGTTCTGGGAGTTGATTAAAAATGCAAGAGGGTATGCTGGCCACACTAAAATGCTTTCTCTCTGGGGCCTCTTCTTGAGGGAAAATTATTTGTTTACCCAGGGATGGTTATGCCCGCAGTCATGGCCGTTCTACCCCTCCACCCACCAGTCCTGTTCCAGCACCTCATGGCCATCAGTCACCAGCCCATCTGTCTCTTTGCTCTGAGGGCCACAAGACACACAGGAAGTGACTGAGCATCTGTGTCCTCAACAGCCATCTTCCTCATGTTATTGAGCTGGGCAGGAGCTCACTACATCTCTCTGTCCCTCTTCCTGATATGGCCACACTGAATAAGGCTCCTTTTCTATTTTCTACTTTTAAACTAATTGAGACTGGTGGCTGGACCTAAGGCAAATGTTGTGAGTCCCAAGTTCGGTAATACTTAGGGGTTTGATGGAGCCTGGGTCTGTCCCATCCAGTCCCTGCTGCCTGGTGAGAATGTCTTGGAGGTTGTTCTGTGTTCTGTACAGGCCCAGGAACTCTCTGTGGGATTCAGTGGTCACTGGGCAGTGGCCAGCTCTAGAATGGCCCTGTAAGGGCTGCCTTCCCCCATTAGCCTCATGTCCCCATCCTTTACTTTCTGGTGAGAACCTCAGCCCCAGCTTAAGACCCAGGATTTTGTAGATCAGATAGATGTAGCTGTCCCCACCCCGTCTCCAAATGCCCAGGACTCAGAAGCTGGGCAACACCAGACTACGGAGAGACACTGGGCCCTGTGTTGAAGCCTCCACTCTGCCCTCTATTCTCAAGAATCTACATCAACGGTTCTCAACCTTCCTAACGCCGCGACCCTTTCACACAGTTCCTCATGTTGTGGTGGCCCCCAACCATAACATTATTCTTGTTGCTACTTCATGACTAATTTTGATACTGGTATGAATCATAAAGCAAATACCTGTATTTTTTGATGGTCTTAGGTGACCCTTGTGAAAGAGTCATTCCGCCCTCAAAAGGGTCCCGGGACCACAGGACAAGGACCACCCCCCTTATATGAGCTGTCTCCTGAGCTCCAGACCCCACTCACAGCTTCTCCGGGGCCTTTGTGTTTCTCCTTCCTCCTTGAATCTGCTACCCAGGTCCCTGTGTGTTCAGACATCTCCTCCCTGGGTGCCTGTTGCCCATCCCCAGCTGGGCATTCCCTCACTCTCCTTCTCTTGTGTGCTTTGAATAGCACAAATCAATAGGAAGCCAACGTGCTGCTGAACGATCTTGGGCTAAGAGTTAGGGAAGGGGGATGAGCTATAGCTTTCGAACCCCAAACAAAGCCTAGAGCAATCCCGGCTTCTATGGCTTTGTTGGAAAGTCCACGAAATGTCTAAGCAGTAGGAAAGACTAGGGACTGGTTAGAACACCTTGCTGGGACTCAGCTGTGCCTGGGCACTCAGGGAAGGCTTCCCCTAGGAGGTGAGGCTGCAGCCGAGGTGTGAGAAGAGATGGAGAGAGATGGGAAGAAGTGATGGGAGATGAGGGGCCTCGTGTGCCAGTACCAGAGGGGTTCCGAGAGGACTCGGCAGGGGATGAAGGGGGCAAGCCAGCTCTGACCCCAGGCCCTCCTCACTCGTTTGGACCTACTATGTGCTGGGCTCACAGGCAGCTTGCTGTCCCCTGGAGCCCCAGCCAGAGGGTAGGACAGTTGCCAAGCAGAGAAGGGACAGATGTTCATGCCCAAAGACTGACGTGCACCAGCACAGTCTCTGCCGGCTGGAACTGCAAACAGCTGGCTTCTCAAGAACAGAGGTAAACGCTGTATGGAGATACATATTCAACACACAAATGCACATACCCGTACATATACACATGCATGCGTGTACACACACAGCATAAGAATACATGCATGTTGCATATATATATATATATATATATATATATATATATATATATATATATATATATATATGCATGCACATGTGTGCACACATATAAGCACATGCACACAAGCACACACAAAAATAAATAATTCCTTGAATTGCACACCAGACAGATATGAAGGAACCAGGTGTATCATCACCTCAACACCTTGGAGGCTGAGGCAGAGACCACCCTGGGCCTGGCTCTTCAAAACCAAGTTTCTCTGTCCTGTGATCCTGTCAGTCACCCTCCATGCTGGGGTCACCTTCCATGAAGGCAGAGTGGTAGTCTCCGGGAAGCAAGGAGCTGGGCTAGGCCATGTCACTCACATGAATACTCCTCACCCCTGTAACCTCTGTCTCCTTTGCCCAGAGCCTGGCAGGCACAAGGCTCTAATGGGCTCTGTGTAAAGGGTCAGCACATGTCAACCCCTCCGTCCACCCAACCCCTTCTCCAGCCTCTAGACCTCAGCACACGCCTCTCCATCCCAACTCTCAGAAAAAGATCCCTGTGGACACCGTCCCCTCCCCCATGCAGCCTCTCCAGTTGTCTGGCCCTGTCCCATGCAAGTGTCTGTGACCAACACCTCCTCAGGAACCACTTCCTCCTGCTCTATTACTTCCAGAAGCTGAAGTCAGAGGCAGTGCAGCACCAAGGAGCCTGAGGTCCTCCTGACTCCCCAGAGAAGCCCAGCTCTGCTTCTAGCTCTGGTTCCCAGCCCCTTCTTAAGTGCAACCGAGACCTTACCACAGTCGCACAGGGGCTGAGAGGTGGTGGCTGCTGGTGTTGCCGCCAGGGCCATGAGGGACAGAGGGAGGCACCACATCTTAGAAGTCAGCTGATAATGAGGGCTGAAGAAAGGAGGGTCTGGGGAGGAGCCAGGTCTGAGCAGGAAGCACACAGGAGCAGGGGAAATGGCTGCTCTGGCCAGGGGGAGACGGGGAACTGAGGAGTTCCCACCTCAGAGGCACTGTCTATGGCCTTCCATGACACCAGGGGTCAGAGCCATAGGTGGCTTTAGAAACTGGACAGGAAGGGGAGCTGAGTGGATGGGGCTGACAGTGGGAACAGGTGGGGACAGGAAGAGTGAGAGCCTGGGGTGTCCCGACCTTTCTGTCCAGGACCCACAGCAGCTTGACAAGGATGTCCCAGCTCCCAACAGGCACAAGGCATCTACTTTCTGTGCATGTGTCACTTTTAAAATTTGTTCTTAGTCTTTTCGTGTCTGTGTGAGAGTATGTGTGTGTGTGTGTGTGTGTGTGTGTGTGTGTGTGTTGTTTTTTGTTTTGTTTTGTTTTATTTGTTTAACTTTTAAAGATCGATGCATGCATCCAAACAGAGGTTACAAGTGTGACAGTCACATCACAGAGGTTTGGGAATGATGCAGCTCACCACCACCACCACCACCCCCGTCCAGGTTATACCGCCAACAAAATATGAAATGGTAACTTACTGAGTAACCATCGGTAGGCTCACTGAAATATACCAAGCCTATTATCCACCCAACAATACCGGCTCTTAATTTACCCTCTTGGCCTCATCCTAGCCATGCAAGCTTCCCCAGCCACTCAAGGAAACAAATTGTTAAATTCATCAAGCACCTATTATGTGCTGTCCTCTGGGAAACAGTTGTCACTGAAGGTGAACTTGCCTGGGCCCTGTCTCCTGCTTAAAGTTTGAGGGACCATCCCTAGGAGCTATATACAGATGCAGGGGCATACTTCCTCACTATGTACCATCCAAACCTAGAACAGGGTCTTCACACAGTAGGTGCTCAACAGGTGCTCAACACAGTAGGTGTTGCCTGAATTGACCTTCTCAAAAGTGCTGACAATCATGGCCACACAGTGGCTTGTGAGTTCTGCTTGGTCTGTAGATGGAGTGGCCGTCTGTGGCATCAGAGCCAGGTGTCAAAGCCTGAGGTTTATGTTGCAAATTAATCTGATCTTGGGAAAATTCTAAAGGCCTAGGGACAGGAGAAGGCTGGGAGGCACTGTGGGATGAGGCACGTAGGAATGCATGGTGGGGCTCTTGGCTTCACCTGGGAAGTCAGTGCACCTTCTGGAGGAGGCGGCACCTAGGCTAAGGAAAGACAGCCGGTGGGATGAGAGCACCTTCTCTGGACCAGGCAGATCCTAGCTGGTTTGGTTTCCCAGTTCTCTTGCAGCTTTTCAGTTCTGCCACCCTGAAACAAAACAGATGTGACTGCGTCTCAATAAAGCTTTGTTCACAAACCCAGATGAAGGGCCACGGCTGGATCCAGCTCTGTTGGTCCCTGAGCTAACTACAGAGTGAAGGAGTTGGGCGGAAGGAGCTGCCTGTGTCTGTACAGTGGCCTCTCATACAAGCACGGGATCCAAATTCATTCGATCTGTATTTCAAGGCACTTACTGTGTGCTTGGCACTGCCCATACCCTGAGCACCAGGAAGTAACCAAGATGAATGCCTGCCGTCGTGGGGGAAGACAGACTCTAACCACACAGATGTGAACAAACAAGTGGGGGTCCTCTCAGGGCTGTAGGAGGCAGGAACACATCGTGCACAGCCTAGTGACTATAGACACCAGTGGCTGTTATTTTAGGTCAATGTGCAAACAAGCCCAGTTTTTAAAGCGCACAAGTCAAACACCACGCAGGAACAGAGCAGCGGCAAGCACGGAAGGCGTCTTGGACCCTCCGGAAATGTCAGCCGGGCCAAGGCAACCTGGGCCACATCCCGGGAGTGGGCAGCCTGGAATGAGCTGTGTCTGCAGCCTTCCTGGCCCTGCGGCTGGACGCAGTTAATTAAGAAGATACCCACCTCACTGCGGCCCAAGGTGTCTTCTCTAATTAGCCCGAGTGTGGAGAGCTTTGAAATAGAGGATGAAAGGGAAGCCGGGGTGAGTCTCCGGTCACGGGGCAATCAGTCGGGAACTGGGCCGTGAACCCCAAGGACTCGACTCCTGCTCACACCTGCCGGCCTGTGGGAACCTATCCGGCTCTGCTACCAAGTGGAGTTTCGGGCGCCCACAGCAAAGGAGACGGGTGTGAGAGTCGGGGTCCAAAATGTGTGTGGTTCTCACCTTCTCTCTCCCTCCCTCCCTTTCTTCCTTCCTTTTTGGTCTGTCCCCACCCCCTCACTCCCTCAAGTTAGCCCAGGCTGGTCTAGAACCCCAGATTCTTCCACCTCAGTCCCCCAAGTGCTGGGTCACAGCAGTGTGCTTGCACACCATGCTAGGGTTTCACTTTCAACATTGTTGATGCTCCTCGCTGGTGCTCCCAGCCATTGCTAGCTGGGAGCCAGGTGAATGACTAAGCCCCTCTGAGGCTCCCCCTGTCTTGTTTGAAGTGGATGACTCCTATGCTAAATGCCTGTAAAGGGGAAGAAATGATGGCCCCACTTTTCTTTGGGACACTTCCAGACAGGGGCTTTGAGCCATCAGGGACAGCCCAGCGCTGCACAGCGCCAAGAGGGCTCCCATCACACAGACTGTGGCTGCAAGGCAAGTCCTCAAGCTAAGGTACACAGAGAGGTTAAGTTACTCACCCAAGGTCACATGGCAGGACCAGGCAGCCTGGTTCCCAGGTCAGCTTCAGCCTTCCATGGGCGGGTCTTACCCGAGTGGGGACTAGCTAGGCTGAGGACTTGGCTTCCCGTGATGTGGGACTCACTCTGTTCTGCTCGAGCCTACCAGCCTGTGGATGTCCAGGGATTTAAATTGTTTATTGTATGTGTGGGGGTGTTCTGTCTGCATGCGCGTCTGTGTACCGTGTGCAAGCCTGGTACCCACAAAGACCAGAAGAGGTTGTTGGACCCTAGAACTGGAGTCACAGCCAGCTGTAAGTGGCCATGCGGACCTGGGAAAGTGAAGCTGGGTCCTGTGGAAAAGCAGCCAGTCTTAATCACTGAGCCATGTCTCAGCCTCATTTCTGGAGATTTTTGAAGCATTACTGATGTTTTAGTTTGTGATGCTTGTGGAGGTCAGAGGTCAGTCTCAGGGTTCTTTCTTTGTCTTTTTCCTTTTTCTCGTTTTGTTTTTTGTTTTTTGTTTTTGTTTTTGTTTGAAACAGGATTTTTTTTTTTTTTCTGTGTAGCCCTGGCTGTCCTGGAACTCACTCTGTAGACCAGGCTGGCATCGAACTCACAAAGATCCACCTGCCTCTGCCTCCTGAGTGCTGGAACTAAAGGTGTGAGCCACTACTGTCGCTAGTGTTGTTTCTTAAGAGCCACCTACTTGGGTTTTTTAAATTGGTGTGTGTGTGTGTGTGTGTGTGTGTGTGTGTGTGGTGTATGTGTATGTGTGTGTAGTGTGGGATATATGTATATAGTGTGTAGTATGTATGTGTGGTGCATATGTGTGTGTGGTGTATGTGTGTAGTGTGTATGGTGTGCGGTGTGTGTGTATGTGTGGTGTGTGGTGTATGCATGGTGTGTGCATTGTGTGTGTAGTGTGTGTATATTCATGGTATGTGTGTGATATGTACATGTGTGTGGTGCGTGTGTGTGTGATGTATATGGTAGTGTGTATGTGTGGTATGTATGTGTGTGTGTGCGTGTGTGTGTGGTGTGGTGTGTATGTGTGTGAAGTATGGCTTGTTTGTGGAGGTCAGAAGACAATTAGCAAGAGGCAGTTCTTACACTCTACCATATGAGTCCAAAGGATTGAACAGGTCATCATGTTTGATGACTGCTGCCTCTGCCTGCTCAGTTATCTTACTGGTCCAATGTTGGGTTTTTTGTTTGTTTGTTTGTTTGTTTGTTTGTTTCAAGTCTACAAGTGTACAGCTTCTATGGGGTGCTGGGGGATAGAGTTTGGTCTTCACACCTGTGTGACAGTCGCTCTACCTACTGAGCCATCTCCCTGCCCAGCTTCTAGTTCTAAAGCCATGCTTGTGTGCTGCCTTGTACCCACCTACCTACCACCACCCCAGGTTGAGTCTGAGCACACCACAGTACTGACTAGGAGTGAGGCGGCACACACCCCCAACTCCTGAATTTGGGGGACAGAGACAGAAAGACTTCTGAAGTACAAGGCTAGCCTGTGCTACAGAATGAAGCCCTATCTTAACCATCCTAGGGCTGGGATGTGGCTCAGTGGGAGAGCGCTCACCCAGTGTGAACAGGACCTGGTTCTATCCCCAGCGCTGCAGATAAAGCAAGCAAAACCCAGGTGAGGCCTGAATTTGAGAGTCCTTGGTGGCGCACACCTTTAATCCCAGCACTCGGGAGGCAGAGGCAGGCAGATTTCTGAGTTCTGAGTTCGAGGCCAGCCTGGTCTACAAAGTGAGTTCCAGGACAGCCAGGGCTACACGGAGAAACCCTGTCTCGAAAAAAAAAAAAAAAGAGAGTCCTTCCTTCAAAGTGGACACTGCAGGCTCACACGAGGTCATGAATGGCAATTTTTGTTATTTTGTCATTTTTTTTTCCAGAGCTGAGGACTGAACCCAGGGCCTTGTGCTTGCTAGGCAAGCGCTCTACCACAGAGCTAAATCCCCAACCCCATGAATGGCAATTTTTAAATATCAGAAGGCCAATGGGAAAAGAGAAAATATGGATGATGAAGGGTTTGCCAGAAAAGAGAGAGAGAGAGAGAGAGAGAGAGAGAGAGAGACTTTTAGGTTCTTGTCTCAAAAATTCAAAGAATGAAGTTCACAGACCACAGAGCACTAGTTTTGGGAAGAGATGTATTGTAGTTTTGTAGGTGAGAGACGCGCTCTTTGCATTCAGCACGAAGGGGAGGCACAGTGGACAAGTGCCCACATGGCAGGGAGGGAACTTCAGAAGAACAGGGAAGCCCAGGGCACCAAAGAGGGCAAGCTGGGCTCTGGCCAACACCAAAGAAAGGCAGAAGAAGGCAAAGTTGTACCCGGTTCTGACTCAGGCCCAACAGAATCTCACAGCTGGCAGCACTGTGCTGGGGCGGAGTTTCTGAGAAGGAAGAATATTCATCTCATTGAAGGGCATTCACCATCCTGACAGTGAGCCTGAAGAGGCCTCCCTTCCTGGGATGGCCCCTTAGCCAGGTGGTGGGCAGGCCCAGCTGGGTTAATGCTGGCAAAGTGGGAGGGGTAAGCATGTGTCACCAGATGTTTGCCCTGTGTGTCACCAGATATTTGCCCTCGGCCATAGGACAGCATCCCTAGTGTGGGCCTGCTTTTGACCACAAGCTATGGGGGCCAGGAAGGTGTGGGCAAGTGGAGTTCTGACTGCTCAGGAGAAAGTCATGCTGTGGGGGCTGCTGGGGCTAGGGGCACTGAGCCTTCCTGCCCACCACTTTACCATGATCTTTAAACCAGTGTGCATAAGTGCGTGTGTGTGTGTGTGTGTGTGTGTGTGTGTGTGTGTGTGTGTATGTGGGTATACACAAAGATTGTGTGTATGTATGTGTTCATATGTGTGGTATGTATATGTGTATATATATGCTATGTATGTGTTTTGCCTGTGTATTATGTATACCTATGTGTGTGTATATATGTGTATACGCATGTATGTATATGTCTGTGCACATGTAATATGCATGGTAAATGTTTGTATGTGTGTCTATGTGTATGTGTGTCTGTGTCTATGTATGAGCACATGTGTATGTGTATATGCATGTAGTTATGTGTCTATACATGTGTATCTTAATGTGTATGCTTGTATTTTTATGTGTGTATGTCTCTGAATGATTGTGTGTATATGTCTGTGTCTATGTGTATATAGTGTATATATACATGTATATATCTGTACATGTATATGTGTGTGAATAACTATGTGTGTGTATATATATATAAATATGAGTATTGTATGTATATATATAGATAGATATACATATGTATGTATGTATGTATGCATGTGTTAGCATCTGATTATGATGCCCACAGACAGGCATTGGCTTAACCTTCCAACCACTTCCATCTGCACCAGCTTCTCCAGAGAGTGCAGCACAGAGGTTCAAGTTGAAGAAGCTTTCTAGAAGGTTCCTACAAGCAGACTGAAAGAGAGCTGGGCAGGCAGGAAGGGTTATGATGCATTCCAGCTACAGATGTCAGTAGAACTCCACCCTGGGCTGTCTGTAGACCAACTGTGATCCCCAGCCAGGTGGCAGCCTGTGAGATAAGAACCAAGTCATTCTGAGGCTGAAATGCTTTGAATTTACCCCAGGTTTTCCTACCCCAAAGCCCATAAGCCCACCAGCCTACAGGACAATGAGCCAATAAACCCATAAGCCAATGAACCCATGAGGCCACAAACTCACAAGCCCAGAGCCCACAAGCCTATGAGTCCAAAAGCCTATATTCACATGAGTCTATGAACCCACAAGCCCACAGACCCACTAACCCACAAGCCTACAAAACCATGAACCCACAAGCTCATGAGCCATAAGACCATTAACTCATGAGAGCATAAACCTATGTGCCTATGAGACCATTAATACTCAAACATATGAGCCCATGAGCCCATGAGTCCACAGGTCCACTCTTTAGAAGCTGTGGCAAGAGTTGGAGGTGAGGCTAGGTTACATTGAAAACTTCTGGCTGTATACAAGGAGCAATCCACCACTGGGACTACAGTGACCTTCAATAGCACTAGGGTCCTGAGAACCACCTCTGCCGCCTACTGGCCCATAGTCAAACTCTGGGCTGAGCCATAGCCTTCTGGCTCTCTGGTTACTTGCAGCCAAATGCACTATGGCCTGTCCTCCCTCCCTGGGACCATTGCCTGCCTGGATCACACCACACATAGGGACAGCTTGAGATCTGGAGCACAGAGACCTGCTCCTGGGGTCACACCATAAAACCTCATGTTCCCCAGCTCACCAGAGGCTCCTACCTTCAGGCTTTGGTGGCTCAGCCATCAGCTGCTCCAGAACTCAGCCCTTCCCAGAGGAGGCAGAGCTGACCTTTCCCCTGCTCTCCCTGTCTGTGTGTCAATAGCCCAAGGGCACTGCTGAAGTGGAACCCAGAACAGTCTCCTCGCATCTTTTGATGGAGAGGATGACCCAGTGTATCTGGAGCTCCTGGAGAAGAGTGAGTCATGGTCACAGAGCTGGGGTCACTCTCAGGAGTCTGCTATCTCGCTCGCTCCCTTGTGTGGTGTCTCCCCCACCCACTTCTGAAGGCCCTGACTCATGAGCAGCTTGTGGTCAGCTCCAACACTCAGATCCTTCTCTGTTCATCTTGTACCCGGCCGGTGGCCTTTAATTAGGTGTAGTTAATTTCCTGTCTCTGTCCATGCTGTCGCCCCTATTTTTAGCACATTATGCTAAATACTGAGGATGCCAGGGTCCTGACGGAAAGAGCTGCTAGCGTTTACTATGTGCTGAGTACTTAAATTCTTTTTTTTTTTTCCTTGAAAAAGATGTCCATTCTTCAGACAGAAAACTAAGGTCTCAGGCTGGGGAATGCAGTTTGTAGAGTCCCTGCTGCTGTGCACAAAGTTTCACTTACACAGGCGCACGGAGAACTCAGCCTGCTGGCACTCGGGAGGTTGAGGCAGGGGCATCAATTGAGCACCATCTCCAGCTGTGAAACAGGTCGAGGCCAGCCTGGGCTCCATGGGACCCTGTCTCAGAACTAACCAACCACAACCTAAGGCTGGGAAAGGTGAACTCACCTGCCCAGCATAGTCAAACAGAAGACCTGGTGCATTGAAGAATGTCCCCAAACTAGCCCTAGAGTAGTCCAAGGGCCTGTCTCTGAAGCAGAAAGCCCACACCAGGATGCTACCTGAGCCACAGCTGCCATGCTGGAGACTAGAGTAGGCAGCTACTGTTTAAGAGCCATCTGGAGCTTGGAGCTGGAGAGTGTGTTTGGCGCCTGAAGGTTGCTGTACGGGACCCCGGCTCCTCGGCGACTGGTCCTCACGTCACAGATGGCTGCTGCAGCTCACACATCACCTCTTCATCCACCATGTCCAAAGCAGGAAGAGAAGAGAAGGGGCAACCCGGCCTCTCCCCATTTGCCTTTTTCTTATCAGAAAGGAAACACTTTCCCAGAAGTCTTCTGCAGAGTTTGTCTTTGACTAGAAATGGGTCACAGGACCCCCCACCCACGCCCCCACCCACCCCCGGGACCAATCCCAGGCCGAGGAAGATGGGCTTGCTAGAGTGGACTTAAATCAATCACACTTTCTTCCATGGGGCCTGGGCCCATGACCAGCTGGAGGAGGTCAGCACCAGGCAGCTGGCAGGAAGCGAGTGCAGCTGATAGGCTGGTCCCCAGTGCCTGGCCGGCACTTTCCAATGTTTAGCAAAGGTACCTGGTGGTGGGCTGGGTGTGGGAGGGCGATGGGGGTGGAATGTGGGGGAGGAGTGGGGGAGGAGTGGGGTGGAAGGGTGAGGGCAGAGGGTAGAGGAGGAGGTGGGATGGAGAGGGGGTGGGGGAAGTGTCAGTGTGAGTATGTGGGTAGGAGCGGTGGTATGTGGAGGAAGCAAGGGTTAAGGGACATGGTACTGGGAAGGTTCCCTGCTGGGCTGGCAGCAGAGCTCATCCCCTTCCTCCATGTCACCAGTGGCTTAGAGGGTTTTAGGGTTTCATGGCCTCCTCCCCCACTTCTCGAGAGGTACCACCACTGTAGGGTGCTAGAAGCAGGTAACCCATCTAGGCTACTGTACATTGAGTCCCTGTAGGAATTTTCAAGGTTCCCCAAAATGAAATCCTTTTATTTCAAAAAATGTTAAATACCTCATCTAACAACCTAACAATTTCATTAGTTGGTTGTGGTGGAACATGCCTATAATCCCAGCACTTGAGAAACTGAGGCAGGAGTATTGCTACAAGTTTCAGGTCAGCTTGAGCTACATAGAGTACCTGTCTCAAAATGTGTGTGTGTGTGTGTGTGTGTGTGTGTGTGTGTGTGTAGCCTTGGATCCCAGTACTCAGGAAGCAGAGGCAGGCTGACCTCTGGGAGCTTGAGAGGGCCAGCCTGGTCTATATATCAAGTCTCAGGCCAACCAGAGCTACAGAAAGAAACCCTGTCTCGAAGGGGGGTGGGGCTGGAGACAGGCTCGGCTGTTATGTGTCCAGAGGACATAAGTGTGGTTTTTCAGCTTACATGTCTTGCAGCTTACAACTGCTCTAGGGGATCTAACATTTCTGACACTCATACACACACACACACACACACACACACACGCACGCACACACACGCACGCACACATGTATACATGCACATACACATGATTAAAACCAAAGCCTTTTTTAAAATTATAAACGGCTAAGATGTCACTCAATTGGTAGAGCACTTGCCTGGCACTTGTAAGGTCCTGGGTTCAGTCTACACTATCACTTAGGAAAGGAAGGAAACTGTGATCACTGAAGGGTCCGAGGGGCTCGGGGGCCATAGGAGGCCGAACAATCTCGTCATTGCTGTTTAATGCTGTTCTTGTCCTAGTCCCAGGAGAAGCAAGGTCCTCTTGATTCCAGCCTGAGCTGCAGAGCAGGGAAGCAGCCAGCCACCTGGGGGGTAGTTCTGAAGACCGTTTGCAAGTGCCTTCGTGACCAAGTACACACCCATACCCACTCTACCCTGAAGCTCTTAAAGATTTTCCTCACCAACCCCTTTCTCCTAATGAGATCATAAAACATCAAACCAGTCAAACAATACTGATAACAAGTAAGGAGATTCACTTTAAAGCCATTTGTTGTAGACATACAATTTTATCTTTTATTAAAGGTGGAAGCGTGGGCAGGTGATAGGGCTCAGTAGGTAAAGGAGCTTGCCACCAAGCCCAACAACCTGAGTTCGACCCCTGGGACCCATGTGATGAAAGAAGTGAATAATTCTCCCAACTTGTCCTCTGATCTCTATGAGCATGCACGGAACATGCACACACCTGCCCACACGAATGCATGTTCACAAAACAAATTAAAATGTGATTTTAAAAAAAATGAAAGCAAATCTGTACACAAGTGAGATGTAATATTTTTAAATAATTATTTATTCTGTGTGTGTGTGTGTGTGTGTGTGTGTGTGCGCGCGCGCACGAGTATACATTTGTGCATGTACATTGTGTATGGACAGATGCCTTTGGCTGCTGGAAACTGAACTCCAGTCCTCTGCAAGAACATTGTGTGCTCTTAGCTGCTAAGCCATGTCCTCTGCCTAATTTAAGTTTGCATTGGTCCTTCATTTGCATACCTACCAATCACACGTCATTAACGTTTCTCTCTTCCCACACATCTCTCCCCCATGTGTCTGAACCCAGTTATTTATCTTCACACAAACGGGTGAATAGTGAATAAATATTTGACACCACAGGGCAGAGGACATGTTCAGGGTTGACTAATATTCTGATTCTATAATCATCACAACTGAGCATTCGGCTATTTTTCAAGGTCTCGCAGTCTCTAAAGTTTTAAACAAAAGTTTGGTCTCTTTAAGGTATCCAAAAGCTCTCTGAAAGTTTAAATTTTTCTCTAAAATATTCAAAGTTTCTCTAAAATTCCAAAATCCCTTAACTGTGGGCCCTGGAAATTTTTTAAAAAGAAAAAGATGATAAAATACATGCCTTTGTCTTCTGAGTGGGAATAACCAGGACACAGCCATAGTCATTGAAGCAAAAGCAAAAGTCAGCAGGGCAAAGGTTCAGTGTTTGGTGTCTGGGACCCTCTATCAGTCTTCCTAGGAGCCTGGGCAACAACACTTCTCTGGCCTCCCCTTCCAAAACACACCACTGCTATCACAGGTTCAGACCAGGTCCACTCCACTGCTGCTGCTGTCCTTAGTGTCACCCCATGGAGCTGACACCTCCAAAATGCTGGGGTTCTCCTGTAACAGTCTCCTCCCAGATTAAAACATTCCATCCTTCAGGGAGTTCCTTAAGCAGGGAGGTCAACAACAAAAAAGTAGTTCAGGAACCCCCTGAAGCTGAGCAGACTCACTAGGCTCCGACCTGCCAGAGTAAGCAGAGCCCAGCTGCAAAGAAGACTCAGACCATGCCGTGCGTGGTGGCGTGCATGCCTTTAATCCCAGCACTTGGGAGGCAGAGGCAGGCGGATTTCTGAGTTCGAGGCCAGCCTGGTCTACAACGTGAGTTCCAAGACAGCCAGGGCTACACAGAGAAACCCTGTCTCGAGAAAACAAAACAAAACAAAAAAAGACTCAGACCAGACCAGCTGCCTGGAAGACACAGAAACCGGCTGAGCTGACTGCCAGCCAAGCTGCCCTGGAGAGATCAGCGGAGACACCTGGAGAGGACACTCTCCAACCTGTTGAGCTGCCTGTAGGCTGTGCAGTGGGCTCCAGGTTCACAGCTTTGTGAGCTCTCACTCATGCTGAGTGGGCTTTGGTGATGATGCAGTTGTCTTTAAGTCATTCCTGTGAGTAACCTTTCACCCATGTAAGTAACCCCAGTAAAGCTCATTGGTTCATCAAGTTGGACTCTGGTGGTCTGTACTTTGGCCTAACGTGGGTTCCCTGTCTGGGGTGAACAGATGGGTGTGTTGTGTCTTCCCAGAAAAAGTTTTGTCAAACAGCAAGTGTCCACAACAACTGGGCTGCACCTTCATCACCAGGCTCTCTTCAGGGACTGTCACCCCATCACATGGTGTCTGGGCTCAGCGCTTCTCTGTGAGCCTTTCAATCATGGGGCTTCTGCTGTAGCTGATGATACCCCTTTACCAATGGTCTCTCCAAGCCCTGCCTCTCAGTGTCAAGCCTCAGCTTCTCTCCATGAGCCCTTCATGACTTTAAAACTAGTACAAATTGGGAAATTCGTACACATGACCAAGGACCACACAAGGTACAACCTTTGCTCCTTTGGACCACAGCTTTTGTGTGCTGACCCTGAGGAAACACTTCCCAGAAGATTTTTGCCTTGATGATGGCAATCTCTTAAGCATGGTTGATCTCTCAGCTCCAGCTGAGCAGCATCATTTGTCCCAGCCAAGCAAAGCTTTAATTTAAATGATCTTGTCCCCTATTAATCACAGCTGATTCTTCAGCTGTGATCAGAAACTCAGATTAGTAATTCAAAATATCACATAAATGGCCCCGACGGAGTCACAGCTTCCATCTGAAACTTCACAGGCCAGGACCTCCCATGACTCTCCTCTTCTGGGCTCCCACAGAACATCCATCTGAGCACTTGACAGCTTTTCCAGCTCAAAGTTCAGATCCCAACACAATCCTCCCCCAAAGGCATGGTCAGATCTGTTATAGTAAAACCCCACTTCTGGTACCAGTTGTCTTAAGGGTTTTATTGCTACCATGAAACACTAAATAACTAAATCAAGTTGGAGGTGAGGAGCAGGGCTGATTTCCCCATAGAGGGAAGGAAGGAAGGAAGGAAGGAAGGAAGGAAGTCAGGCAGGACCCGCCCCTGTTCGGCCCCACTCGCTCAGGCCAGCCCCGCTCACTCCGGTCGGCTCTGCTCACTCCAGTCGGCCCTGCTCTCTCCGGTCCAAGGATTCATTTTATTATTATTATTCATAAGTACACTATAGCTGACTTCAGACACACCAGAGGAGGGTGTCAGATCTCATTACAGGTGGTTGTAAGCCACCATGTGGTTGCTGGGATTTGAACTCATCACCTTCAGAAGATCAGTTGGGTGCTCTTACCCGCTGAGCCATCTCACCAGCCCTCGGCTGTCTTTCTTACATCACCAATGTCACCAGACCAGGGACAGCTCTGCCCACAGTGATCTGGTCCCTCCCCTATTAATCACTAATTAAGAGACTGTTCTCCAGACTTACCTGCAGGCTCATCTCATAGAGTTGAGATTCCCTAGTGGCAAATGACGCTACCTTGTGTCGGGTTGGCATAAAACTCTCCAGCATACCACTTCACACACATATTTGATACAAATGGCAGAAGTCTTTTTAAGGCCGTTCCAAAAATGATTGAAAATTCTGTCCTAACCTCAAGCTAAAATTCACTAACAAGTTTCTGTTTATCAAGGCAGGTCTCACTATGCCGTTCTGGCTGGCTTGGAACTTGCTACATATACCAGACTGGCTTCACATGCATGCGATTAAAGGCATGTACCACCATGCCTGGCTTTTCAAATGATTTTTTTTTTTCAAATAAAAACCATGTCAGCAACTCGGACAGTAATTTTAAAAATTAAAACATTCTAACATGTATAATCGAAGATACAATGATTCACACCTGCTGAGAGTCAGCGACTCAGACAGTAATTTTAAAAATTAAAACATGCTAACATGTACAATTGAAGACACAATGATTCACACCTGCTGGGGGTTAATGGGAGGAAAATATTAGAAGCCTTTGCTTTCTCTAATTAAATTGCTGTTTCTATGGGAGCAGAAGTGTTGTCCGTAGACCATAAATGTGCCTGTCGGCCACACTTGTCTCGGGGTTGGGGCTGAGTGCTCTGGGCAGTGTTAATGGCGCTGTGTGGCGTAGTGGCAGGTGAAGCCCAGTCAGCTCCTAGAACTGAGGCTGCAGACAAGTCACAGGTGCTACAGCGAGTGCCACTGAAACACCTGACTCATTAAGTCCCTGATTTTGAATTAAGTTTTGGTTTTTGTGCTCAGAAACCCCTACGGTTGCTCAATCTTTCTACCCCTACATTATCCCATATATGCCACCCATTTAAACAGTGTGTGTGTGTGTGTGTGTGTGTGTGTGAGAGAGAGAGAGAGAGAGAGAGAGAGAGAGAGAGAGAGAGAGAAAGAGAGAGAGAGAGAGTCTAGACCAGGAGGCAGTGGCAGGTGGGTCTCTGTGAGCTTAAAACCAACTTGGTCTGCATAACTAGTTCCAAGACAGCCACTGGGAGATTCTGTCTAAATTGTTTGCCTGTTTGTTTTAAAGTGGAGAGCAACTGAGAATGGCACCCGAAGTCTATCGACATCAATGCGAACCCACGTACAGATACAGGCAGGCACACACACTGCCCAAAAACAAAGCAGGAGGGGGAGGAGCATTCTTAGCCTTCCCAGGCACACCAGGGACACCTTGTTCATGTGGCTTATGTCTAGTGTGTCCCCTCTGTAGGCAGTACTGACTCTATCACCATCCAGATTTGTCCCCCAGGTGCAGGTTGTCACAGCAAAGGACCATGAGCATCTGACTCAGCCTGTGATAAGGCCTGCGTGCTGCTGCTGTGGCCTGAAGAGCAAGAGGGAGCTGGGCAGACCCGTGATCCACACACACCCACCCGTGATCCACACATACCCACCCATGATACACACACACACACACACACACACCCGTGATCCATACACACCCACCCGTGATCCACACATACCCGTGATCCACACACACACACACCCGTGATCCACACATACAGGAAGCAGAGGCAGAAGAATTGCTGAGTTTGAGGGTATCCTAGGGGTGTGTGTGTGTGTGTGTGTGTGAGAGAGAGAGAGAGAGAGAGAGAGAGAGAGAGAGAGAGAGAGAGAGAGAGGCAGGCCTTGTCTTAAAAAAGATGGCCATGTGGCTGTAAGAGCATGGTCCCCACAGAGCCAAAGAGAAGTATTGCAAGTTCAATGTCAATACAAGGCTGGAGTTCGGGGTTATCCCTGCTGTGCAACCTGGGAGCCCCCTGGCTTGAACCTCTGCACTTTGGGATGCTGTACTCTCCATCCAGGGTGTGTGTCTGTCCTTCCTTCCATCTGCCCCTCACCTTCCCAGCCTTCCACCTCCCTTGACTCCCTTTCCTTCCTCCCCATAAGTGGGTTCTGCAGTCATTTTCTTTGCTGTTGTGTGAACCTAGCTTTCCTGAAGGGCACCGAGTGCCAGAAATGATAGAGCAGCCCCCACACCCACTGTGCCCAGACACTGTTCCCAGTCCTCGTCGTGGAGGGGGGAGACACTTCGGCTCATTCCACTTAGCAGATAGTGACACTGAGAGCCAGCAGATGAAGCCTTGGACAGGGCTCAGTCCTGGAAGCTACATCCATATGCTTAGCAGTGGTGGAACCTGGGACCTCCTATCTGAGGCTGCAATGTGTCCTGGCTCATCTTGTCATTTAAGATAGCATGTCCTGAGCACTCTGTGAGGCAGTCACACACACACACACACACACACACACACACACACACACACACGATTTGATCTTGGGTCTTTGTTTCTGTTTGGGTTTAGATTTAGGGTTCTGAGATAGTATCTCACTAGGGAGCCCAGGCTAGCTTCAAGCTCTTGTCACTAGAGAGCCCAGGCTAGCCTCAAGCTCAGGACTTTGCTGCCTCAGCTTTCTGAGTGCTTGCATGTCAGGTGCACACCACACCCAGCTCATCTGGTGTTGCTGAAGCTACATGCAGTATCTTCCTCTCCCCCCCACCCCAGTCCCATCAGCCTGGGGCCAGCAAGATGGTTCAGAAGAACTCACCCCCCTCATCACCAATAATGATTTTTAAAAATATATTAAAACATAATAGCATTGTTGACAAAGAATCCAAAGAGCAAAATCCACTTTCTAAGTTGTGCAATTCAGGGTTTTCTGGCCTTCACGAAGCTGTGAAGCTACCATCCCCTCCCCCCTCTCCTGCCTCCTTCCTCTTCCCATAAAGGGATCCCTTTGCATGGTCCTCTTCTGCCTTTATCATGGAAAGTGGTTCATGCAGCAACCAGCCCTTCTTTTGTTCCTTTTTGTGGCTGTATAGCACTCCCTCATAGGAACTGATCACGTTTGGTTTTCCTTTTGTTGTTTGATGGACATTTGTTTTTACGTTAATATATAGTTTTCTCCGATATAGATAGCCAGGAATTCAATCATAGAATTTCAACTGTATTTGTGTGTGTGTGTGTGTGTGTGTGTGTGTGTACACAGGGGATCCAGAGACTGAACACAGGGTCCTGTGCATGCTAGGTGATCTACCGCTGTATTTGTGTGTGTGTGTGTGTGTGTGTGTGTGTGTGTACACAGGGCATCCAGGGACTGAACACAGGGTCCTGTGCATGCTAGGTGATCTACCGCTGTATTTGTGTGTGTGTGTGTGTGTGTGTATGTGTGTGTGTGTGTGTACACAGGGGATCCAGGGACTGAACACAGGGTCCTGTGCATGCTAGGTGATCTACCGCGGAGCTACATCCCTAGCTCTCCTCCTTTTTATTTTGAAACAGGATGAGCAGACTTGAACTCACTCTAAAAAATGAGGCAGGCCTTGACCTTGTGATCCTCCTGCCTCAGCCTCCCCAGCAGCCGGGATGACAGGCCTGTGACAGTAGAAGGGGCTCCCATTTAACCCTTTGAGGCACTGTGCAGCCTTTCTCCCTTAGGGACCCTGTTGCTGCACCCTGCACCCTGCTGCAAGCTCCCTCTGCCCTGGCTGCTACCATAGTCACTTCTGCTGAATCCCACAAACCTGGTGGGGCACTAAGAGTCCACTGGGGGCAGGCGGGGGAGGGGCAGGGGGAGACACCCGCTGTGGCTTCCATTTCTGCTGAGTTCTAACTAGGGCTTAAGTTCAGACCTGTGGGTGGTAACCTTAGAGAACTTTCTAGGGAGCAAGACAGGGGCTCTGGAATGTTCTGTGTTCATCTGGGGGCGGATTGCACAAGTGTGTACACTTGGTGAGGATTCATCCCCGTCTGTAGGATGTGTGTCTGAAGACATTTTTAATGAACTGGGTATAGTAGCTGTGTTGATCGGGTACACGGCTCATGTTTCGGCCTCCAGGAGCACTTGTATGTATCTCAAGAACAGGAAGCGGCACCAAGAACCTTGTTTCAGAGCCTGGCTCAGTCACTGCTGAGTATGAGACCTTGGGCCAGTCGGTCACTTCTCCTCTTTAGCCTCAGTTTCCTGCCATGTCTCTGTTTGGTTCCTCCCTTCACAGAATCCTCAGAAGTTTCCAAGAGACAGGGTCTGGGGGGGATGGCTCTCTGGGTAAGAAGACTGGAGTTCAATCCCCAGAGCCCACATACAACATAAAAGCTAAAATGTGTGACCCCAGGGCTGGAGAGGCAGAGACAGACAGGTGAACCCCTGGGGTTCACTGGGCAGACAGCCTAGCCTACTCAGTAGCTCCAGGCAGGGAGAGACCCCACCACACACACAAACAACAAGGTCAGGACTGGAGAGGTGGCTTGGTGTCTAAGAGCAGCCAGGTTCTCTTCCCAGCACGTACATGGCTCATAACCAGCTGTAACTCCAGCTCCAGGAGATCCAGTGTCTTCTTCCAGCCTCTTTAGACATTGCACATGTGTGCCATGCATTCAAAGAAACACACAAAATGAAAAAAAAATCAGCTGATGTGGTGATAAATGCCTTTAGCTCAGTGGATCTCTGTGAATCTGAGGCCAGCCTGGTCTGTAAAGCAAGCTCCAGGCCAGCCAGGGCTACATAGTGAGACCTTGTATGATAAATAAATAAATAAATAAATAAATAAATAAATAAATAAACAAACAAAAAGGGTGGAAGGTATCTAAGGACTGGCAGCTGAGGCCGTCCTCTGGCCCACACTAGACACACAAGTGAGCATACACAGAGCATGTTTTAAAACAGGGAGATTTATAAAAACACGAGGGAACTCAGAAAGACTTGCTTGCACACAGTGCCTTTCCCCAGAAGCGGCTAGACAGGTCTAGGTACACAGACCTTGAAGACCAGGTGCTCTGGATCTTTTCTACAAAAGCCCCTCTCATCTTTTACTCTATTGGTCGGTTACCTGCAATGGACTCCCCCAGGTTCCTATCATCTCTTCCTATATGATCTCATTGGTGCAGTCTTAAGTTGCTCAAAAGGCTCGAGGGAAGGTTCCTGAGAGTTTGTGTCCTTCTGACTCTGCACCCCCCCCCCCAGGTATCTCTAGGTGCTTCCACACATCTCTAGGCAGGCTGGAGGGGATGTGTCCCGCTCTGTCCCGTTTACCAAGGGTCTGATGACAAGATTGCTGCCTTGCCACCCGAGTCTGTTCTGGAGACTCTTCCTATCATTAACAGTCCTTTGCTTGGGGAGTGGGACCTGTGCTGTTTATGGATCTGTCCCCTGCGATGGCTCAGAGCCACTTAGGTCAGCTATAGATTCAGAGTCTAATGGAGATAAGCTCACCCTTCCCCAAGCTCCTCCCCTTCCGGAGCCCCGCCTTCCCGATGGCTGTGTTTGGGCTTTTACAGACTTTTTTTTTTTTTCAAATTGACTTTGGCTTCTTGGCCTGAACTCTGAAGTGCTTGCTGATAAGATATGAGCTTGGCTGAGGCTGAGGGGCTGAGAGAGAGGGAAGGAAGGGATCACAGTGGGCAGGAGAGGCGGGGCTTGGAGATGAAGCTCCTGGTAACTGTGGGCTGTGGGCTGTGTGTCCCTGGTGTCGGATCAGGGATCACGGTCTGCCTTAGGAGGAAAAGAAGCTGGTGGTGGCCCCACCCCAGCCCTGTGCCCCCCTCCCCTCATTTCTCACTACCTCCTAGGGCAGCTGGATCAGACATGTGGCCATCTCTGCAGCTTCCCCAGCTAAACCAGACCCTCTGGGCAAGTTAGAGCAACGTCCCGCAGGCCTGAAGGCATAGCCCAAAGAGATTTGCACCCTTCCGGCAAAGAAGCTGTTTCCACGGGTACCCACATGGCGTGGTAGGCCAAATGTCACTATTTCAACCATGCAGATTTCAACCATCCATGGTCACCTCTTTGTGGTGTTTGCCTGCTAGACAGTGATCTGGGCTGGAACAGGGGACAAACCCATGCAGAAGGGCTGAGAGGCAAGGATGCTGGCCTGGGGAGGGGCTCCGTTGGTAGAGCGATTGCTCAGCTTGCCCATGGTGTGGTATAAACCAAGCACAGTGGTGCTGTGTGGAGCTCAGCACTCTGCGAGCCGGAACCGGAGAGTTAGAACTTTAAAGTCATCCTTGCCAGCCCCAGGTTTCATGAGACTCTGTCTCCAAAAATATGCTTGCGATCTGGTGTGTAGATGGACAGGTGGGTACCAGGTCAGAGCAGGGGACACAGCAAGGCCTCCCCAGCCATGTCAGGTCCTGCTTGAACTCTCTGGCTCCCCAGGAAATCTAAAACGCGTAAGGCCACCACCCCATCCTGCCCCTCCCTAGCCAGAGTCCAGAGCTCTGTTCTCCACCTGCTGCCCTCCCCTCCCACTTCCCACTCACGTCAGCTCCTCCTCCCAGATGCTCCAACCGATCCAGGTCCCTCTTCCAGAGGATCATCTGTCACCACAGCCTCCCTGACCAAGCTCCGGTTTGCGTGTGACCCAGGATGGCCAGAGCCCGGGCTCAGTGGCTGACCCAGTAGAATCCCATGCTACCTCAGCTCCTCCATCTAGATAGCAGGCACTGACAGTACATATGTCACATTGGGATGGGAGGAAGATGACAGTTAATGCACATGTTTAGAGGTGCCCAGGCATCAGCCAGCGCCATTATTACACCCAGCTCCCCACCCCACCCACCAAAGCCCCAAAACAGCTCACTTCACATCTGGCAGACAAACTAAAGCGGCCTCCAAATATGTTCATGACGATGATTAGGGGAAGGAGGGCCTGAGACAGAAAAACACCACAGGACTAACACAGACACAACACACACACACACACACACACACACACACACACACACACACACATGCCTGGCTTGGAGAAAGAAAACACCAATGTCTTATTTTACTGTGGTTGCAATGGAAGGGATGAAACAAGAAATATTTTTCCTTCTTTCACGTTTGATGTGTTTTCCTAATGTCCTCCAAAAGCACAGTCCCTATTGACATGGGAACTTAAATCACAGCAGATCCAGCAACGAACGGGCCATGGCCTTCCGTTCTGTGGCTGTTCCCACACAGGGGGCCAGAAGTGGTGGCCCCTTCAGAGTGATGAAGGAGATGGGGGAGGCAGTGTTGGGGCAGGGGACGTGGTGCTAGACAGTCACAAACTGACCCCAGAGCTTTAGGATGTTCTGATACCACCCCACAAAAAGCCTGCTGAGACCACTCGAGAGCAACGTCCCCCCCCAAACCCTTGCCCCCACCAGGTGTCTGGATGTGCTTTGTCAGCTTTCCATGCAACCCTGTCAAAGGTAACATAATGAAGTGCCCAGTGGTCCCAGGGGGGCTGAATGGAGGAGCCTCCTGGTGATAGAGCCAGTCTCTGTCTCTACCACGGGGTTCTCCACTTACGCCTTTGCCCTGTGATTTCTGCCATGTTTTGAAGCATCCAGATGGGACCTCGTGACTTTGGGCTTTCCTTCCTGTAGAACTGTGGGCCAAGATAACCCACAGGTACTTAACAGCTACCAGGCCTCCAGTATTTTGTCACAGCAATGGAAAATGGAAAAGACAACCTGTGTCACAGAAGGAAAACAGGCTCCAACATTTAAGAGGTTCGCCCGTGACAGCTGTCAGACAGAATTGGAGTGGAACACCGTTTGGTTCTATCTTTGTCTCTGGTTTTCTTCTCATGTCTGAGGGACTGCGTGATGACCTTCTGGAGGACAGAAATTGGATACTGGCCTTCACCGTGACCTGAGGACGTGGCCTAGGGTTTAGTAGACAAAAAGAACCCATGAGGACTGTGTGGGGACCTAACTGACGGGTAGATAATGGGTGAGTGAGTGGATGAAGGAAGGGTAGACAGGGGAAGGACAGATTGATGGGCAGTTGATGGGCGGGTGTGTGTGTGTGTGTGTGTGTGTGTGTGTGTGTGTGTGTAGTGAGTGGGTAGATGGTGTGTGGGTAGTGGAAAGGTGAGTGGATGGTGGGTGATGGATGAGTGGGTGGGTAGATGTGTGGGTGGTGGTGGGGTGAATGGTGAGTGGGTGGGTGGGGTGGATGATGGGTGGGGGTGTGATGGGGAGGTAGATGGTGGGTAGGTGGGTGGGTCGGTAGAAGGACAGGTGAATGACAGATTAGTAGACAATAGAAGGGTGGGACACACATGACAAGATGAAGAAACCATTGCTGAGAGGCAGAGGAGAACAAGTCTGCCCCTGGCGACTGTCCCTGTGTCCTGGGGAAGTCTGTGGTCCGGCAGCTCTCAGCGGCAGCAGGCTCCAGTCCTGAGCTGTCTTCCCGGAGTTTTAATTTCTTAATGAACTCCCATTAAACATTAGGAAACTCACATGAAAGTGTTCATAGATTTTCTTGCAAAACTGATTCAGAAACAATGATCTTGGCCCCAGGGGACCCCCACTCCCCATCTCCCAGGCACCAGTGTTCTCCTCATAACCAAACCATAGGGGAAATGAAAATCTGCTTCTAAACCTGGTTCTTCATCAAAAGTGGGGAAACCAAGTCAGGCGTGTGGCTCACACCTGGAATCCCAACACGCAGGAAGCTGGAAGCTTTTGAGGACAGCCTGAGCTACACAGTGACATCCTGACTCAAAACACCAAAGTGACAACACCAAGAAATGATAGCAGGGGCCTGCGAGAGAGCTCAGCGGGTAAGGGGCTTGCTGCCAAATCTGACTGCCTGAGTTCTATTCCCAGAACCCATGTGGGGAAAGAGAGAACCGGTTCCATACAACTGTCCTCTGACCTCTACACACTCACAGTGTGCTCACATACACACTAAATAGATGTGAAAAGAAAAGAAAACTAACAATAAGGGTGTACTTTGTATGAGTGGAGGATTGAGTAAAGTCAGAGGCATGAATGAATGAGGCATGTTTTTCTGCTGGCCACGGGGCATAGCAGTCAGGGGCGCAGACACTAAAGCTGGGTGGCCAGGTTCCAAACCTCTCTGAGCTCCCACCCTCTGTAATCACCATGGTGTCTGGCTGGCTCTCATCCTTGCATCACAGACTATGATCTGTCCGTGTGTGCGAAGTTCCGGCCAGAGTTGGCTTCTGTCCCCTACGTGACATGTGCAAAAGAAATTCTTATCTGTGGGGGCACGCGCTGCCCTCCTGCGGGGCACACAGAAAAGTCTAGAGATGGCTTGGCCTCTATTTCAGTGGGAAGAGCTACCACGTCTGTTAAACTCCCTCCTGGATACAGGACGGCCCTGCCCCTAGAGAAAGATGATGGCCGGGAGGCCGGGCCTCAAGAAAGCATGTCCCCAGCTGAGCTGGGCTGGAGCCACGCCGCTCTGCAACCCTGAGGTCCCTGTTAGGAAGTGGAGGCTGAAGGAGCTGCCCATGTGTGACAGGAGATAGTCCTTCTGCCCCGAGCAATCCCAGCTAGCAGAGACTGCTCTCAGGGTGCCTGGAGGGAGGCTGTTCCTGGCCCTACTCATCAGGCAAAGAGCATGTCTCCAGCGCCTCTCAGTGGCCACGACCTCGAACTACAGGTACTTCCGGGGGAGGGTAGATAGTGGGACCCCTCTCTGTTCACCAAGGCTGTTCCTCAGGCAGAAGGGTCACAGTGGGTAATGGCAGAAGTAGCAAAGATGTACGGATATGTAGTTGAGCCCTCTGTCACTCAGAAGCCATGAGACCTTAGGCGAAACCTTTCTCTTCTGGGCTTTGGTTTGCACATCTGTAAAATGGGACTAGAGCGGGTGGTCGGTCTTATTGGCAGGATCTTCTTAAGATCGCATGGAGGGTGGTGTGGGTCAGATGCTGTGTTCATCAGAGCCACAACTGTTCATGGTCCATCTTGATATGTTCTCAAGAATGACCTTGGACTTCTGATTTTCCTGTTACACCTCCCAGGTACAGGAATTACAGGCATGAACCACCAGAGCCACCTGGGGGATCGAACCCAAGGCTTCGTGACCCCCTCAGCCACATCCCTAGCTCCAGACTAAAAATCCTTAAATAGACACCAATAAATAATTTAAGTGCAAAGGCACACGTAGAGAAGAGAGGGTGAACCACCATGGCCCATGACCTTGGTCTTTGTTTCATACATCATGCTTAGAGCATGTACATTGCTAACACATGTGACGCAAAACTCTGCATTCCCTCAGCCCTATAAAGACCCCCCAACCCCAAGTAGGAGCACACACCTGTCATGTCAGTCCTTGGGCTACAGAGCAAGCTCCTGTCTCAGAATAAACATTTAAGAAGCAATCCTGCCAAGCTGTCAGAAACACAACTGTTCACTAGAAACAGAGAAACAAGGAAAACAAACAAATAAACACAACACTAAGCATCTCTACAGAAAAGTCACACGTGCATCTCTTAGAGCTGGGAAGGGGCATGTGCATCATGTGCATGCCATGGTGTGTGTGTGAGTGTGTGCGTGTGTGTGTGTGTGTGTGTGTGTGTGTGTGTGTGTGTGTGGTCAAATGAGTCGTATAAGAGTCTGTTCTCTCCTTCCACCATACAGGTCCAGGGAATTTAACTCAAGTCATCAGGCTTGGTGGCAAGCTCCTTCACCCGTTGAGCCACCTCACTGATCCTGGACATGCATTTTAAAACTCCAGCCCTAACATAAAATGAATGGATGCTCCAGGCTAGACCTTGGGGACACTTATGTCCTCCACTGGCCAGGTGGAGATAGATCCTGACTCTAGTGGGCCTGAGCTCCAGGCAGGAGAAACCAGGGCCTCCCTAGAGGCTGAATGTCCCTGAGTAGGTTCAACCTTGAACATTTAGACAATCGTTGTGGAAGTTTCAAAAGCCTGTGTTCTGTGACAGACAGCAGAGTCTCTAGGAGTCCATCAGAGGGACAGAGCAGTGGCTTGAGAGCACAGGTGTTAATTGCGTGGTGTTTATTAGCTACAAAGCTTAGAAACAGCTATGGCCAGGGACCCAGTGAGGTTGGAGTTTATGTTCACACTGTGGAATGTGTGAAGCACGTTTTCCTGGTGTTGGTCTGGAGGGATCACCAAGGTGCATTGTTAAGAGGAAAAAAAGAAAACAAACTTGCTCAGAACAGGGTGTGGAGCCCGAGGGAGGACAGGAATCTGCTCACATGCCTAGCACCTACCTCCTGGCTCTCTCGGCAACAATTCCTGAGACACAGTGACCATGAAGGTTTGCAGGAGGGGAAGTGGAGGGGAAGTACGGGGTCCGGCGGTCAGCAGAAGCCGAGAACAACCCACTCTCTCTTTAGGCAGCCAAGTCCTAGCCCTCTAACTCAGTCTAGGGTAGAGTTGTGACTCCACCCTTACGAGCCATGCACTACAAAGTCTCTCTCTCTCTCTCTCTCTCTCTCTCTCTGCGCCTCAGTTTCTTATTACAACATTTTCCCATATGTGTTCATTTCTTAGCTGATTTATTTTAAGATTAAAAGATTACGCCAGGCATGGTGGTGCATGCCTTTAATCCCAGCACTCAGGAGGCAGAGGCAGGAGGATCTCTGTGAATTCAAGGCCAGCCTGGTCTACAAGTCGGCAGTTTCCAGCACAGCCAGAGCTGTTGCACAGAAAAACATTGTCTTGAAAAAACAGAAAATGAAGGAGGAGAAGGAGAAGAAGGAGGAGGAGAAGAGAAAACGATTTCAAAGAAATGACACTCTTGTATTTATTTTTGTGCGTGTACATACACACCACAGCATGTTTGTGAAGGTCAGCTTGCAGAAGCAGTCTCTTCCCACCATGTATATCCCTGGCATCAAGTTTGTCCAGCTTGGCAGCAAGCAAGCACCTTTACCTACTGAGCCATCTTGCCAGCCCATGAAGATTTCAAAGAGAAATAAGAACAAGATCATTGTCAGGAAGGACCTACCTCATGACTGAGAGTGGCTAGTTTTCCTCCTCTTCTTCCTCCTTCTCCCCTCTCCCTCCTCCCTCCTCCCTCTCCCTCTCCCCCAATCCTCCTTCTCCTTTTCCTCCCCCTCCTCCCCTCCCTGTCCTCCCTCTCCCTCTCACCCTAATCCTCCTCCTCCTCTTCCTCCTCCTTGGAGCCAAGGATCTCTTCTACGAAGACCAAGCTGGCCTTCAACCCTTGATCCTCCTGCCTCAACCTCCTAGAGATTTTTAAATCAAAATAATAATGATTTTCAAGGTGTAGTTAAGTGACTAAAAAAAACAACAACAAACGTTTGAAGTCTCCTGGTTTTTTGCCTAGTGTCTGTCTGAGACGGAGTCCTAGACGGAGTACCTGTTAAAATAACATGGATACTACTGCCTCCTGCTGGGTGTCGGAACTCTTCGTGTGTTTGACTCAGTCCGAGGTGGAATTCTGCCTCCCATTTACTAGCTGGGACCCCTGAGGCTCCACAACTCTCTCAGCCTCATTTCCCATCTATACGACACGAGGCACGTAGAAATTCTGGGCGGCTCGTGGGCAGCAAGGCCTCGGAAGCAACTTACCTGGAAGACTAACGGGGTGAGCTTGGTTCAAACAGTGAGGCAGCCCCGGCTCCCTGGTACCCGCTCGAGGCCCGCAGCGAGTTCCGACCGCTGGGAAGGGGCGACACCTGGCGGAAGCGCCTGGAACTGCTCATGGTCCTCAGTCTCGCTCTGCAAACGCCCACCCGATGTTCACACCGGAGCGCGCAAGCACACACACACACACACACACACACACACACACACACACTCACCCACTCACTCTCACACACGCTCGCCTGGGAAGAGGGACTGAGAAGCTCAAGTGAGGGTCTGATGCCTCCCTCCCCGCCCACTTTTATTAGGGAATGTCTGAGGTCCCTGGGCCTGATAAGGATGGATTCCTGCAAGTGAACAAGGTTGATCCAATGAACACATAACACTACAACAGCAGGCCAAGAGCCCGGCTCCCATCGCAGATCATGTGGTAGATGTGGTTTTTTGGTTTTTCAAGACAGGGTTTCTCTGTGTAGTCCTGGCTGTCCTGGAACTCACTCTGTATAGACCAGGCTGGCCTCGAACTCAGAAATCCGCATGCCTCTGCCCCCCCCCCCCCCGAGTGCTGGGATTAAAGGCGTGCGCCACCACCGCCTGGCTGCGGCACAGGAGATTTTTACTAGGTGAGCTGAACTCCTGAAGATCCTCTTCGGAAGCCATTCTTGGGTCTAATTCTTTTCTCTCTGCAGCAGCAATGGCTTGTTGGAATTGTGCTCCTGAGTCTGTGTCTGAAGAGAGGTGAATGACAGACACACAGATAGATGTGGCCATCCCACGATCAGCCAGTCATACAGTGGGTGTGGGTGCTCTTCTGGGACCCCAACACTTCAGAGGCTGAGGCCGAAGGACCAGGAAGGAGTTCCAGGACAGCTACCAGCACCCCTAACAAGCTGCTGAGAATCTGGGGTCTCTTAGCAGCAGCAAAGCCCCAGCCGGGATGTTGTGCACAGTGGAGTGAGCAGGCTGAAGGGACCACTCCGTAGCTAAGATGACTTTTGGTTCTGCCAAAGGACTGGAGTTCAGTTCCCAGCACCCACTTAGCAGCACACAACCATCTGTAACTCCAGCTCCAAGGCATCCGATTTCCTCCTCTGGTCTTCAAGAGCAACACACACACACACACACACACACACACACACACACTAAATCTAGAAACTAAACTCACTTGGGGATAGGGACCTAACTTGGTTGGTAGAGGGTTTGTTCAGGCTAGCATGCACAAAGCCTTAGGTTAGCTGGGTGGACACACACACATACACACACAAGCAATGTAGAGTCAGGAGACTAAGAGTTCAACACCATATTACACTTTTTGGAGCATTCAGTGCTGGCCTGAAAGCCTGTCTCAAAAACAAATATTTACTTAAGGGAAAAATATGTGCTTTTAAAAGAAAAATGTGCCCTGGACAGGGCAGTATACATAGGAAAGGCCGCAATGGATAGAGAAGCTGGACCAGAGTTTTTAAGTGTGATGATCGTTTCTCCCAGTTGTTGTAGTTCATGTTGGAATCTCCCAAACATTGTCCAAATCACAGCACAGACTCTCTGCCTAACTACCACCCTGTATTTAATTTGCTGTTAAATACTGGTCAGGGCTCTCTCCTGGTATAACCTCTTGCATGGCCCCCTTGAGCCCTCAAGGTCAAGTCCACCCTCCTCGTCTTGATCCACAAACCTTACCCTCATCTGGTACAAGCGCTGCTGAGAGAGTCAGAGTCTCCAGCCAAAAGCAATCTGAGTCTCCACATGTGGCTTCTTACATAATCAGCAAAATATTAATTAATGTCTACCCTGACCCTGATGACAATACCCCAGAGAAGAAATTTTAAAATAAGCATTGTTGGCTCTAATCTGTTACTGTTGATAATGCAAAGGCCCACATGTGTCTATTGCGTTATCCAGCCATACGGCATAGCCCAAGCCAGAGACCAGCCAAGTGGGGCCTCCTGAAGTTGGCAGTCATGGTTAGATGCGATTCTGAAACCATATGGCACAGGCTCCTCCAGGGGGTGAGGAATGTGTTGTGTCCCAGAGTACAAACTTTATGCTCTTCTGTGGTGCCTGGGGGGCAGGATCAGGGGAGATGGCTCGGTCATTCAGCTGCCTGTCATGAATGCCCAAGAACGTGGGTTAAGCTTCTACAGCCCAGTAAAGGCAGGTGTGGTGGCACAGTCTCGTAGTCCCAGGCCTGGGCAGGTGGTGACAATTGGACCCCTAGGGCTCCATGGCCAAGCAGCCTAGCAGAAGGGACGATCTCCTTCGAGAGACCCTGCCTCCAAAAGCAAGGTGAGGGAAGGCTGGCAAGATGGCCCCATGGATAAAGGCACTTACCGTGCAAGCCTGGTACCCAAGCTAAGTACCCCAGAACCCACACAAAGGTGAAAGAGAAGAGCAAACTCCACACAGGCCCTGTGGTGTGCATAGAGACACCCATGACAACGCCTTTCTCTGCACCTCAAGACAGGATCATTGGGAGGCCCACCGCTGGTTAGCATTTCCCAGCAGCTCTTGCCGCGAGGATTTGCCCCATGACTAAGGTATGGTGATGGGATGTGTGTAGAACACGGGACCCCAAAATGTGATTACCAGCCTCTGAAACCTTTGAGATGCAGGCCTCACCCTCACCGCCCCCCCCCCACATACACACCCCATTCCCCAGGCATCCATCCCTGTCAATCACACATCTCTGTGCTGCGCTCCGGAGTCGACGAATGAAGTTCTATTGTAATAAGTCAGCTCTGAGAACGTTGGTGTGCTTGGAAATTTCCATAACATGCGTTCGTGAAGATCTCTCTTCTCTCCTCTAAACAGGAAGTGATAGGTAGGTTTGTTTTCCTTTGTCACTTGAGTCCTGTGGAGAACATTCTTATGGCCGTCTAAAGAAAGCCACCAGCCAGGGTCCCCCAAGTCTCAGTTGCTCTTCAGAATCACTGTCTGGCATTACAAGTCCCCGGGCCCTGATGCCCAGGCTGGATGAAGGGGTGCCTTTTGAAAACAGCTCCAGGGAGTTTGGCCAGTTTCGCAGAACCAGATGGATTCTGGTGAATTGTCGTTTTAAAAGCCCTCCCACCAGGCCAGCTGTGCGGCTTTGAGTGGGTTACTTAACCTCTCGGTACTCGGTAAAATGAGGACAACCACAGCGCCTACGTCTGCTGGAAGACTGGCTTATTTCCCACATGCTCAGGACAGAGATGTGCGAACTTGGGTGACCATTTGAAAAAGTTGATAAGGGGGCTGGTGAGATGGCTCAGCGGGTAAGAGCACCCGACTGCTCTTCCGAAGGTGATAAGTTCAAATCCCAGCATCCACATGGTGGCTCACAACCATCCGTAACGAGATCTGGCGCCCTCTTCTGGCGCCCTCTTCTGGAGTGTCTGAAGACAGCTACAGTGTACTTACATATAATAAATAAAATAAATCTTAAAAAAAAAGAAAAGAAAAGAAAAAGTTGATAAGTACTTCCTAGGGGACCACTGGTCCCACGTGATCCATGTCAGGCCATGATGGGTGGAAGAGGACTGCCAATGTTCCTCCGCGCGCACTTGAGCATGCGCCCAGCAGCGGCACGCACTTGAGCATGCGCATAGCAGCTGGTATGTAGTTCCTTAACAAGAGTTATCAAGCAACTCTTATAGCAGGCAGGATTCAGTTACTGGCAGTAAGGCCCAGTGGCAGAGCCTCTTGCAGGATCTGGCCTACTGGTCCCTCGTAGGGATGATGTGTGCCTTTCCTAGTTTCTGTTACCGAGATAAAGTATTCCGGTGAAAGCAACCTAAGGTTCCAAATTACAATCCACAATGCCAGGTCAGTTCCCGGGGCGGGAGCTTGAAGCAGCTAGTCAGATCCACAGTCGAGAGCAGAGAGGATGATCACATGCTCGCTGCACGCTTGCTTGCTTACGCCTGCTGCGGGCTGGGTCTTCCCACATCAGCTAGTGTAATTACCATAGTTAAGACAATCCCCCACAAATATGTCCACAGGCCAGCACCATACAGACAAGCCTTCACTGCGGTTCTCTTCCCAGATGATCCTAGCTTGTGGCAAGCTGACACCGAACCTACCCTGCTAAATCCTCTGGTGTGTCCAAGTGGCCTGAAAACAGGCAAGCAAAGGAAATCCACAAGGAGAGATTGCAGCCATGCAGATGCTTGGCAGGGGGTGGGGGAGAGTCACCCACGATCCTGTAAGAGTCCCTCACCCATGCACCCGAAAATTCACCAAGGCAGACTTGGATAGATTGGTCTTTGGTCTGCCTCTGTTACCCTATCAGGGTAGCCCCAATTGTCTTCTCCCCGGAAACAGCTTTGCAGGGAGACCCAATCTAAAAACAGAATAATCAAATTAAAAATAAAAATAAAAATGAAAGAAAAAAAAACTTCCAAAATGAGAAACATTTCACAAATAATAAAGGCGAGAGAAAGCCACATCCTATCTGATACACGAAATTCCACTGTGCCATGATGCACCACTCTTACAGGTGTGGGACTATGAGCCAGCTCAGGCCTTCATGACAAAATGCCTCCCTTCCTCAAGGAGCATTTGAGAGGTGACATTAAACTGAGCATGCCCTTGGCCGAGACCCTGGCAGGCCTGCTTCTAGAACTTACCTTGAGGCTTTTTTCATACCCACATCTGAGACTAGTCACTGCCAGTGGTTTTTTAAATTTACATTTATGTATCTGGGGGGAGGGTGCGCATTCAGTGGCGTGTGTGGTGAGGTCAGGGGACAACTGGCAGGAGTCAGCTCTCTCCTTCCCGTGTGAGTCTCAGGAATCAAACGTTGGTCATCAGGCTTCCGGACAAGTTCTACCTCACTGGCCCTCACGGAGTCCTGCCTGATCAGCGAGGTCGCAGGAACAGGTGGCCACTAGTGGAGAGGTAGTGCGGAACAACAGCTGTCCCTGACCGAGAGCAGTGAGGGAAGAATGTAAAGGTGGGGGGGGGGCGGTGTATGAGCCGGTCAGCAGACATGCGCAGTGCCCGGGCTCAGGAGTCAGGTGCAGAGCCGCGCACCTAGCACAGACCATCCACAGCCTCCTGAGTGGTGGGAAGACTGGGGAGCGGGGAGGGGGGCGTTAAGGGTGGGGGGCGGGTGCAGCAAGCATCCCTGCGGAGGACAACCAGGCAGGGCCAGTGGGAGCAGTGTGCACAGAGTGCCGCGCCGCCCCCCACCCCCGAGATAACTGAAGGGTGTTGTATTTCAGGACCCCAGAGGGAGCCGCGGAGCGATGACAGGCGGCAGGTGGCTGCCAGATGCCTCCGAGCCCTGCGGACCACCGTTGAGGAACCTGGTGTCCGGGCCAAGCGTGGGAAAGCATTCAAAAGAAGATGACTGGTTCTCATTCCAGAAGTATCTTGCTGCCACGTGGAGAGAGTCACGGAGGAGGCAGGAGGAAGCTGGGATGGCTTTAGGGGACAGGAGGAAGGATGGTCCAGTGAGATCCAGCCAGGGAGGCCATCACAGCAGGACAAGGATCTAAAGGGAGTATTACATCCACAATGCCAGCAGCCCTGGTACAATGTGGCTAGGGACACACAGCTGTGGGCTCAAAGATCTGAGAGAGGAACCCATGATTATTAACCCATGCCCAGGTCATCTACCGGAGAATGACATCAGTAAGTGCATATCAGGGCAGTGAGGCCGGTGCAGGCAGGGGAACTGATAAGAACAGATTCCACTGCATAAACAAGATATATGGGGGGGGGGGGCTGGTGAGATGGCTCAGCGGGTAAGAGCACCCGACTGCTCTTCCGAAGGTGATGAGTTCAAATCCCAGCAACAACATGGTGGCTTACAACCACCCGTAATGAGATCTGACGCCCTCCTCTGGTGCGTCTGAAGTCAGCTATAGTGTACTTATGAATAATAATAAATGAATCCTTGGACCAGAGAGAGCAGGGACTAAGCAAGTGGGACCTGCCGGAGTGAGCGGGACCTGCTGGAGCGAACAGGGCAGACCGGAGAGAGCGGGGTTGACCGGAACAAGGAAAATAAATAAATATAATAATAAAAAAGATATGTGGTGGGGAATCTCAGCTACAGTCCCTGCTTGTCCTAAAACGCAGACCTTTGAACACCAAGGGTCAGGTAGGAATCCTCAAGTCGTCCCAGTCCGCGTGTCCCTGTGAGCCACCTCTAGCACAGCCTGTGAGTTCATCTTAGTGCATACATTCTTTACACACACACGCGCATCACACAAGCACACACACTCACGTGCACAAGCATGTGCATACATCCTGTAATCCCTAAAACACCTTGTGCATCACATGTTGCTCAGCACCCGTTACTTCACAAGTGTGTACACACACACACACACACACACACACACACACACACACACACGAAGACATGGTAGCATAGTGCCAAGCCTCCCACCCAACACATTTCTCAAGCCTCCGTGGAGTGCACACTGCTATTCCGAGAGGTTCTGAAAAAAAAAAAAAGGGAAAACTTCACATTGTGGGGTAGACAGCAGTCAGGGAGGCATCCTCAGGTGGAGAGAGGAGAATTGTCCCAGGGTGGTTCTTGTGTGTGTGTGTGTGTGTGTGTGTGTGTGTGTGTATGAGTGTGTGTGTGTGTCCTCAGAGGACACAGGTAGTGGGCTCCCTGAAGCTGGAGTTACAGGTAGTAGTGAGCTGCCTGACACAGATTCTGGGAACTGAACACACATGGATCCTTCTGGAAGAGAAATACATAGTCTTGACCATTGAAATGTTCAAATCTTCCTCCTGCCTGTAAAGCACTTTATATACTTTACAATGGTGCTACTTTAAAACAAACATGAGGGGTACGGTGACAGATCTCCTACCTAGATTGCATAAGGCTCTGTGTTCCATCTCCAGCAGTGCATGTACGTGCACACAAACTAGCTCTGAGCCAGGTGTGGTGGCACACACCTTTAATGCATTTAATAGCATGTGAAGCCAGAGACAAGAGGATCTCTTTGGGTTTGAGACCAGTCTAATTTAAGGAGCAAGTTCCAGGACTGCCAGGACTACATAAAGACACCCTGTTTCAAAAAACAAAACAGAACAAATGAACAAAGAAGATAAAAATAACAAAATAAAATCACTTCCATCATTGTGCTCATTTCAGGGAAGGAAAGGTGAAGTCTGGAGAGATGGGGTCATTTTCTCTAAGCCTCATTCAAGTTATTTTTAAAATGCTGTCTTGAAACTGGAGAGCTGCCTTAAGGGTTTAAGCACTTGCTGCTCTTGTAGAGCACCCACATAGCAGTTAACAACCATCTGTAACTCCAGTTCCAGGGGATCCAACACCCTCTTCTGGCCCCTGCAGGCACTGAACACATTGTAAACACATGCGTGCAGACAAAACACCCATGCACACACAATAATAATAACAATAATTAAATGTTATTTTGGCAACTGAATCTACATGGGCTCTGTTCTCAAGATCATCAAGTCAAACCATTACAGCATGTGGCTGGCCCAACATAGGACTTGAAATGCCTGCTGTGCCAGCGCCTGGGAGGTGGAGACAGGAAGATCAGAAGTTCAAGGTTAGGGCCAGCCTGGGCTGCAAGTGACTCTGTCTCAGAACAAGAGTGGCCAGACTAAGAAAATGCACACAGTGACCTGAGGCCCAAAAGACAGAGCAGCCTCAGCCTGGTGTGAGGGGTTAGTCAAGGCAAGCGTCCTGCAGTGGCCTCACCGAGCCAAATGTGCAGGAGATGGACCCAAATCTGCCTCTGTGGAGCCTGATGAGTCCCCACCTCTCTGGCTGCCTTGGGTTGTAATGCTCTGCTTGGAATGGTTTCCCTACATAAATGAAAATGACCTCGTCCTAGGCCACCTCCTGGGGCTGCTGGCCACCAATCTCCATGGAGGAAACAACAGGAAACAGAGCTTTCTTCTTCCCCAGCTCCAGGAAGGAGCTGACTGGGTGGTGGACAGAAGCCTCCCTGGAAGAGAGTGGAGTGGATGGGTGTGTTTACACGCAGGCAGGTGTCCTGGAGGCCAGAGGTGTCAAATCCTCTGGGGCTGGAGTTGCAGGTGGTCGGAAACCATGGACACAGCCCTCTGCCTCTCAGCCCCTCCACCTTACCTTTGAGACAGTCTTTCAATGAACTGGAGCTCACTGGCTGCTGGGGTGGTTGGCCAGCTGGTCCCACGGATCCATCCTTCTGCCTCTGCCTTCCGAGCTAGGGGACCACAGGCTCACACCACAGCTCTCATAGCTCACGGGAACCAGAGATCCATCGGACCTTGTGGTTGTGTGGCAAATGCTTATGGGTGCAGCCATCTCCCTAGCCCTGGATTTCTGTGTTGTACTAGTGACAGAGGTGTTGGAAAGGAAGCCCAAAGCCTTCCATGCCGGCCAGGCACTCTCCCACTAAGCCACTCCCCCCACACACACACACTGGAGGATTCTATTGCTCTACTGCCCTGCCACACTCGACCCCAAACACACCCCACTTTTCAAATCTCAGCCTTCAGTTGTTGTCCTGTCTGCTGAATAGTAGAAAAGAAATATTAAAGAATTTTTTTTTTTTTTTTTTTTTGGTTTTTCAAGACAGGGTTTCTCTGTGTAGCCCTGGCTGTCCTGGAACTCACTTTGTAGACCAGGCTGGCCTCAAACTCAGAAATCCGCCTGCCTCTGCCTCCCGAGTGCTGGGATTAAAAGCGTGTGCCACCACGCCCGGCTAAAGAAATTTTTTTATTCACCCAAAGGCTAGCCAGATGTTGGGAAAATTCCTGTTTCCTTAGTTTCTTGGGAGAAACTAGGCTTCCTGGAAGTATAAAAGGCTGGAGGAATCTCTCCAGCAGCCAGCTGGGAGGGACCCACAGATCGCCCTTGACAGTGAACTTGACTCTGAAAATAGCAACTGTGCCCTGGGAGTTGGGGAGTGGCCTGGGAGAGGCCTGCAGAAGCAGGGCAGGTTCGGGCATCTCACCTAAGATGAGCACAGTGGGGCCTCGGCCCCAGCACCAACCAACCAGCTTGGATGCCAGCAGCATCCGTGGTCCAGAGATAAAGGGAGACCTCAGTGCCAAATGGCTCCCCGCAGAGGGGCCATTATAGGGCCCAGGCTGCTGCAACCCCAGGATAGGAAGCAGCCAGGCCTTCATCCCTATAGCTGAAAGCCCCTCACAGACCTTAGACTGGGAGGCAGAGTTCAGAGTGCTGGTAACAAGACTGAAGGGTTCTGAAGGAGATGGAATTCAGGACAGGGGACCCTCCCATGTCCCACTGACTTGCGTGCGCCTCAGCTCCTGTGTGGAGGTCAGTAGACAGCCTTGGGGGTCAGTTCTCCCTTCAGCCTTGTTTAAGAGTCTTCTGTTCACTGCTGCGTGTTCCAGGCTGTCTGGGCCAAGAGCCTCCACAGGACTAGTCCTTTTGCCTCCCCTCTGCCCACAGCTGAACAGACGGGCTCAGTTGCAACCGTCTTTACATTGGTTCTGGGGACTCAAATTCAGATTCCCACACCTGTGCGGCAAGGACCTTGCTTACTAAGCCTTCTCCCCAGCCCACAGGCTAAGATTTTATTTGATTTTAAGTTTTGATTTCTCTAGGCAAGGTTTCTGAGTGTGGTCCTGGCTGTCCTAGAACTTGTTCTGGAGACCAGGCTGGCTGGCTTCAAACTCGGGGATCCACCTGCCAGGCTGAGATTTTTTTAAACAAGCAAAAAGGACTGTAAAGGTAGGCTTTGCTCAAAGCAAGCCGTGTTTGGTGAGAAATAAATATGCATATACACATATATATCCTTTGAAACAGTCTTAGGAACCTAGCCCCAACGTGCCATATTGGCGATCAACCCTAAGGTGGGCTCTGATTGGACCAGTTTAATTCCATATGGCCACCCTAAGCCAATCACTGCAATGATTGTGCTTTGAACCCTCTGATTGGCTGGTGCTAAGTTACAGGCTCCGTGTTGGAGCGGAGGCTTATGGGGAATTCTTTGAGAGAAGAAAAACTCCTGGAATTAATGTCTCCCTGCTAGAAAATGGCGGGTTCCAGCAGGAAGCAAAGGCTGTAGACACAGGGTCAGGAATCAGCAGACAACCTGAACTTACACACTGGGAAGTGGAGAGAATCACAAAAAATGACAATTTTGCTCTTTTGCAACTTTTATTTGGGATGTATTTAATTTTAGATGTCTATGCAGTGCATGGGTGCAGTACTCACAGAGTCCACAAGAGGGCGTCGGATCCCCTGGAACTGAATTACAGAGGGTTGTGAACCATCATGTGGGTGCTGGAAGCTGAAGCCAGTTCTCTGAGAGAAAAAGTGCTCTCCAGCCCCAATTCTGGGTCTTTGTGTACATTTGTGTGTCTATAAATGTACAGACCTGTGTTCAAGTTTGACTATGTGTCCACAGTGCACATGTGGGAATCAAAGACAACCTCCAGTGTCTGTCTTCTTGTTTGCTGCTGTGTGCAGCTTCGAGTCTCCACTCCCATTTCTGTATACGAAGGCTGCGGCAATGGGCTCACCATCCCAGGCAGGCTTTGTGTGGGTTCTGGGGATCTAAGCTCAGGTCCTCTTGCTCACCCAGCAACTCTTTACCCACAAATCACCACCACCCCGCCCCCCTCCCTCCTCTCCCTTAACATCTTCTAACAAAGACAAGTGTAAAACCAAGCTGATTTCCTGGGGCCAACTTTTAACTCAAGTGACTTTTCCCAGAAAGCCTCCCAGAAGGAGCCTCAGAGAGGCGCCTCAGGCTAGATACTCAAAAGTCAGCCACCGCGGGGACTCTGTTCCAGTGAGAGTCACTTTCTAGGAAATGCAACAAAGGAGACCCTGCGAGGGTGTGACTGACTGATGCCTTCAGGGTGTGCGCAGCCTGGCTAAGGATGTGGGGAACACAGCCTGGGTCCCAAACAGAGAGCAGGAGAATGTTAATGGAAAACACCCTGGCCTAGGCTGATTGTGTGTGTGTGTGTGTGTGTGTGTGTGTGTGTGCATGCCTGAGCACATGCATGCTTGTGTGTTTGCAGGGGAGGGAGGAGGGGGAGGGGGTGTGGGCGCTCGCTCGTGGAGGACAGAGGTCAATCACTCCCAACATTACTTTTTACGAGGATCTCTTGCTAACCCTGGAACTCACCAACTAAACTACGCAGGGTGCCTGGGGGATCCTCCTGTCTCTGTCACTCCAGTACTGGGATTACAGGTATGCACCCTCATGCTTGGCTTTCTCCTGTGGACACTGGCCATCCCAGTTCAGCTCCTCCTACTGTGGAACAAGCACTCTGCTCACTGAGTGATCCCAGCTTCACACTATTCTTTCAGACAGAACTACGACAGGGTGAGAGGACAAATTCAGTCTCGAACACTGAGGCACTGAAGCAGGAGGGTTAAGAGTTCAAAGCCAGCCTGGCTGCCAGTGAGACCCTGACTCAAACACCCACAGAGAGTCTTTGTAGTTCCATCTAGCTGACATCTGTCTTGGTTTAGACTCCCCTTTCCCCCAGGACAGCATACCATGAACCTTGGTAGGTTTCCCCAAGTCTACCGTTCACTCACGGGACAGGAAGAAAAATCTCCAGTGGGGAGAGGAGAGCAGCAAGTCTCAGAAGGCAGGTGCCTGGATATTGGGCAAGTTATGGTGGTAACCAGACCACAGCCTCCTGCCTTGGTGGTCAGGGCTGGGGGAACTTCCACACTAGATAGACCTCACATCACCCCACAGCTGGAGGAGACTGCCCAGCTGGAGGAAGATGAAAAGGCTTTTCTTCTGTGTTCTAGGCCATTGCACCCCAACAGCCAGAAAGAAAGAGCAAAACACCACCTAAATACAATTTAAACGACAACAACCAAAAGACATTATGGGAAAAGGGGCTGGTGCCACGTGTTAGCCAGAAAGTGGTAGGAGCCAGGCATGGTGGCACATACCTTTGATCCTAGCACTTGGGAGGCAGAGGAACTCAAATCTCTCTGTGAAGTCGGACACAGCCTGGTGGTCTACAGGGTGGGAAAAAGAGAAGAGGCAAAGAGGTAAGAAACCATTATTTGCAGAGCGTGGGGCTCTTGGCATGGCAGACACAGTGAATTTTATTGTGTGATTCCCATTTTGCGGATGAGAAAGCTGAGGCGCAGGAGAGTGAAGGGGCAGGCTGAGAATTTCCACCCAGGAGCCCTCCTTCTCTCCTCCTTCTCTCCTCCTTCTCTCCTCCTTCTCTTCCCCTTCTCTTTTTCCTCTTTTCTCCCTGCCCTCCTCTCCCTCTTCCTCTTGCACCCCCTCTTCCCCCTCCTCCTCCTGCCACTCTTCTAACACATTTCCCCCACAAATGATGTTTGGCAAGTCATGGAGCCTGAGAGTGGCTTCCAGTGTCCTCAGGGGAACCATCCTCTCTAAGGGGCAACATCATTTAAGCATTTCATCAAGCACCTGTGATAACCACAGATGGAGAACTTCTCAGACACTCTGGCCCTGAGGCCTCACGCCAAGCACGGAGAGCAGCATCAGGCAGCTAGATGCGGGAGAGCGGAGAAAGGCAGAGGAGAGCATACAAACAGGTGACAAGGCCTCAGACCCCAGCCGGATCCCCGAGGAACTGTCTTTAGAATGAAGCCCCACGTGACATCAACACACAAAGGCCTGAAGAGATACTTGAGTGTAGACAGCACATGCAAAGGTTCTGTGGTAAGATCCAATGGATGACTGCGGCCAGAGAATGGGCTCAATCACCCAGGGAGTGGAGTCTGGGTGGCAGATGACTTTTACCCGGTGAATTACTTTCTGGGTGGTTGAAATGATACACTAAACTCAGGCAGAACCACGAGGATTCACAGATGGTGCTGGAGGAGGGGCCAAGGTCACCTGTAAATGGCTAGTGATAGTTGTCATCATTCCAAAGTCACCTGAAAGGGAATCTCATCGAGGGGTCATCTAGATTTGGTGCAAGTGCAAGCTTGTCTATGTGAGACTGGCTTCATGAGGTATGTGACGTGGGCAGACCTACCTGCTGCCGGAGGGACCATCCCCTGGCCTGGGTGTTCTGGACTGGATGAAAAGGAGAGCACCAACTTTTCGGGATAGCATTTGAAATGTAAATTAAGAAAATATCTAATAAAAAATATTGAAAAAAAAAAAAAGAAAAAAGAAAAGGAGCGTGCCAGCAGCGCACTAGCCTGCGTCTACCAAGTCACCGGTCTCTGCCCTTTGCTCATTTGATGTGACCAGCAGCCTCGTTCCTGCTGCCTCAACCTCCCTCGGTGATCCATGGGACCCGGGGCTGTGAGCCAGAGAAACCTCTCCCTTATGCCGGCGGAAACAAACGCAGCTGGCTTCTTTGGAAGACGCCTTGGCAGACTGGTATGGATGTTGGTTTTGTGAGACAGTCTTGCTATGTAGCCCAGGCTGGCTCATACTTACTGTGCTGTCTCTGCCTCTTGAGTGCTAGAGTTGTGCAAGTGCACTACCACACCCAACTCTTTCTCTCTCTTTCTCTCCCTCTCTCTGTCTCTCTCTTCCTTTCTTTTTTAAAAATGTATTTATTTTATGCATACGAGAACACTGTAGCTGGCTTCAAATACACCAGAAGGGGACATCAGATCCCATTACAAGTGGTTGTGAGCCACCATGTGGATGCTGGGATTTGAACTCAGGACCTCTGGAAGAGCAGTCAGTGCTCTTAACCACTGAGCCATCTCTCCAGCCCCCTCTTTTTTTCTTTTTAATGAAATGTTTTAATTTCATGTTTTAATGCCCAGAGCGAGCAGAGCCAGAGAGAGAAAAAAGGGTGTCTGAAGACAGCTGAAGTGTACTTACATATAATCAATAAATAATTTTTTAAAAAAGAAAAGAAATAAAAACATGTGAACTCTGTGCCCCTCAACACACATACGAATACTTTTTTTTTGTTTTTTGTTTTTTTTTTGTTTTTCGAGACAGGGTTTCTCTGTATAGCCCTGGCTGTCCTGGAACTCACTTTGTAGACCAGGCTGGCCTCGAATTCAGAAATCTGCCTGACTGGGATTAAAGGCATGCGCCACCACACCCGGCTCACTTTTTTTTTTTTTTTTTTTTTTTAAAGATTTATTTATTTATTATTTGTAAGTACACTGTAGCTGTCCTCAGCTACTCCAGAAGAGGGCATCAGATTTCATTACGGATGGATGGTTGTGAGCCACCATGTGGTTGCTGGGATTTGAACTGTAGACCTTCAGAAGAGCAGTCGGCACTCTTAACCACTGAGCCATCTCACCAGCCCCCCCGGCTCACTTTTTTAAGTGGCCAGGCATAATGGTACACACCTTTAATCCTAGCACTTGGAGGCAGAGGCAGGCAGAACTCTGTGACTTGAGGCCAGCCTGATCTACATAGTGAGTCCCATGCCAGCCACAGCAAGTGAGACCACGTCTCAGAAGAAAAAGTGGAAGACAATACAGGAAGGCATCCCACATTAACTTCCACACAGAGAAACTGAAGTGACCTCAGTAAAGGTCTGCAGCAGAGGAGCTGTGCAGGCATAAAACACCAGCACTGAGGAGGCTGAGGCGGGAAGATCAAAAGTTCAAGACCAGCCTTGGCTTCATAGGGAGATCCTACCTCAAAAATAAACAAACAAATAAATAAAACAAGCAAGCAAGCTTTTTATAGGGCTTCATCAGTTGTGTACTGGAAAAGAGAGACTTATGAAGCAAACACCAACCTTGGTGAGGGAGCTGGAGAGCCAGGCTGTGGTCACACAGAGCCTTTGGGGCAGCACCCATGAGGGAGCTGCTAGAGGCAGAGGCTGCCTGGTCAAGATGCATAGATCCTTCCAAGCACAGCAAGGCCAAAGCCCCCCCCCCCCCCGAGACCTTTCTGAGCTCAGACGACAGGCAGCCAGGCCAGGCAGAAAAACCCTGCTCGCTCTGGTTCTTGGTTCCCTCCCAGGTGGTCATATTTAATCCTGACTCTGTCCTCAAACCTTTAGAGATTTTTCTGAAGCTGGAGTCAAGCTGACAGCTAAGGTCCAGGCAGGTCACCTCACCCCAGGCCCTGGTCCAAGTGGTCCCTGGAACAAACTGGGTGTCATGTCTATAGAGGGAAATCTTTAGTGGCATTAACAGCAGGGAGTGTTGGAGCAGCCAGCACCCCGTGATTTCAACACTGTGGTTTTCGTCTTACGACCTTGGGGACTTCCATAGAAGTTCCAATGTTACTACCAAGAAACGCGATGAAAGAGAACGGGCCAAGGGAACGGGCAGAAACCAGCGTCTCTTTGTTTCCAGGAGTCCCCATAGTATTTCTCAGTAAAGCTGGGGATGGCAGGCCTCAGCCCCTAGCTGCCGTGTGTCCTCAGAAGTCCCCAGGTGCCCAGATTGTCACTTCCTCACCTCTGTCATGGGGGGTGACTCCCTGCCTGCCAGAGGGTGACAGACAGCTGCTGCTCAGGCAGATGGTCTCAGACACAGTGGCTTAAAGCCATGATGCATGACCTTACAATTTTGGGAGCTGTAAATACCAAAGTAAGTGTTGGAGGTACCAGCAAGGTGGACAGAGCTGTAGCCAGGACCCTTCTCTTCAAAAGCTAAGCCCAGCATCCTCCAGTCTCTAACCTGCTTCCTTCCTCCTATCATCTCCTCTGACCTAGACCTCACTGCCTCAAGTTGAAGAATGACCTCCATCATTTTGGTCTCTTGGTCATGTCTGTAAGAGATTATCTTGATGGATGATTGGTGTGGGAAGGTCCAGCCCACTGTAGGCAGCACCATCCCTAGGCAGGTAGATCGGGCTATATAAAAGCTGAGGGGCTGGAGAGAGGGCACAGCTGTTAAGAACACTTGCTGTTCTCCCATGGGACACATGTTTGGCTCCCAGGACATGGCAACTTACGTAGCCATCCACAACTCCAGTTCCAGAGGATCTAATGTCATCTTTTAGCTTCTGCAGGTACTAGACACACATACAGGGAGCAAACATATGTGTAGGCAAAATGTTCATACACATGAGTTAAAAATAAATAAATAAAATAAAAGGTCTGAGCATGTGCCAGTGAGCCAGCCAGGAAGCACGGTTTCTGCTCCAGGTTCCTGCTTGAGTTTCTGCCCTGATGCCCCTCAATGATGGGCTGTGATCTGAAAGTGTAAGACAAAAATTAACTCTTTCATCCGCAAATTGTCTTTGCTTATAGCGTTTATCACAACAACAGAAATCAGACTAATAGAGAGGTTTAAAACCCACAGCTTAGCAGAAGGCATCACTGGTCTACAGTCCCAGCACTCAGAAGGCTGAGACAGGAGGGTCCAGTCAGTCCAGTGCTAGACTGGCCTGCGTAACACAAGAGCCTATCTCTACAAAGAAAAACAATTCATCAGTACCACCCACAGTTCTGTGGGTCACCTGGGCTCAGCTCAGGGACTCTCAGATTTGGAGATTGTGAGGTTGGTCTTAAGCATATGATCAACAGAGATGACGTCATCACAACCTATGTTGGAAGTCCATGGTGGGGTGACTGAGAGCCCTCATATGGGGTTGGGGACTGGAGTTCAGAACTGACCTGACACCATACCCATTATGTTCTGTTTGTCCTAATGAAGTCAAGGTCAATGCTGGCCCAGTTTGAAGTTGTTGAAATAGGGTTTGTATGTCCTGAGGAATGGGGTGTGCCTGTGGTAGAGATGCCTGACAAAATCCTCATGGCCAGGGATGTGGCTCAGCAGGTACAGTGCCTGCCTAGCATGCTCAAAGCTCTGGGTTCCAGCCACGTATGTCAGTTGTGATGGCCCATGCCTGTAATCCCAGCATTAGGAGTCAAGAAGAAAGAGGATCAAGAGTTCAAGGCCAGCCTCAGCTATGTTGGGAATTTAAGGCCAACCTAGAGTATACAAAAACATGGTTTCTGTTAAAGGCTAGAGAGATTGCTCAATGGTTTGGACCGTATAGTGTTCTTACAGAGGACCCGGCATCTACATCAGGAAACTTACAACTGCCTATAACTGGAGCTACGGGGATGTGGCACTTCTCTGGTCTGTGATATGTACACATAAATAATAATTTTTAAATATATTTTTTAAAATTTTGACTGGGTGGATGGCTTAATGTTCAAAGCTCTCGCAGAGGATTTGGGGTTTGTTTCCCAAAATCCATACTGTGTAGTCAACAACTGCAGAATATTTAATCACATTGTGAACCCCAAGATTGTGTTATTTACTGAAAGAAAAAAAAAACTTTCTAGTTGTGGTATAGTTCACTGTAGTGGCTATCCCTGGTTGTCAACTTGACTATATTTGGAATGAGCTACAATCCAGATTTGGAAGGCTCATCAGTGATCCTAACCTGGAGGCTTGGATATAGAAGTCTCTGATCTGGATCTTGGTATGGAGGTCTTGATAGCATATCGGCTATGGATTCCAGAAGATTAAGACAGAGAGATCTCCGAGCTCAAGATCATCTGGGATTAAAGGTGTGAGATTAAGACAGAAGTTGGTACCAGGGACTGGAGTATTGTTGTGATAGGCCTGACCATGCTTTTATTTGAAAGAATGTGGATTTTGGGACTTTGGATTTGGAACGCAGTGGAATGTTTTAAATGTGGCTTAATGGGCTATCCTAGTAGGAATATGGAAGACTTTGTTGCTGTGAGTAATTTGAACTGTGTTGTCTTTGCCCAAGAGATTTCAAAGGAGAAGAATTTCAGAATGTGGCCTAAAGACTGTTTTTGTGATATTTTGGTGAAGAATTTGGCTACTGGCTACTTTTTGCCCTGCTCTGAAAAGTTTGCCTGAGCCTAAGGTGAAGAGACTTAGATTAATTGCATTGACAAAGGAAGTTTCAAAAAAGCCTAGCAGAGACTTTGTTCTCTGGTTAAGTGTTAATGGAGAGAAGTTTGAACAAGCATAGCAAGCTTAGAAAGGAAAAATATAAAATATATGGTTCGAGTATTAAAGGCATACCAGGAAGTGAAGTGGAGCAAAATCCTGTGTTCTAGGAGATAACAGATTAACGGAGTGGGACCTTGAGGTAAGATCCTACCCAGCCAAAGTTGGATCCAGGCATGGTGGTACACACCTTTAATCCCATGAGACAGGCATGCTGATCTCTGCTTTCAAAGCCAATCTACAGAGCGAGCAAGACCCAGGAGAGCCAAGCTTAGGCAGTGAAGGATTTGGAAAACATAAAGCCAGTGACAATGTAATAGTACAAGCGGGCCATGTTCTAATTCCTGCCAGCAGCAGAACTCGGCAGCTTCAGCCATATGGCTCTTGGCTCTAGAGGTAAGAATGGAATGAACTACTGGGACAATCGATGCTAGTTAGCTGGAGCTAAGAAATTAGAAGTGATCATGAAAAGACCAGCATCACTGAGGTGAAATCTTCTACAAAGTGTTTTCTGGGAGCACAAAAAAGCTGTGTTCCAGAGATAGCCAAGGTTGTACCTCGTGCTGCAGCTGGACTTGGTAATATGTAAGAATCACCCAGGTGGTACTGGTTTTGAAGGCATGAAAGTGTCATGAAGAACAGCTGAGGCTTGGCACTGTGAGAGGTCATGTAAGGCCATTGGAGAAGGTATAGCCTCAGCTGTATTTGATGGCCCAGGACTGAAGGGGTCATGCAAAGGATTTGAAGCTTGGTACCATGAAGAGAGCCTATGAGAGGCTATTGGTGAAGCCTAGTTGGAGTAGAACACCCCAGTGTATTGGAGATGTTAGTACCATGGGATGATCACCAAAAACAGCAGCCGTAGTGGAGTGGATCAACCTGAGCTTAGAGTGCTACAGAGGGCAGAGCTGGAGAAGTGATGCCAGCCCTTTGGAGGAGTCCAAAAGATCAAGTGGAATTTCAGACTCTGAAACAAGAAGCTGTAACACTGAAATTGCCTTGGAGACTCAAAGATATTAATGATGCCACAGCCATGGGATACATGCTGAGGAAAGCTGCTAGCAGGGAATGGAACCAGCCCAGGAGAAAGCAGTTTGTTGCAGTCAACAAAGATGAAAAAGGAGTGGAGATCTGAAGACCGCTTTGACATCAGCCATGGAGATGCAGAGTTTGGAGTTTGCCAGCTGGTTTCCTGCCTTGCTTTGGGGATTACAGTCAATTAGTTGGATGAATCTCAGACGATACCTCGAACTTTGGACTTTTGACATTGTTGAGACTGCTATATACTATGAGGACTTTGAAAGTTGGACTAAATGCATTTTGCATTATGCTATGTTTAAGTATGCCCCCCCCCCCCGTAGACTCATGTGTTTGAACAAGTCTATGAGGGCCAGAGAGTGGAATGTGATGGCTTGTATATTCTTGGACCAGGGAGTAGCACCATCTGGAGGTGTGGCCTGGTTGGAATAGGTGTGTCACTGTGGGTGTGGGCTTAAGACTCTCACCCCAATTGCCTAGAAGTCAGTCTTCCACTAGCAGCCTTTGAATGAAGATGTAGAACTCTCAGCTCTGCCTGTGCCATGCCTGCCTGGATACTGCCATGCTCCCACCTTGATGATAATGGACTGAACCTCTGAACCTGTAAGCCAGCCCCAATTAAATGTTTTTTTTTTTTATAAGACTTGCCTTGGTCATGGTGTCTGTTCACAGCAGTAAAACCCTAGCCAAGGCATTCACCCTTAGCACACACCTTTAATCCCTCCAGCTGAAATACAGACATGCCCTTAGTACTCACATTTAATCCCCAACAAGGAAGGTAAAGTCAGTTTGTAGAGAAAGCACGAATGTTTGAAAGTGATGTCTAATTGAGTGGCAGACAAAGTGATGAATCAGAGAAAGATTTGACAGAATAGCATACGCCAGATCTCACGAGAAGAGAGAGGAAAGAGAGGCTACTTGAAGAAGCAACAGACAGTACAGAGAGGGAAAAGGAGGCAGTTTACCAGGAGAGTTCTACAGAGACAGGTTGCAGAGAGAACAAGCTAGACACAAGTGAACAGAATAAGCCAGAGAATGAGAAGGAGCCAGAAGATTAGAACAGATTGCCAAAGTTAGTTTGAGGCAAAGCAAAGCAATTCAGGAGAAGCTGAGAGAAGCCAGGGCGAATCAGTCAGTTTGGAGAAGAGTTTGCGCCAGAACAGCTGAGTTGAACCAGCTAGCCAGAGCTCAGAAAGAGCTAGAAATGGTGTGCCTATTCAGCAGCAAGTCTCAGGGGCTGAGAACATTCTAGGCCTAGATTAGATTGTACGGAGGCCAGCAGCTTCCAGGACTAGGCCTAGGTTGTCAGATTAGCAGACAATAATTGCAACAGATAAATAAATGTTAATTTTACAGATAACTAGAGATCTGGCCTCCTCTAGGGTCTGCATGCACATGGTATACATTTATACACTCAGGTATACACACAAAACAAATAAGTAACTTTTAAAAAAAGTCTTCATATATGAATATTAAGTATCTAAAATCAAAATCAAGGAAGCAATCCCAATTACCTCACAATTACAAAACAACAACAAAAACCAAAAAACCACACACACACACAACAGCCATGCCAAAATAATAAGGTGTGTTGTTTTGTTTTGCTTTCTGTTAGTGTGATACAACACTGACCAAAAGCAACTCAGAGGAGGAAAAGATTTATTTTAGATCTAGAGAACAGCCCATTATCAAAGGAAGCCAAGGCAGGAACCTGGAGACAGGAACTGAGGCCCAGACCATTCAGGAACCCTGTTTACTGGCTGCCTCTCACTCCTGCTCTCTGTTAGCTCTATTAGATCCCAAGCCCGCTTTCTAGGGATGGTGCCACCACAGTGACCTGGGCCTCCTACATGAGTCAGTCAGCACAGCTCCTCACAGCCATGGCCGATCTGACGGAGGTGATTCTTGAATTTGCCAGGTGACTCTTGGTTGTTTCAAGTTGACAAAAGAAACTCACCAGAACTCAGAGGAAGCCAAAAACCTTTTAATAGCATATTGATGACAGGAATCGGGGAGGACATATACACAGACCACACACACACACACACACACACACACACACACACACACATGCACACACACACCACGCACACACTACATTCATGCACTCACATCATACACATGCTCATACACCGTACACACACATATCACACACCCACACACCATATACACATATACCACACACAATCATATATCATACACACACCACTCACACACATCACAAACACATACACACAGCACACAGATGTACCACATATACATATGCACACACACCACATATACATATCCACACACACCATATATACATATACATACACATCACACACACTACACATATATGCACCACATATCACATATATACCATACCCATATACTACACACACATATACTACATATATACACATACCCCATACATACCATGCACATATACTACACACACATTACACACACATCACACATACATTACACATATACATCATATACACATATAGCACATACACACATATACTACACATACCACACACACACTACCCACATACATACATCATACACACACATTACGCACATCACACACACTACAAACACTTATACACTGTACATGCACACCATACCCATACAACACACAAATACACACACACTACACACATGCCCATATACACACACATATCACACAATATACCACACCACACACATACCACATGTACATACACACACACACACACACACACACACACACACACACACACATATACATATACACACATACACCACACACACAACACACACACACACACACATACACACCACATATACATATGCACACACAATAGAAAATAAATGAGAATGAAGAAGCAGTGTCTGAGAAGAGAGGCTCACTCTAGTAGATTTAAAATCTCTCAGTGTAGACGTCTATGGAAACATCACATAGCCCAATCAATACTTCCAATTTAATATTTTCAAGTATCATTTTAAAATAAATTTCAATTAAAAAAAATGTCTTCTGGCTGAAGAGATGGCTCAGCGGTAAAGCACTAACTTCTCTTTTTTAGGACCCGGGTTCAATTCCCAGCACACACACATGGGCAGGTGACACCCGTTTGTAACTCTAGGATCCAACACCCTCACACAGACACACATTCAGACAAAATACCAATGCACATTAAAAAAAATTATTTTTTAAAAAAGTCTTCCAGCTGGGTGTGGTTGAGCACGCCTTTAATCCCAGCACTCGGGAGGCAGAGGCAGGCGGATTTCTGAGTTCGAGGCCAGCCTGGTCTATAGAGTGAGTTCCAGGACAGCCAGGGCTATACAGAGAAACCCTGTCTCGAAAAACAAAAAACAAAAAACAAAAAACAAACAAACAAACAAAAAAAAGTCTTCCAATGATTGTCACATGCTCCTTAAAGCTAAGACTCACCTTGCTGTCTTTTGAATAAAGGGTTTGGGGTACACTAGCTTAAGGCAGTTTCAGACCCTCAAGACCTCCATAGATTTTTGGGGACTTGTGGTAGCAGGTGTTCTCTCCACTGTCATTAACAAATGATAGTTTGTTATATTTAAACGTCAGAATCACAGCTAGGGCCACGGGAAGCAGTTTCTGGGTAAAGCACACAGGGTCGAGTGGAGCAGGGGGAGGCCTTGGCTTCTCGACTGCTTTCTCTCTCTTCCAACCCCACCAGCCTGGGTTCTGTCCTTCCATCCAGCCTGGGTGAGTTTTCCCCTGCACACCCCAGTCTATCCCGGGCAGCCAACCTCAGAGAACTCTATTTCCTCGGGGTGCCAGGCCGTGGTAGTACATCCCTTTAGACAGTGGCAGGCTGATCTCTGAGTTCAAAGCCAGCTTGGTCTACAGAGCCAGTTCCAGGACAGCCAAGACCACATAGAGAAACCTTGTCTCAAAAACCAAAAACCAAAAACCAACAAACAAAACCCAAACACACACCAAAAGACTCCCCAGGGCATGTCACAGGGACTTCTTTCCAAGCTTGGTTCTAGAACATTCTCATGTGCTCAAAATTCATTCTAAAAACATTTTATGGGGCTGGTGAGATGGCGCAGTGGGTAAGAGCACCTGACTGCTCTTCCGAAGGTGATAAGTTCAAATCCCAGCATCCACATGGTGGCTCACAACCATCCATAACGAGATCTGGCGCCCTCTTCTGGAGTGTCTGAAGACAGCTACAGTGTACTTACATATAATAAATAAAATAAATCTTAAAAAAAAAAACATTTTATCATTCTAAAACAATTCTTTTTCATTCCTGTTATCTGGAACCAGAGGAAAAAGTACTGTTAAAAGCACCAGAGAATTCTTGTCGCTCTGTTGGTTAATTTTGTCAGAAGATGCCAGTCTTCCTAGTGGTGTCCCTACCACAAGCTGCAGTGAAACCTGTTTGCTGTACTCAGCATCTATAACTCACCCGGTGCTGCTGCCAATGCCACAGGGAATACCAAACCTCCCGGGAACAGGCCAGGGAGTAAATCAGCGTGTGTGTGTGTGTGTGTGTGTGTGTGTGTGTGTGTGTGTGTTTGACACTGAGTTTCTTTTATCTCAGGCTGGCGTTGAACTCACTCTATAGCAAAGATGGCCAGGAACTTCTAATCCCCCTGCCTCTGCCTCCCGGTGCTGGGATTACAGCTGTGTACTGCCCCATCACTTTTGTTTTATGCAGAGTTGGAGATGGAGCTTTGGGCTTCAGGCCTGCTAGGTAAGCACTCTACTGTTGGCACCACAACCCCAGCCCCATATTCTGCTAAGTTCCTAGGTACCACCACAAAGGGACTGTGTTAGACGCAGCTACATAGGGGTCACCCCCATCACCCCCAACAACCATGAGACCCACGAGGAGATGAGAATTAGGCAGATAGGCCAAACAGCCTGGTGCTGCTGGGGTCCCCGTGTTCCTGGCTGGAAGCATCCCTGGTTACCCTTTGGAAGCTGTGTCTCCCTCTGAGCCTCAGCTGCCTCATCCTTCAAAGGAGAATCATTTCACCCAGGGTGAACGTGAACCTGAGCTGTAAAGACACACGTCTGACCGGATTAGTGACGAGTTTCAACACGTTGAGGTATACCCGTGAGATAATTTTATTTTTATAGTAATTGGTACCCAATATTCTCTGTTGAAACCTCTGCTTTTCCTCTGGGCAGAAGTAAAAATCGTAGGAGTCGGGTGGCAGAGGCAGACACGGACCGGACAGCTAACTCCTCACAGCCCTCCACCCCCACCAAGTCCTGCATGCGCTCAGGAGGGAAGACTCAATATTTGTCTAGATCTTACAAACGCAGAGCCTGGAGTCCTGAACGTGGCGACCTGGAAGGAATGACCTTCCATCGCCTTCCACAGCCTGCCATGTTCTCCAAACTCAAATCTGAAGTTTTAAAGCCGTGGAGGAGCTAGAGAGATGGCTCAGTGGCCTGCAATTTGACGCCTGCTCTTCTAGAGGATCTGAGTTCAGTTCCCAGCACCCACTGGGCAACTCACAGCCACCTGTCACTCCCACGCCAGGGGATCCATCCGATGCCATCTTCTGGCTTTGCAGGCACCCACACACATGTAGCCTACAGACCCACACATGCTGGTTACATTAGCAGACTCAGTTTGCAGAAAATTTCAAAATGTGTATTTATTAATTTGTGATATGTACATACATATATATTAACATGTACACACATACATATTTATATGTGATATATACATGTATAAATACACATGTGTATATGTGTAATGTATATACATGTACATACACTTTTCTATGTGTGTTCTTTCATTCAAGAAAGTATTTCCAGGACTAGGGAGATGGCTCAGTGCCTGCCTCGAACAAGCCTGATGACCTTCAGGTTCAGGTTCCTAAAACTCACATAAAAGCTAAACTCAACAAGCCCCTAGCATCCCAATGTTCTTACAAGGAAGCAGAAGGCAGAAACAGGGCAATCTCCTGGTGCTTGCGGGCCAGCTAGCCTGGCTTATGCAGAGACACAGAAACCCTGTCTCAGAGTAGGTAGAAAGGCAATGACTGGCACCTGAGGGTTGCCCTCTAACCTCCAGGAATACACACCATCCTCATTTCCACCAGTGGACATGCACATGTCTATACATCACCAACCATACACAGGCAGAATATCAAGTTTGAAGCCATCCTTGGCTACATTGGATGTGCAAGCCTGCCTCAGCTACAGGACCAGCCCCTGTGTCAAGTGAGAAAACAAAATCATTTGAACAGGAGTGTAGTTTTTAAACTTTTTTCCTTGAGAAGAGCTTGAATCTCAGCTTTAGTTCAGAGTCCGTCTGTGCCTGGACTGCGGGGAGTGGAGACCGTCTGAGTGCTGCCTGAGTCCCCATCTCCACTGCAGCTGGACTGCGGGAAGTGGAGGGGCAGCAAATGACTCTATTCTCACCTCTCTGCAGCCACAGGGAGGGAGGAGGCTGGCAGTCTACTTAATAACTTCTTCATGGGCCCTGCAGGGAGGGGCTGGCCCTGGTGACTTTTACACTTAGTTAAGGGAACTCCAGGGACCCTTAACTTCATCTTACCCCATAGAACTCCTGGGATATCTCCAAAAGCAGGCGTAACGGGGCATCCAGGATGGGACTCTCAAACCTCATTTAGCTCCAAGACTACATGCTGATATTTAGGGATGCGAGGAGTGTTTGGGTTCTGAGGTCATTTCCATTGGACGACTTGGTTAGGGCAAAAGTGAACCTGTAGCCCTCTGTCTTCTGCTCAGGTCCTTGGAACTGCATCTTCTAAGGCAGGACTGGATGGGAGGACCCTGCCTGAGGCCCCAGTGGTGATGGGAGATATTGAGGCAAGGAGGAGACATAATGAGTAGCTTCTCATTGGTCAAATATAGCTCAGTTCCTCTAGGGACTCTGGGAGACTGCCCTGGTCATCTGTCTGATTACTTTGCCTTTGCAGCAGGTTGGTGGGCTGGTGACCACCTCATCTTGTGTCACCAGCATTGGATGCTATGGGGTGTTCCTGAAAACTGAGCCCCCACTCTCCTGTCAGGGCCCTAGGGATGGAGCAGGGCCCACTCAGGGGCCTGAGCAAATGCCCAGCCACAGAGCTATGGGGAGACTGCTGAGGGCGGAGGGATGTGGTAGGTTAGCTGCAGGGTTGGTTTCCACCAGGCCCTGCATAGCTCATTCTTCAGGGAAGCTAAGCCCCAGACTGTGGGAGCTTCTGTCAGTCCCATACAGCCAAAAGGAACCCTCTGCCATTATCTTTCTCAAGACCATGTCTCAGGTAGTCCAGGCTAGCCTCCAACTCAACCTTTCCAAGGATGACCTTGAATTTCTGATCCTCCTGAGTCCATCTCCCAAGGGCTTGAATTACAGGCAAGCCTCGCCAGGCCTGGCTCACGTGGTGCTGGGGGGCAGGACTCAGGGCTTTCCCACTCGGTAGACAAGAGTTCTGCCAACAAAGCTGCATCCTAGGGCCCAAGAAGCATTCCTGAGAAGGGCAGAGGGAGGCTGGGAATGAATCAGCCACAACTCAGGGCAAGAACAGACAAGTGACAAGCAGAGATCGGGGACAACAGACTTCTCAGAAATGCCAGTGGGGAGGAGGCTTGGTTTTTAGTCCTGTCCAAAGATGGGGATTGGACCACGCAGCATAGCTAGTGAGGAGAGGGTGGACCAACCTCTGATATCTGATGGACACACACACACACACACACTCACACACACACACACAAAGGGAGAGGGAGACAGAGAGAGAGAGAGAGAGAGAGACAGACAGACAGACAGACAGACAGACAGACAGACAGACAGAGAGAGAAAGACACAGACAGACAGACCGACAGACAGATTCCAGGGTTAGGGATGTGTCTTGGGATAGATGAGGAACCAGGGGTCCAGGACAATGGTGAATAGTCCTGTCATCTCAGCACTTGGGAACTTGAAGCAGGAGGACTGCCTCAAGTCTAAGTCTACTCCGGGTTTCACAGAGAGACCTAGTGTCAAGATATGTTCACCAAACCATCAGCATGGACCGCCAGAGAAGGAGAGCACACCCGGTGTCTCCCCTGACCAAGTTTCCAACTGTCATCATATGTCACACGGCAATCATAAAGAAAAACAAAATAAGAAAACGAGAACCGCCTGCCCTTGAAGGCTGGACGCTCAGCCGTGGTTCCCGAGCCTCCTTCCTGCTTGCCTGCTTCCTTTGCCCAGGATGTCCTGGGTCAGGGTTGGGTCAGCTTCAGAGGGCAGGGGAGGGGGAGTTCAAAAGGGATTGGACCCTGGAGGTGCAGATGACGTCACTTCCCCTTGCTCACTCTCGGCAAGAGCCATCTTGTCCTGGATGGCACAGGAAGGCAGTGGGGCGGGAGACTGACCGGCTGTGTTCAGGGACTCATTAAACTGGGTCTGGGTGACTCATTTTCCATGTTTGTTCAGCAAGAACTCAGGAAGATGCTTTTTCTCACCAGACCCTCCCTGGGGCCCTGAGGTGTGCGCCCACAGGGCTGAAGTCTTCCAACAAGGCTGAGTCTTACCTCCAAGGTTCCCATGAAAGCTGGAGTTCTGTTCTGAGGCCCAGATCTCCTGAAATGAAGAAGTCAGGAGTGATGAGGGAGATTCTGACTTAGAAAGGCGTGGTGACAGGGTGACTTGGGTTCTTTCCAAATGAGTGTTCTTAACTTGCAGAGCCAGGGGTGCTGGGGTGGGGGAGAGGGGACCCAGGGAGGAAGGTAGAGAGAGACCAAAGACAAAAGTGGAGAATTGGGCTGGGCCTTAGATTTCTGAGAGCCTGCTTAGTATGTACAAGGCCCTGGATTCCAGCCCCAGCACCACATAAACCAGGTGTGGTAGCACATGCCTGGAATCCTAAGTACTCGGGTGCCAGAGGTAGGAGAGTCAGAGGTTCAAAGCCATTCTTCACAACCTGGGACCCTGTCTCAAAGAAAAAAAAAAGTCACAGGTCACTAGCATGTTGCCAGCCACAAGTAAGCAAAGAGCCAACCTGTGCTACATACAATGTGAAGGGGTCATGGTCTCCACTCACAGGACAGACCCAGTGGTTTTGCTCTCTGGTGTTTTCTCAGCGGCAGATGCTTCCTCCCTTCTGCCTGTCATACCAGCATCTCTTCTGTATGACTCTTTTACAAAAGGGGCAACGTTCTCAAGAAAGCCCTCAACAGACTGTGCCTTCTGCCCCCACCCGGGCATTGCCCAACATGTCCAGGCCCCGATGTCAAGAAGCCCTGGAAAGGGGCCATTTCCCTTCTTCAGCCTCTGCTAGGAGGTTGCCGTGGGCAAGAAAGGTGGAAAAGAGCAGAGAAGATGTAGGCAGCCAAGTGTGTGGGTGGGTGGGGGTAGCCTGTTCCAAGTCCAGCTGCCCCTAAATGCCTTTAGTCCCTAATTCCAGGACTCTAAGACTCAGGCGCAGTCAGGGTCTTCCCCTAGCTGCTCAGAATCTTAGGGAGGTAGACCATTCTTGTTGGTTGCTTGATGAGTACCATACACCATTGCTCCTAAGGGCCTTTGTCTCCCATCTCTTCACCCTTTTCCCAGGGAGCTCCTCCAATCCGCAGTTCCACTTAGATCAGGTCACCTGGCTCTGCTGGAAGTGGTACCTAGCCCTTTTCCTTGACCAGCCATCATCATCGTGGCTGGGGTGGAAGAATAACACAGGTCTGGTTACTGTGACACAGGTCCCCACCAATAGGCGCCTAAGCAAAGTTCATTCTCTCTCTCTCTCTTCTCTCTCTCTCTCTCTCTTTCTTTTCAGGGTTTCTCTGTATAGCCTTGGCTATCCTGGATCTCACTCTGTAGACCAGGCTGGCCTTGAACTCAGAAATCCGCCTGCCTCTGCCTCCCAAGTGCTGGGATTAAAGGTATGCAACCGGCCTTCATTGTCCATTTCTTTTTTTTTTTTTTTTCCCCTTTGTTCCGGTCAACCCCGCTCGCTCTGCTCGACCCTGCTCGCTCCGGCCAGCCCCACTTGCTCCCGGCCGCCCAAGTACGGCCCCCCGCTTGTTCCAGCCAGCCCCACTCGCTCCCATCGGCTCCGCTTGCTCCAGTTTGGCCCCGCTCGTTCTGACCGTCCCCGTTTGGCCCCACTCGCTCCGGCCCTGCTAGCTCCGGCGTCCCCGCTTGCTCCGGCCGTCCCTGTTCGGCTCCGCTCGCTCCGGACAGCCTGGCTTGCTCCGGTTGGTCTCTCCGGTCCAAGGATTCATTTCTTATTATTCTTCGTAAGTACGCTGTAGCTGACTTCAGACGCACCAGAGGAGGGCGTCAGATCTTGTTGTGGGTGGTTGTAAGCCACCATGTGGTTGCTGGGATTTGAACTCATCACCTTTGGAAGAGCAGTCGGGTGCTCTAACCCGCTGAGCCATCTCACCAGCCCCATTGTCCATTTCTTTTGTTTGGTTATGTGTATGGATGTTTTGTTTACGTGTATATCTGAACCCTAGGTGTGTGCCCGGTGCCCATGGAGGCCAGATGAGGGCATCAGATCCCCTGGAACTGGATTTACAGACTGCTGTGAACTGCCATGGGGGGTGTGGTAATGAATGGAACCAAGGTCCTTGGTAAGAACAGCAAGTACTCTTAACCACTGAGCCAGCTCTCCCGATGCAGCAGAGTTCACTGTAACAACGAGGAGATACCTGGAAGCCCTGTGGCAGAGGAACTAGGCATAGTGACTGCATATGGGTCCTTTGAACATCACTCTTACATAACCGGCTGGGTGTGGTCAGTTTGAGACTGAGAAAGGTCTTCCTGTCCATCCTCCCACTAGACTGTTGTCTGCACAGTTCAAACTGGACATTTTATTCCAAGCAGAAGAACGAAGAAAAAGTAAAGAAGAGATTACTGTGTCCCCCATATCATCCCCACCCCATAGAATTTAGAAGTGGATCACATCTACACATTCTCTCACAGCCTTTGTAACAAAGTGGCACGTTTAGCTGCAAAGGATCTTGGGAATGTAGTCCTTAACTGAATGGGCCTGTGTCCAGCTTCAAACCCATTTGTGTGAAAGACAGTTGATATTGGGTCCAACTAGGAACTCACAACGGCAAATGCAATTGTCTGGAGCTGCCAGGGTGACACATGATAGAAAAGAAACCACAAGCCGGGCGTGGTGGCGCACGCCTTTAATTCCAGCACTCGGGAGGCAGAGGCAGGCGGATTTCTGAGTTCAAGGCCAGCCTGGTCTACAAAGTGAGTTCCAGCACAGCCAGGGCTATACAGAGAAACCCTGTCTCGAAAAATAAAAAAAAAAAAAAAGAAAGAAAAAAGAAGAAGAAGAAAAAAAGAAAAAAAGAAAAGAAACCACACAGTCAAATTGTCCACTGTTTCATCCACAAGGCCACAAGCTCCGTCTAAGGCAATGTTAAGTGTTTCCTGTTGGCCTCACGTTCTCAATGTTAGCTCCTAATTTGTGGCAGCCAGTCTTTGTCTTAGGGAGGCTGCTCTAAGCCCCCTTCTTCCTCTCTGCCTCCCACCCTCAGTAAACCAAAAGGTCCTACCCTGCCCACTAAGAATCTGGCTTCCTGGCCTCACCCAGGTCATGGGCAGCAGGGCAGCCAAAGTCCTTGGCTCAAAGCTCCTGTCTTACGTGGTCCTCTGCAGCCTCTGGGTAAGAATATCTGGAGAGCTGAAAATACATTTTCCAAGTCCTGGTCCCTCTATCTTCACATATCCCAAGTGGGAGTCCTCTCTGTGGCTTCCCTCCAGCACAAAGGAATCCAGATTCTACTCATTGGGGATCTCGGACAGGGCCATTTCCATTTCCAAATGCACAGAGTGAAGCTGGGCTTGGTGACACCCACCTGCAATCCCAGCACCAAAGAAGCTGAAGCAGGAAGGATCATCAAGAGCTTGAAGTCTGCCAGGCAGTGGTAATACACCCTCTTTAATCTCAACACTCTGGAGGCAGAGGCAGGCAGATCTCTGAGTTTGGGGCCAGCCTGGACTACAGAGTGAGTTCCGGGACAGCCAGAAAAACCCTATCTCAAAAAAACAAAAAAAACAAACCAAAACCAACCAACCAACCAAACAAACAATAACAAAATAAAGAGTTCAAGGTCAGTCTGAGCTAGGGGGAAGATGCTGTCTCAGAATGAAAGGCTGAGAAGATGATTCTGAAGTGTTGGTCATGCTAACGTGAGGACCTGAACTCAGGCGATTGGGGGTGGGGTGGTGGGGAGAGAAGTCCAGGCTGGGTGGCATGCTTTTATAATCCCAACGCAGGGGAGACAGAGTCAGGCCAATCCCTGGGGCTTGCTGACCTGTCAGCCCTGACACCTTGGTACATTCCAGACCAGTGAGACGTCCCCCAAACAAGATAGTCAGAATCTAAGAAATGACACCCAAAGTTTCCTCCAGCCTCCACATGCATGTGCACACACCTGGACATGCACACAGACAGGAGAACAAGGGCCCAGCCAGACCACAGATCTGTCCAGTTTATGTACACCACCCTCACTGCTATATAACAGAAGTAAGCAAGCCAGTAAAGAACATCCCTCCATGGCCTCTGCATCAGCTCCTGCTTCCTGACCTGCTTGAGTTCCAGTCCTGACTTCCTCTGGTGATGAACAGCAATGTGGACGTGTAAGCTGAATAAACCCTTTCCTCCCCAACTTGCTTCTTGGTTATGATATTTGTGCAGGAATAGAAACCCTGACTAAGACAGTGGGTAAAAGCACTTGCTGCCAAGCCTGATGACCTGAGTTCAATCCCCAGGACCCACGTGGCAGGAAGAGAGCCCTGACTCTTGCAAGCTGTCCTGATCTCTCCTGGAATGGTAGGACAAGACTACTCCATTTTCAAAGACAGAAACTGCTCAGACAGTGCTCCGGTTTGGGGTTTTAATAAAATGACCCCAGAGCCTCATGTGTCTGGACACTTGGCTCCCAGCTGGTGGTGTTATTTGGGTGTTGTGGAGTAGGGCCATATGGTCAGACTGGTGACTATCAGGTGTCTGGTGGGCATTGTGGGTTATATATACCCTGGCCTTGTTTCGGGTCCTGTCTCTGTTTCCTGATTGGCTGAGAAGTAAGAAGCTGCACCCCACTGCCCAGAAGGAAGCCATGCCAGGATGCCTCTCCCACTGTGATGGACTGTACTGTTTTCTTTCTTGGAAAATATAAATCATGTGCTGCAAAATATAAAATAAAATAACCACCACCAACATCAAAACCTCTCTTGCCCCTTAAATTGCTTCTGCCAGGTGTTTTGACTCAGAAACAAAATTAAGAGTCGCTAAGCCAATACCTTTCAAAACCATGATCATTAGACCACTCTTCTGAGACCAGCTATTTGAAGAGGGCTGGCGCCCTAGCTCAGTGGTACGGCACTTGTCTAAGGTGCACAAAACCTTGGGTTCAATTGCCCAACACTGAAAAAGAAAAAGAAAAAAAACTAGAAATAAAAAAAATGATTTACAATTTCAAGACAACGAAAGTACAGCCCACCAAGGCTAAGGGTGGGGCTGCGCAGTTGCTCGGGTTGCGCGTACATCCACCGAGCCCGCTGCGGCAGGATGTAAGGTACAGTATATATACATTAGGACGTTTTGAGAGCTAGCCGACAACCTGAACGCTTGATAGCCTAAGAACCCAATTAACGCAGCCCTTGCTGCTAACTCGAGAGAGCAGAGCACTGGACACGCCCGTTCATTTAACTAAATCCTCATCGCTTACGTAAGACAGAAAAGGGTGAGAAACCGGCTTGCCAAAGAGCACGCTTGCCCAAGGCAGCCAGGTTCCAGGATCCAGACCCAGAACCACTGTCTCTGGGTGGGGAAGTGCCCTGACCCTGGCAGGGAGGGTGAGGAAGTGCCCTGGCCTCTAGCAACCCTCCCAGACTCCGCTTTTGCTGAAAGCGTGAGGCCAAACCTCATTTCCATCTCTGGGTTCCACTTCCCTCCTCGAACCGTTCCCCCCACCCCCCATGCCTCTCTGCAGCCTTTCTCAGCACACACGTGACTCCCCCAGTTCCCCTAAATGCCGCCTCCTCTCGTCTCTTCTTACGAGACGGCCAGCTTGGGATTATATTTGTGTTTATTTATAATGGCCTGGAATCAAGTCTGAAATGTTTTCCGGCAGCAGAGAGATGGGAGAGTCTCTTTAAGGGCTTCAAGAGCCCAGTGAGGACGTGAGTGGGGCGGAGCTTCGGGTAGCCCCGCCTCCCTTTTTTCCGGAGAGGGTGCAGAGCTCATACAGAACTTCAGAACCAGAAGTTCAAGTCCTGTGCAATTGTGGGCAAATTGCTTAACTTCCCTGTGCTGCAGTTCAAATGAGATTCCTAATAGTATAGACTTTTACACTGTTAAGTTAAAAAATAAAATAAAAATTTGAGGGTCTCATGTAGCTCAGATTAAATTTGATCCCTCTATATAGCCAAGGATGACGCTGAGCCTCTGGGCTGTCTGCTACAGACCTGTGCCACCACACCTAGTTTTTAAAGTAATAGATGTCACCATGATTGGCATTTTCAGGGCCACTTGTGCTATTTTTAGAGCTCATGGGAATTCCTGGAGAGACTGTACAATGTCCTGGAGGATGGCACAGGTACTTCTGTCAAATGTCTGTCCACAATCAAACCCTGTTTTACCCTTCCAGAGATCGGCTTAGAGGTGTCACTTGTCCTTCCTCCCTCCATGGGACTTAGACTACACATCAGGATATATGCTGGAAGAGAGGACTGCTGGGCCATCCCTGTTATCTGTAGGAGAGAGCCCACTCAGGACCAAAGCCAGCACGGGGCCAGAGAGAAGGGGCTGAGGAGACACTGAGTCATGGTGACATTGCTCAAGCCCCTAGATCACACTGTGCCTGAAGCAGGACTTCCTATTCTCATGTCATTTCCCATTTTGCAAAAGCCACTTTAGTTGGGTTTTCTCAAATTATCTAGGCCAACGCTGAGAAGTTAAGCAGCTTGGTTCAGGCACACGGGCTGTTAGAGACTTTCTGAAGTGACAGCCATGTGCTCTCTGACCCAACCCGGGCTCAATGGTGCCCTGGGATGGTGCCCTGGGATGGTGCCCTGGGATGGTGCCCTGGGATATGCAGATTGTACCTCTTTACTCTCCCTGAAAAAGCGAAACAGTTGGGAAAACTTGAACTTTGGAGTTTAATTGAGGCCCAGGCAACTGCAGGCTGAAGCCCATGTCCCCTGCTGCCAGCACTGGTATCCCCATACAGGTAATGCCATTTCAGGGACTGGCCAACCAGGAAGTCGAGATGCCCAAATGTGTTAGGGAATCTTGAGCCTCAGGGAGGTGGGACCATGCTCTTCCTGCCTCTGGGCTCCCAGCATTGGGTGGCTGAGCTGGACATTCCGAGGGACTCATTCTATGAGAGGCAAAGAAGTCCTGTCATCCTGACTTCTAAAACCTTTCCAAGGACTGGTGGGGGTGTGGGGAAAATGACTTGCAGACTTCCAGCTCAAGGGAGATGGTGTTGGGCAACACAGCCCAGCCCCACTTATTCACAACGTTTACAGTTAGTGGCCAAGAGAGGGTAAACACATCAACCAGACATGTAGTGTCATGGCACGTAGGAAAGGGATGGGGTGGGGGGTGGGAGTTATCGGGAGAGGCGCAGGGACGTCCTAGATGAAGTGACATGTGTCTGAAGACAGCTGCAGTATACTTAGATATACTAATAAATAAGCCGGGCGTGGTGGCGCACGCCTTTAATCCCAGCACTTGGGAGGCAGAGGCAGGTGGATTTCTGAGTTCGAGGCCAGCCTGGTCTACAAAGTAAGTTCCAGGACAGCCAGGGCTACACAGAGAAACCCTGTCTCAAAAAAAAAAAAAAAACCAAAAATAAATAAATAAATAAATAAATCTTTGGGCCGGAGTGAGCAGGGCCAGAGCGAGAAGAGGTCCTGAGTTCAATTCCCAGCAACCACATGATGGCTTACAACCATCTGTACAGCTACAATATACTCATATACATAAAATAATAAATCTTTAAAATAAGAAAGAGAGAGAGAAAAGAAGTCAGCTGTCCTGCTCTACCTGCAAGTCCTGGGATGATTAATAAGTTGGCTGATCACTGACGTACAGTATTGACTTCTTCCCTTAGTGTAGTCAATCTTCCTAATGCTACAACCCTTTAATTTACTTCCTCATGCTGTGGTGACCCCACCCCCCAACCATAAAATTATTTTCATTGCTACATTTTTTTTTAGAAAAGATGCATTTATTTTATGAATATGAGTATACTGTCACTGTCTAAAGACAGAAGAGGACATTGGATCCCATTACAGATGTTTGTGAGCCACTGTGTGGCTGCTGGGAATTGAACTCAGGACCTCTGGAAGAGCAGACAATGCTCTTAACTGCTGAGTCATCTCTCCAGCCCTTGTTGCTACTTTTTTTGTTTTGGTTTGGTTTGGTTTGTTTTTTTGAGACAGGGTTTCTCTGTGAGTCCTGGAACTCACTCTGTAGACCATGCATACTGACTGGGGAGAGACAAAAAATGGAGGGAAGCAGTCAATGGAGAGAGAGGGAGGAGAGGCAGACGGGCCAGTCAGCAGGGTCATCTGTGTATGGGAGCCAGAACTAGGAATGGATCTTTATTCTTTTTAAAAATATACACATTTATTTATTTTAAGTGTGTTTTGTGTGCAGGTGTGGCATGTGTGTGTACGTGTGTACGTGTGCCTGTTTTGTGTGCTCACACCTATTTTGTGTACGCACGCACGCACATGCGTGTGTGTGTGTGTGTGTGTGTGTGTGTGTGTGTGTGTGTGTACACATGTACCTGAAGAGGCATTGATCCCCCAGCCATTTTGTGGGTGCTGGGAACCAAATGGTAGCCCTCTGCAAGAGCAGTAAGTGCTCCTAACCACAAAACCATCTCTCCAGCCCTGGACCAAGGTTGTTTTCTAAGCAGATTGGAAAGCCAGCGTTTTTCTCTGGAAGGCATCCCCATGTCTGGTGCTGATATACAGAGAATGGATATGAGACACTGATACTTGGCTTCTCCTTCAGGGTTAGTACTTCTCATGGGGTTTGTCTGCCACTTCAGTGGGTTAAGCGGGTCCCCTAAGAAGTCACATCACCAATGTGACCTCATTTGGGAAAAGAGTCTTTGCAAATGTCATTGACTTGCGGGCCTCAGGAGGAGGCCCCTGGAGGAGATCTGGATCTACTGGACTGGCCACTTAGGTCTGGGACACAATGACAAGTGTTATTACAGAATAAGCAGGTTTGTCAGATAGGAGGAGCTAGAGAGGCCCTGCGAAATAAGGCAAGGATGATGAGCTACAGCCAAGGAAAGACAGCCTGCTGGAGCTAGAAGAGGCAGAGAAGGGCCTCATGCATCAGGAGTACCACCATGCAGTCAACTCTGGGGCTTGTGAACAGTGACCAACCGGGCCTGGTGACACAGGCCTGTCATTCCAGCTATTCAAGAGGCTGAGGCAGGAAGATCAAAAGTTCAAGGCCTGCGGAGGCACTTTAGTGAAACTGTGTCAAAAAAATAGAATAAAAAGAGGAGCCAGGGTATGAAGATCAGGGTTAGAGTGGCTGTCAAGCATAGTGGGGGGTCCTGGGCTCTGCCCTGAGTGTGACAAGAAAGAAAAAGACATGAGGGGATCCAGTCTCAGGGGAGGAGGGACACACCAGGCAAGCCTGAGTAACATTTGAGCTCAGGATGGGCACTTAGCTTGGTGTACTGGGACTCCACCTCCCAGAGTCACTCGCTCACATAGGCAACAACTTCAATTAGGCAACTTCCAAGTGTGGAGTTCCCAAGTTTTTCCCAGATCGGTCAACTTTAATTTTCTTAGTGGAGCCCTCTATTTCTTTTTTTTTTTCCCCCTCTATTTCTAAGGATGTTGTTTATCAGACCAGCTGTCTTCATTCAGCAAGAATTAATGGGCTGGCTAGAGGGCTTCCTTGATGAAGCTGCTTGCTGCCAAGTCTAAAGACTTGAGTTTGAAGCCGGGCATGGTGGCGCACACCTTTAATCCCAGCACTTGGGAGGCAGGCAGATTTCTGAGTTCGAGGCCAGCCTGGTCTACAAAGTGAGTTCCAGGACAGCCAGGGCACACAGAGAAACCCTGTCTCGAAAAACAAAAAACAAAAAAAATTTTGAGTCCCTGGGTCTCACAGTGGAAGGAGAAAACTGATTCTAGCAAGCTGTCCTCAGATCACAAAACGTGGCCTATGGTGCACATATAACTAGTTTCAATGGGGAAAATATGAAATCTACCTGATTGTTATTACTTGAAAAGTGACTGAGCCCTTTGATACAGTAAGCCCCTCTTATGAGGTAGGCAGTCTTATCTTTCACAGTGGAGAAAACCAAGGAATCCACCCCAGGAGAATCTACTCCAGGCTACATCCAGACAACTACACTTGCTCAGGCCCAAAGATTTACTTATAATAAGTCTTCAGACACATTAGAAGAGGGCATCAGATCTCATTATAAATGGTTGTGAGTCACCATGTGGTTGCTGGGATTTGAACTCAGGACCTTCGGAAGAGCAGTGCTCTTAACCACTGAGCCATCTCTCCAGCCCTGCATCATGGGTCTTAGAACCCAAGTCTAGAACTCCTAGAAGCCTGGATCCTATGCAAGATATCCTCCAACTTGGAACCCAGCCTCCCTTCCCATTTTCAAGACTGCTTTGTTTGTGGCTTTTTGAGACAGGGTTTCACTGTATACCAGGAATTTACCATGTAGACAAGGCAGGCCTCGAATTCTCCATGATCCTCCTGCCTCAGCTTCTCAAGGGCTAGGATTACAGACATATTTAGCTGCTAGCCCTGCTTGGCAATGCTGCCTTGGACAAGGGCTTTGTCTGTGTGCTTTGCTCTTGGCAGCTCTAATATGGGAATCAAAATGCCTCTGTGAGAGAGGGGTTGTGGAGAGTAAATGAACATGGGCCCTTTGCCTACCACAGCATCCCTGGAGAAAACTGGAAGTCACTCCATCATGCCAGGAGCTGGTGCTGGGCACAGGACACGGCTCCTACCTAAGTCTCCCTTTCTATCCCACGTTGAGCCCAGAATGGAAGTTTATAACTCTACGTTCCAGCTCCGTTTCCCCAGGGAAGGCAATCCCATCCTTCACACATACTTCAAGGAACCCAAGCATCAGAACCAACGCTCAGTGCTCACCCTGGGCAGTCTGAGCAGACCACAGAATCTGCACCCAGATGACTTCAGGAAGGAAGATTTTATTCTTCTTTTAAACATGTTTTTAGCTTTATTTGTATGAAGGTTTTGTATGCATGTATGTACAGTAGTATGGTATCACATGTATACCCTGTGCCCGTGAAGGTCAGAAGACAGCCTGGAACTGGAGTTAGGATAGTTATGAGTCACCAACAAGCCCCAAGGAAGATTTTTCCCTTTTGGTTGTTTTTTTGTTTGTTTGTTTTGAGACGGGGTCCCAACTGGTTGTCTTGGAACTATGTAGACCAGGCTGGCCTGGAACTCGTCCTGGAGAGTTTAAAGGCAAATGCCACCACATCTGGTCAGAATTTTCTTGATACTGCAGAAAGACAGAAAACTAGCACCACATGTCCCATCCGTTCATTCTGCCAGGGTAAAAATCTCACGGACTTTCCCAAGTTTCAGGAAAGCAGGGTAGGCAGCTGGGTGTTAGCACCTATCCAAAACTCGGGGGACTGGGGCAGGCAGATCCGGAGCTAGAGGCTGGCCTGGGCTACGTAGTGAATTCCAGGCCAGCTTGGGCTATAGAGTGATTCATTGTCTAAAACACTCTGCTCGCTGGGATGTCGCCGGAATAGGTCCTAGCATGCACGGAGCTCTCTCTGGTTTATCCCCCGCAATGCATGTCTGTGATTCCAAGACGTGGGAGATGGAAGCGAGAGGATCATCCTTCGCCTGACAGCAAATAAGAGGTTATCCTTGGCCTGACAGCAAGCGGAAGGCCAGCCTGGAATATCGTGACCCTGAGTTAAAAATAAAGAACAGAGCCCGAAGTGATGGCGCACACCTTTAATCCCAGAACTCGGGAAAAGAGGCAGCCGAATTTAAGAGTTCGAGGCCAGTCTTGGTCTACAGAGCGAGTTTGAGGACATCCAGGGCCACGCAGAGAAACCCTGTCTGGAAAAAAAAACAAGACAAAAAGGAAAAAGAAAAAAAAAAGAAAAAAGAAAAACAGAACGGGACAGGAAACGCCGCTCCCACTCAACCGCTCAGCTCGAGACCACGCCCTTGCCGCCTGACTCAACTGGCCGGCTTGAGGCTCGAACTCGGGATTCTTCCCGAGTCCCGCCTCGGCCCACGCTCCGTGGGAGCGCCGCCGGAGGTCGCTTGGGCAAACGGCGCGCGCCCTCCGAAGCGCGGAACCCAGGAAGCCGCGCGCAGCGCGCGCAGCAAGTCAGTTCCTGGGCCCTCGTCCGCGAGGCCCCGCCCCCGCCCCGCCCCCGCGGAAGTGCCCGCCAGCCTCTTCGCTATCTGACTGGTCCTGCCGTACAGAGGGCGGAGCTCGCGGTGAGGCGGGGGTGCGTACTTCCGGCTGCCGGCTTGACATGCAGAAGCCGCTGCTGGGGAGCTTGGGGCTGCGGTGGTGGCGGGCGACGGGCCTCGGGACGCGGAGCGACGCGGCCTAGCGCGGCGGACGGCCGTGGGAACTCGGGCAGCCGACCCGTCCTGCCATGGAGATGGAGAAGGAGTTCGAGGAGATCGACAAGGCTGGCAACTGGGTGGCTATTTACCAGGTGCGGAGCCGGGGGCCCCTAGGCCGCGCCGTCTCCCCGACCCTCCCGGCTCTAGGGACTCCTGTCGCGCGTCCTCGCCGCCCTAGACCCCTCTTGGGGCTCGCGGCCCCTGCGACACCTCCACTCGCCTCTATTTCTCCGCGGTCCGTGTCATCTTCGAGCCCCCCCCCCCGACCCCAACATGGCCCAGCCACCCTTTGTCCCCACTGGTCCACACCCCTGCCGCTTCCTTGTCTGGACCGGACCACCTCAGGCCCTCTTCCTTTGTCTCCTGGGGGGGGAGGGTGGGCTCGCCGACACCCCCCCGCCCCCTCACATTTCACTTCCTCAGACCTCGGTGTGCGGTCGTGGAGGCCCCGGGATGACAGCCCCCTTGCTCCTTCCTGTCCATTCATTTGTTAAGACGTGACCTGGAGGGTCTCTTCGGTGCTAGGCGTTGGATCTGGTGTGTATTTAACGTCACCGTAGACCTAACCTACCCCCAGAGAGGCTGTAGTCACACAGACATTCAAATACTGATCATTGCAGCTATGGACAAGTGTTGAGAAAAGAAAGACCTGTTCCGGTGGAGGGTGACTGTACGCAGAGGCTCTGCTGCCTTGTCTAGGGATCACCGGCAGGGCTGCTAGGGACAGGACAGGGAAGATTTGCTCTTTGAATAGACCAAGGAGTGACAAGCCATGAGGTTAGGCGACTGACTAGGGAGACACAACCCATTCCTATAGCTGCCTGACCCTCTCCAAATGGTCTCTTTCTTTGTCTTTTATCCTTTGACCGTGAGCTGAGATGGTTTCTGTTTTCTGTGATCCAGTCCACTTGAGGGGTTCTGGTGGTTCATAAATAAAGTATTATGAAAGTAGGGTTCCCCCCCCCATGTATGAAACAGTGAATTGAAAATGCAATGATGTCTTTACAAGCAGCTAAGTCCTCTAAAGAAAATAAGTCTTCTGATTAAATGTCAGTGCGGGGGTTGTGAGGATTAACCACACTCGCCAGGCGTCTTAAATAAGCATGTGCAAAATAGATCCTGTTCCTTGTGTAAAGAGAGCAGGCGGTTTGTTCTGCTTTCAGCTTCTAGGTTCAAAAGACAGCGGGTGAGACCCATCAGCTGGAGATTGAAATCTATTTTGAGCTTCACTTAGGAAAGTAGGAACCCTCAGGCTGTTGTTTGGTGTTCTTGACTGACAAAACCTTTTTGGGGGGGTGGCCTTGATCTCCAGATTCCTTGACAGGGTTCTTTTTACTTGGGCCTTGGTGTGCTCGTCAGCTTTTTGGGAGCAGATATTTATAGCTAGTGTAATCTGTGTCAGTCGAGCGATCAATCGTAACATTTGTATTGCATGTCTAGTCTCTGAATTGGCTGGACAGATTCCACTAAGGAGTCATATCTGTGGGCAGATTTTCTTTATCAGATTAAATGCAAGGGGATCCCAGTGTAATAACAGCACATGAAGATTGTTGTGTAAGCCACTCTGATGTGTGGAGGTTGTTGGCTAAACAGACCATCCCAAGTGGAGACAGTTGAATCTTTAGTACTGAGACAGACTTATTTGGTAACAAATTGGCATCATTAATAAGTTATGGTAGAATGTGGTTTTTTACGCTTTATGGTTAGAGTGGCATGCCCCGACATCTAAGCCTTGTTAAAGTTGGCGCAGAGTGGGCTGGCTTTGAAATCTGTTTTCTTCATTCTTCTCCAATTTCTCCTCCACACTTAAGCCCCACACGTTAGTAAGTTGCTGGTAACCCCCACAAGTTAAGTAAGATGTCAGGGTCTGCACAGCCTGCTCACAAGTGCTTGTACTCTTGGGCTTTCCCAGTGTGGATGTTTTATGTTCTCTCTCTTTTTGTTTTCTAGAGATAAGGTTTCTCTGTGTAGCCCTGGCAGTCCTGGAACTTGCTCTGTAGACCAGGCTGGCTTTGAACTCAGAGATCAGACCGTTTTTGCTTCTGGAGTGCAGGGATTAAAGGAGTGTGCCATCCTGCATATTTGTAGTTTTGAAGTTGGTTATGGAAGTGCTTCTGTTTTACATTTAAAAAGTAGCCTTTTGTGTTACAGTTGTGAGCATTTTGTTGTTTTGTCTTTTTGCTGTTTGCTCAAGACAAGGTTTCTATATATAACAGTCCTTGACTGTCTCAGGGCTCGATTTGCAGCCAGGTTAACCTCGAACTCAGAAATCTTCCTGCCTCTGCTTCCAGAGTTCTGGGATCAAAGATGTATGTATGCTTCAATTGTGCTACTTTTTAAAACCAGCATTGGAATGACCTTGAGTGAATGACCTAAAGCTGTTTTTCTAAGATAAAGGCTAATTTATCCAAACATTTTTTTCAGCTCAAAGAAAATATGTTTATAATTGGTAGAAAAATAAAAGGGTTGTTTTTTTGTTTTGTTTTGTTTTGTTTTTCGAGACAGGGTTTCTCTGTGTAGCCCTGGCTGTCCTGGAATTCTGTATACCAGGCTGGCCTCCAACTCAGAAATACTCCTGCCTCTGCCTCCTGAGCACTGGGATTAAAGGCGTTTGCCACCACTGCCCGGCAGTTTTTGTTTTTGTTTTGTTTTGTTTTGTTTTATCTTGTCTTGTAATAAGTGTGTGACAGTATGTCATAGTGGGCAGCATTATCAAAAGTCCTATCTGAGCTTGTCATAATTGAGAGTGTGCAGCTTTGCTTACAGCTGTACAACCAAGGCAGCAGAATCATTTCCTTTTTGTTGTTGTTGTTGTTGTTTGCTTTTTCGAGACAGGGTTTCTCTGTGTAGCCCTGGCTGTCCTAGAACTCACTTTGTAGACCAGACTGCCCTCGAACTCAGAAATCCGCCTGCCTCTGCCTTCCGAGTGCTGGGATTAAAGGCGTGTGACATCACGCCCGGCCCAGAATCATTTCCTTATTCTAATTTATTTTCTACTCAGACCAAGAAGGTCTACAAACTCAAAAACAAATGGGCAAAGACCAAAAGATAAAGCAGACGTTTGAGCTCTGGGGAAGATGCAGTGGAAGAAAAACACCCCCGGGCAGCACACCTTATGGGAGCAAGCCTGGGTGCTTTTTAATTTTTGCTGTTAACAGGTAACTGATGATATAGGTCTGTAGAGTCGCATTTGTTTGCATATGGAAATGGCTGTAAGAATAGCTTTCTCTCTTTGAACATTTGTAAAGGAATGGTAAGACCAAAGAAGCAGTGTTTAGAGGACTGGTCAGAAAAGAGACTGGCTTAGCCAGCCCAGGGAGAGAAGATGCTTAACCAGATGGAAGGGGTACCTAGGGACCCTGGTCTCCTCAGTAGTGGCAGGGGTGCTTGCTGGTCAGGCTTGGCTCTTACTGTTCAGTCCTTTGATTCTGCCACTTTCAGTGAGTGATTTGTTTCGGATAATGAGCTCCCACCCCAGTAGCTCCTGACCTGAAGTCAAGACAGCTCTGCTGTAGATGGCTTTTCTAACTGACATATGTTATAGCTGCCTTCATTCTGAAATAGAACCCAATGCCTGATTGGGTTAAAGTCCTGTAGTGTCAGTAATGCCCTTACTGGTAAAGAGAGTTGATACTGTCATGCTCCAAGAGATGCTCTTACAGTATTTAGACACCACTACTTCAAAGCTGGGGAAACTATACTTTGTGCAGAAGAGATCAAGACACCATGACTCATTATGATGGGTGGGGGTGGGGGTATAGAACATGGAGATAGGGAAGTTCTCATCTTGAGTGACCCTTGAGATTTAAATGTTCTTGCTTGCCCTAGTTTGCATGAACTAAATTTAGGCTTCTGATGGGCACTTTGAGGAGGTGTGAAGGCCTTTGAAATTGTCTGGACTGGTAGGAAATTAACAGGGAGTTCCAGCAGAGCCAAGAGAGCTGCACTCCTTGTCTGCTGTCCCCGGCGTATTCACAGTAGCTGGGCTTTCTGGGAGTAAGAAGGACCCATTCAACCTCTACAGCAGCTGGGAGTGGTGGGAAAAGGGGGGAAAAGCAAATGACTTTCTGGTTTTCAGCTACCAGATCCCTCTGCTGGGCTTCTGTCCTGTCTGCTACCTTTGCATTTTAATAGGAACCCCAGGACCTGGTATTTATTAAGTAATGGAATTAATTACTGGTATATTGAAATTGAAGCGAATGAAAAGTTCCCTGAGAGGCCTTTTGGATGATCATTCACTGAGATGATTGCTTCTTCTCTTTGCCTTTCTCTTTTGATGATACTGGGATGGTACCCAGGGCCTGAGCAAGCCCTGTACCGCTGGGCCACCTCCCTGGTCCTTGGGGGGGTTTGTGTTTTTTGTTTGTTTTGTTTGTTTTGTTTTGTGATGCATCTTGCTGTGTGGCCCAGTCTGGACTCCATTTTTTCAGCTGTTTCTTCACCCCTTACTAACCTGAGCCCCGCCCCGCTCCCCATTGTCCCTTTTCCAGTCTCTTCCTTCAGAATTCTTTTGGCAGTGTCTTCCACTTTGGGCTTGTATTTGTAAGTGCCTTGAGCCCTACCTGAGTGTCTATATATTTGTATCTCTTCCCTTCTTCCCTTCAGGGTTGATGCTAACTCATTTCCAGCAGCAGCTAATACTGCCACGAAGGCTGGGCGTGCTCTAGAAACCTAGAATCCTCCCTGAGTCATTGCTTCTAGGATGACATATGCACCTGCAGTTCCCTGAGTGGGTTTTGAGTAGACAGAATTGCTTGGCTTTGCCTGGTTCTGAGAGTTCCACCCCCTCCCCTATCACCCACCTCAGTGGTCCAAGTGCCCACTGAGCCTGCTCCTGCCTACTTGTTGTTGATACTGCAGAGATGCCAAGCTGCTTGCCTTTATTTTATTGTGTGTCTAGTCTGTGTGTGTGTGTGTGTGTGTGTGTATACCTGTAGGTGTGTCCAGTCTGTGTGTGTGCGTGTGCACCTGTGCACTGGGTGTTGGTCTTCCATCTCTCTCATCTTGTTCATAACAGGATGTCTGTGTTACTGCTGCTTAGGCTCATGAGTGTCCAGGATTCTCCTGTTTCTCATCTCATACAGCCGCACTGGGTTATAGCTAGGCCTCCGGGTCCAGCTTTATGTTGGTTCTGGGGGTCCTTGCACTTTACCCACTGAGCCGTCTTCCTTCCCAGCTCTTGCTGGTTACTTCCTAATCTGGTTGGTCAGGCTTTCTTCCCCATCCCCTAACCACCCTTAGACTTTCCAGTTTATTGCTTTTTTGTCTTTAAGACAAAGTTTCTCTGTATAGCCCTGGATGCTTCTACTTCCCAAGTGTTGGCATTAAAGGAGTGTGCTGCCACCATCACCCAGTAGCTCTGAGGCTTTCTGTTTTGTCTGACTACTCCCCTGCTCCCTACCCCCTACCCCTGGACAGGGTTTCTTTGTGAAGCACTAGCTATCTTGGAACTAGCTTTGTAGACCTGGCTAGCCACTAAAATATAGAGATCCACCTACCTCTGCCTCTTGAGTACTGGGATTAAGGGTGTTTTTTGACACCACCCATCACTGTTGAGTCTGGGTCTTATGGGGTGTTAGGAAAACATGAAAATACTCATACATGGTGGTGGTCCACACCTTTAGTCTCAGCACTGTGTAGGCAGAGGCAGCTCTAGCCATACTGGTTCAAAGCCATCCTGGTCTACAGAGGGAGTTTCAGGACAACCCAGGCTACACAAAGAAACCCTGTCTCAAAAAACAAATAAACAAACCCCATGATCTAGCCCGGGTGGGGTGGTGTCCAGGTGGCCTTGGTCCCCTGCAGTGCCCAGTAGGTGTAGTCCTGCACTGTGATCACACTTACCCAGCATGCCGTCCAGCTTGCACCTTGTAGCACAGATGTGTGCCTTCTTTCATAGAACTCCGTCCTGGGTTGTGTGCACTGCCTGATGTTGCTCTGTGCTTGTTAGAACTGCCACTCTGTATCTTGGTCCATCCCAGAGCCCATATGCCCTGTGGTCACTGACTGTGGCACCCACCTGGCATAAAGTAAATATTCTCAAAAGTGTGGTGTGGACATGGCTGCCCAGAGATATAGTGGCTGTGGTCCCCATACCAAGCTAGTGATGGGGTCAGGAAGATTTGCACAGAGGACCCAACAATAGGGTTCCTGCCATGGGAAGCCCTGTATTTGAGCCGTGGGCCAAAGAAGTAACTTGCCTTCATGTGGCTTCCCAGAGAAACTGCTGAGTGTGCTGTGAGACTCGCTGCATCTGCCCACCTCACAGAAGCCTGAGGTGTGACAAGTGTTCCCTATGTGTGACAGGCTCAGTAGACAGCAAAGTGGCACCACAGCTTTCTCTCCAGGCCTAGTGAGCTCCTCTACTCTACTACTCTTGACCTGTAAAGGCAAGCATTGTTCACCTTTAGCTAGACTGATTGAGCATCAAGAGAGGAGCGTACCCTTCTGCTCTCGCTGCTCTCAGTGTCTGGCAGTGTATCACAGGCTCAGCTAGAGCTCCATGGCGCTCATCTGCCTGCTCCTTTCTTCACTCCCCTTTCTCTCCGTCCCTCTTGTAAAATGATCCTGAACTGACTTAAGTTCACCTCCAGTGATAAAAGTTCTTAATGTTTTTGAAGTAGCCCTTGTATAATGCAGGGATCTGCACAGGCCATATGGTTAGGCTCAAAATTTGCTAGGTCTGCCAGTGTGGCTAGCAGCTTAAGAGTTGGGTAGGTTTTGGGTTTTTTTTTTCCCCTCTAGGGACATTCAAGGTTCTTACTTAAGAGGGCTTCCTGGAGTGAGTGACATGGGAAAGTGAGTATCTTACCACAGTTAGGCACCCTCCTTGAGACAGTAGTGCTTGGGTAGTTTTCCTGTAAAAACAGAGGAACTGACTCTTGAGAGTTCACAAAAGCGGGATTGATGGGGTGGGGGGAGCTGCCCTTATATTGTAATTTTAGAAGGAACCCACATCTGCTCTCAGCTTCATTTGAATGAGAAGAGAGCTTATACATCTGCCAGCCTCAGAGAAAAGTCCCTAAGTCCCCACCACTGGACAGAGCAGAGGCAGCCTTCCTCTCTCAGTGGCATTTAACAGAAGTCTCAGTAGCTTTTTTTCTCAGACAGGGTCCTAGGCATCCCAACTTGGCTAAATATCAGGATGACCTTGAACCTTTATCCTTGAGTCCACAGCACTGTATTAAAAGTGTGAGCCGATGTGCTGGGTTTATGTGGTGGTGGTGGGAGGGGGGCGGGGGTATGACTCGCTGGCCCTCTAGACTAGCACTCTGCCAACTGAGCTGCTCCACACCCCCAGTCCCTTTATGCTGGGTTTATGTGGTGTGTGTTGGGGGGGGCGGGGGTATGAACCGCTGGCCCTCTAGACTAGCACTCTGCCAACTGAGCTGATCCACACCCCCCAGTCCCTTTATTTTTGACACAGGTTTTCACTGTTGTCCCCAGGCTACCCTAAGCTCACAATCCTCCTGCTTCAGTCTCTGAATTCCTGAGACTTCAGTCATATTCCACCATACTTGACACATCTCAAGCCTTTTCTGACAATCTATAGATTCTGAATGAACTGGCAACAGGACCATATCTCACAGGATGCCTTTCCCATTCAATAGCCAGCATCTAAGCCTGAGTCTAACGCTCCTACGGCTTTGGCACAGGTCACACTGCAGACACTGCAGACAGGCCACTCTTATGAGTGAGGGCTGCTCAGTTTTGTGTGTGTGATGGTTCACTTCCAAGTGCTCAGGATGCTGTTTAGTCTGTGACTGGAGCTTTCTGGACGCCAACACTCAACTAGCTAGCAACTGCTTTAAGCCCTGAGCCCTGCAGTGTGCACCAGGAATCAGCATTAGCTTGCTGGCTAGGTGATGGCTCTAGGTTTTCTCTGGGACAAATATGCATGTTCGTGTTCTTTTCATCCATCTGCAAGTCCATGCCAGGAATGCCTGATGAGCCACCAGAGAAGGGGCCGTGGGGACCAAATGGTCTCATGTCCTCAGCAACTCCTCTCTCTGCCCAGAGCTGCTTTTCTGTATATGGAGAAGCCTGGGCTGGCTATGGCTTTTGTGGCTGAGTGGCACTACTTGCAGAAAGGATGAACTGGGTTCCCGGAGTCACATTCTGAAGATGCGTTGGTCGATCAGAGAGAAGCTCCTTGCCACATCTCTGTCTCCAAGTAGCTGTCCTGTGCTCTTTTGTCTTTTTCATTGGATTGTATGGTCAAACCATTCCTTTCCCAAAAGCATCACGTTTGTTTGTTGTGTTGTGTGTTCACCACGTATGAAGTCAGAGGACACTCTGAATAAGGTTCTCACCTTCTATCTTGTAGGTCCTGGGATGGAACTTGGGTCACCAGCTTTGGCAGCAGGTGCTTTTGCTTACCAAGCCATCTCACTGCCTAGCACATCTCTTCCCAAGGAGGAGGCTTACTTTAAAATGACAGAGTTTCAGCCACTAGCTTGTTTTTGTTAATTTTGAGCAGACTGGCCTCTCGAAAGACATGTGCTGCTGCAGAGATGCCTACAAGAAGGCACATGCCAGTGACTACCCCAAGTGACAGCTCTCTTCAGAGGTGGGCTACCTAAGGGTGTCTCACATAGAGTCATTCTGAGCCCAGCTTCATCCAGTAAACAGGCTGCACTGAGTGCATGACAGCTGACCCCACCCCCAAGGAGCGTTGTTGGGGTCTTTTCCTCCAGAGTGGGTTGTGTGCTGCTCTGCTGTCCGGATGAAAGCAAAATAGACCCTCCGTGAGCTAAATGTGTGTGACTGGCTTTGCCCTTAAGGAGGAGCTGGGAGAGAACAGCCAATGGTGATGGCTGCTTTTTTAAAAAGGTGTGTGCGTATGTGTCTGTGTCTGTTCTGTCTGAGTGACTGGATCCAGGTATACATATGTGTGTGCCGGCTCACATATAGGCCAGAAGAGGGCATAGGATTCCCTGCTGCCTGCGTTACAGCTGGCTTTGGGTCTGGGCACTACTGCAGTCTTGTAGGAGAGCAGCGGGTGCTCAGTGCTCCGGAGTCTCTGTGAGGAGGGCATTTTCTTGTAGGAGAGCAGCGGGTGCTCAGTGCTCCGGAGTCTCTGTGAGGAGGGCATTTTCTTGCTAGTGATTACCTTGGTTGTTGTTCTGCCTTTTGTGTTTCCACTGTGATTGAGCGAGACCCCTGCTGGGATTGCTCTCCTGTGCCTGACTCCTCCTCCTACCACCTTGCAGGTGGGGTGGGCCCCTATGCCACTGAGGAGGAAGCTATCCCTTTAGCAGCCCTAGTTTCAGCAGGTGGTTTAGCCTGATCTGAGTACCAGCAGGCTCACAGTTCTTCTGAACTCAAGAATCTACTGTCTCTTGAAGCTGGGTTTCAGAGGGTTCTATGTCCCAATCATGTGCCTTCCTAGATTGCCATCTGTGCCAGGGTGTCCCTGACAAGACAACAGTGCCTATGGGTCTGTAAAGGGCGCAGAGATAAGCCAGTCTGGAGACAGTTTCAGGGAACAGCATCGACTTTATTGCATGTGAGCAACTACTTATGTAGTGGAAGCCTATTGACGGTGATTTTAGTAAATTACCTCAGATTAGATAGTGAGTGTTCATACCATCAGGGTCTCTGCAGAAGAGGCATGTTAAAGCAGCTCTGAAGAGTGCAGTCTGGTCCATAGCCAGCTACTGCTGCTCATGCTACTTCAGAATTGAGTGTTCTGACCTCATGAGAAATGCAGTGTGGGAGGCAGGGTGGCTGCCAGGCCGTGCCTGCTCTGTGTCTCCTGTGTTTCTTTCTCTTGGGCAAATCCTAGCTGTGTCTGTACCATGGACAGTTTGCTACTTTCTGTTCCCAGAATAGGGAGCTGTCCACCTATGCTCCTCTCTCTTGTTCTCTCTGCTAGTGAGACCACTCAGCCAGTTTGAGTGACAGCATTGAAAGCTGGCCGGGAGCAGATGGCAGATTCTCTTTTCTTGTTTCATCCTTTGTAAGCTTGAACCGTCTCTCCTCACCCCAAATTAACCCATCACAAAATTAATCAAAAGCAGTTACACTGCAGAGGGAATGGCTGTGAGACGCCAAAGGTTAACAAGCAATGGCTTTTTGTGAAGGGTTGTTCTTTAGCCTCGCTCCACCTCTTGTCAGCATTACAGTGGTCTTGCCAGTGACACTGTTGGAAGTTGTTGCCTTTGAAAGGTAGAGGTGCCTGGCTTTGGTAGAGAGGCCTCAGGAGCTAAGGGAGCGGGGCATTTCCCAGCCTCTGTTGCCATGCAGCTGGAGATGGGTGTGGGCCATCCTCCACAACTTCCTGTCTTCAATGTGAGGGGGTGGCGGTTCTCTAACCGCTAAAGAACTGTGTGGAACAGGCTGTTTATTTACAGGGCAAATGGGGCCCTAATGGCTGCCTTTGGCTACCTTCCGTCCTACCCTTAGGCAGTGTCCATTCAGTGTCCGGGGCCAGGGCCCTTCTGGGCAGAGCAGGGCAGAGCTAAGCTTCTCTTCCAACGTTTGCAGATGCTCTTCACACTGGTGTTAGTGTAGACTGATCATAAAGGAAATGATGAGTGTGTTCGTGGTCTGTGCTAATTTTAGTCTTCTGTTCACAGCTCATTTTGTGTCCTTCACCATTAAGGCTCCGTTTCTAGAAAGGCACGTTTTGAATGTAGGGCACCGCCTGTGTTCTACCATTGGCTCCATTTCAGGAGCGGCCTCCTCAGTACTCTGAGAAGTAGCCAGAGCCTCTCAGGTAGGAGCCCGGGAGATTGTTTCCACACCCACTCCTTTGCTTAGTGACACTCTGCTGTCCCTACAAGTCACTCTGATTTGTCTGAAGTGTGAGCTCGCGGCAAGGCTGTCAAGGTCATTGTGCAGTGTGCCACACACAGGTTCTGCTGGCTGCCTGAGACTCCTGCCTTAGCCGCTCCACATATGGCCACCGTTCATCTTTGCTTCTGGTTACTCTTAGCAGGACTCTACATATGTCAAAGCTTTAGTCTCAGTCTGTATGGCTGCCCTTCACTGTCCACTCTGAGCAGGTACTTCCCAAGGATGGAAGATACGGGGTCAGGGTCTTTATTACCTGGCTGCTCGTGGGTCTTTAAGGAGTTAGATAGGGTCCAGTCTGTGGCATGTGGAGTGAGAAGCACCAGCTTGACAGCACAACCTGCATCTGATGCCTTCAGCTCCATAGTCACTGAAGAGCTAGAAGGGGGCTGTCATTCCTGGGAGAATGGAAGGAAGTTTTGTGTCTGTGTTGGGCTTCACTGTGGCTTTGTTGTGAAGCCACAAGAGGATACAAACTTTAAATTTTTGTAATACCCCAGTTAAAACTTTAAGAACCTCTGTTCATCTTTAGAAATAGAAAATGTCCTTTGAGGTTGTAAATGAGATGTATAATTTACCAAGTGTCACATGGTGAATGAAGTTGCTTTTGAGAGTCTTGTCTAAAGTGGGTACTGTTGGTTGGGTTTTGCCATCAGGCCCCAGCTTTGGTCTGCCATACTCTGCTTGTTCAACATAGTGCCCCCTGTCTTGAGTTAGGTTTGCACTCAAGTTCTGCCGTACCTTCATACCCTTGGGGTGCTCTGAGTGGCTCTGGCCCAATGGTAGGTCTATAATAGGGAGTGTTTGTAGAAGACAGTTGGGTCATAGAGCCTCTGTGTTTTTCACCAGCTCCCCAGTGACTCCAGTCCACCTTCCCAGCTAATGCTGGTATGGCCACTGCCTGAGCTTACACGCGCACAGCCTCCCTGGGTCATCAGGGTGATTGGATTGTAGACTTGACCTTTGCCTGGCTTTGTAACCTCCTACCTAGATGTCACAAATGGATCCCCCACTGTCATTTGCTTTTTTTTCTGTGTGTACTGTGTTTGGGTAAGACTGTTGATGAACTGGGAGGAAGTACCACACAGCTAAGAACCTAGGTCCTGCTGTGAGAACTCTCTTGGCCTTGGTCCTGGAGCCGAGCAAGGGTCATGCTTCTTTGGATGGACATCATGTCTGCATTCGTTACTTGCCTCAGTCCCATGGCCTTAGGCTGTTCTGGGTGCTATGTGGTGCTGATCCCTGGGGCCCTGAACCATGCATGCAGGCTGTGTTTTTTCAAGGTTAGTGTTAGTGGTGCAGTTGAAATGGTGTTTGGTTTGGAACATGGTTGGTGTGGTGTCACAAACAAAATCAGAGCATAGGGGTGAAGGCCGGTGGCCTAAGGGGGATCTCCTGCCTGAAAAGTACAGAGTAGGACCACTGTAGGCAGGCCTGCTTTCCTGCCACCTCATTCTTAGTCCTTTGTGCTTTAAAGGAAGTTGGAAGTTGCCATCACCATTTTTCCACCGCAGACAACTGAATGTGATTATATTTTTGTCCTATGTTCAGCTATTTCCAAGAACCCTTTTTGTGTGCGTGTGGTATGTTTTATAGTCTGCTTGTGTAACCCAGACTGGCCTCGCATCTCCTTCCCCTCGGTCTCCCCAGTGCTGGGACTCCAGTCCTCTGTGCATGCTTGGCTTCCAGGAACCTTATTTGATGACCAGGCTGGCAGTTAAATCCAACGGGCCCCATGGGAATGATGAAAAGAAAAATCTGCCCAAGTTTGCTTATGCCCAGAAACGGTCGATGCTTGTTTTAATGCCTGCCTCACTCTGTGGCTTGGTTGGGAAGGGTGTTACGTGGCCGGTGTCTGAGGATGTACCCAATGATTCTCCAGTCTGTCCCCTCTGTCAAGGGATGAAGTCAGAGAGCCAGGGAAGACTTACATGGAGAGTGTTAAAGGCAACAGCAGTTCCTTTAGGGACTTATGGGATGAGCTTTCTCTGGAACACCTGTAATTCATAGAGATGTGTGTGCACTACAAAAAAAAAAAAACAAGCCATAGTTTTTGGCTGATCTTTACCCTGAACAGTTGGGCTCTTTGTCCTGAGCTTTGAAACTTCCCCCACAAAGCCAGTCCCTGAAGGCCACAACTAGTCAGGACTGGAACACTCCCTACACTGGGCAGATGGCGTGGTCACAGCTCAGGGCCAGGGCCAAACCTCTCTCACTGGTCCTCTCCTAGACCTAAGCCCTTGCTGGCCAACATTTGTCAGGTGCCCAGCAGCCACTGGGCCCCAGCCTCTGTGCCAGGCAGAGGGGATCCAGGAGCATCCTGCCCTTAGGAGCTTGTAGTTTAGGTGACAGACATCCCAGGTCACAGTGGTAGGAGCTTTAACCACAGGGAGCCAGTAGCCCAGGTGGAAGATAACACCTGTCTGTCTGTCTGCCTCCATGTGTGTCTGTGCACATTTCCCTTGTCTTCTTTTTATCTGTTCCCTCTGTCAGGGTGACATGGAGGTTGTAGCATTTAAAGAGCGTAGGCAGCGTACATTATAGACAGGAGCTCTAGTGTTCATTGTGATAAAGTAGCTTCTCCTGCAGAGAATAATGTAAAGATGCCCATTAAAAAACTGGGCCTAAGCCGGGCGTGGTGGTGCATGCCTTTAATCCCAGCACTCGGGAGGTAGAGGCAGGAGAATTTCTGAGTTCGAGGCCAGCCTGATTTACAAAGTGAGTTCCAGGACAGCCAGGGGTACACAGAGAAACCCTGTCTCGGAAAAAAAAAAAAAAAAAAAAAAAAAAAAAAAAAAAAAAAAAAAAAAACAGGGCCTAGGGCTGGAGAGATGGCTCCGCAGTTAAGAGCACTGACTGCTTTTCCAGAGGTTCTGAGTTTAATTCCCAGCCACCACATGGTGGCTCACAACCATCTGTGATGGGATCCAATACCCTCTTCTGATGTGTCTAAAGATAGCTATAGTGTACTCATATAAATAAATCTTTAAAAAAAGAAAAAAGACAAAAAGAAATAGGGCTTAAGGATGTAGCTGGCCCAGCATGCATGAAGCCCTGGGTTTGATCCCCATCACTGTGTAAACCAAGCATGGTGGCACATGCCTAGGATCCCAGCTCTAGGAGGTAGAGGTAGGAGGAACCTTGACTACACAGTGAATTTGAGGCCACCCTGGGATATGCAAATTCCTATTCTAAAGAAATAAGTAAGCAAACTCTTCAGACACTAGCTGTCCTATTAAGAATAAGTTGAAGATGTTTGGCCAGGCACCTAGAATAAAGGCATTATTTATTTGTGGATTGTAAGGGATATTTTTAATGATGTTGGCTAGTTTCTTACATCATATGGTCTGTTTATTAGTAGATCCTTTTTTTTTTTTTTTTTTTTTTTTTTTTTTTTGGTTTTTCAAGACAGGGTTTCTCTGTATAGCCCTGGCTGTCCTGGAACTCACTTTGTAGACCAGGCTGGCCTCGAACTCAGAAATCCGCCTGCCTCTGCCTCCCAAGTGCTGGGATTAAAGGCGTGTGCCACCACGCCCGGCTAGTAGTTCTTGTTATCCAGATGGTTTTCTTTGAGTGATGTTCAAGTCTAGTACCTTGTAAGAGGATTTAAGATCAGTGATAACCAGGCGGTGGAGGTGGCACACGACTTTGATCCTAGCACTTAGGAGGCAGAGACAGGCAGATATTTGAGTTCAAGACCAGCCTAGTCTACAGAGTGAGTTTCAGGCGGCTGAGGCTACACAGAGAAACCCTGTCTCGAAAAAAATAAAACAAACAAAAGATCAGTGATAATCATCTTACTAATTTATTATTATTTTTATAGTGTTCTACATGCTAGGCAAGCCCTCTAGCCCTGAGCTGGATCCCTAGCCCTCTGTAGACTTGTGTATTTGTGTATGTGTGTCTATGTCTGTAGGTCAGAGAACAGCTTGCAGGAGTTGGGTTTTTCTTTCTACCATGTGGAGCCTGGGGATCAGATTCAGGTTGTCAGGCTTGGTGGCAGAGTCCTGATTGCTAAGCATTCTTGCCAATGCCCAAGTTCTGTATTTTAGACACAGAGTCTCATTATGTTGTCCAAGGTGGATAGCTCATAATCTTTCTGCCTTAGCCTTTCCATGTTTCAGTGCTAGGATTCAAGTACAAGCTGCCTCCATGGCTGCCGGTTCTCTCACTTTAAGTGACTGAGTCACGGACTTTATTTTTAGGCATTTAACCCTTCATATATAGGATTACAACTTGTGAAACTTCTGTGGTTAAGTAAATTTAAAAACAAAAATTACCTCCCGTAGCTGTGGATAGAGCACTGCTTACTGCCGGTTTTTCCAGTTATAGTCATCAAACTCCTGATCACATAGAAACAGTCCAAACTAATTATCTGCGACACCATCCTTGTGAAAACAGTGGCTGTTTACTTTTGGGGTGGTAATAGTATGCGTTAGGTAGTACTCTACCACTGTCCTCGGCCCTTCTTCCCTTCTTTCAATTCTGGTTAGGAACATTGTACAGCAGAAGCCCCAGGCACAAGCCCAGCACAACACACTGTGCTGAGAATGGAGTCTGACGTGTCCATGTCAGGTCAGTGCTCCACCACTGAGCCACATCCTTGGCCAGCACAAGTAGTTCTTTAAAAATAATTCTTGAGCTGGACATGATAACACACAGCTGTAGTCACAGCATTTGGGAGGCTGAGTCAGGAGGATTGTGAGTTTGAGGCCAGTCTAGGTTAGACACCAAGATGCATTCTCAGAATGGCTTGAAGACCTCCAAGAGAAGGCTTTTAGAAGCCCTATGGGTGGATGACAGCGTAAAAACAGGCAGTGCCTGGTTTGTCTTCATGGCTGATGAGTGACTTGGATGGTTCTGTCCCATCTGGTTTTCTGTTCTGTCCTTTGTATGTCCAAGTGTGTACCTTAGGGTACACATGGGAGCACAGTGGTCGAGCCCTGTCTTGTCCCAAGCCTGTGGACCTGGTTCTTGAGACACAGCTGTCTGTGGCCAAACGCTATCACCAGGCAAACACTTGTCAGAGAGCAGTGGAGATGAATTTGCACAGCTGCCTCACAACTAGGTCCTTAGTTCTGCTCTGCCAGGAGAGGGAAGCCTCTTGAGGCCGGGGAGGTGCAGGTGTGTGCACTTGCCCCTCATATGTGCTTTGGGCTCTCTTAAGTTGTTGTGCCAACTTTAGCTCCAGGCCTTGTGTTATTCTAAGCATATAATTCTCTGCTCTTCACTGTACCTGGCTCATGGCCAGTCCAGCCTCCCTCCCTCCCCAAGACTGCTGCACCACCCTGGACCTTTGACATCCTTGAATCCCAGATGGCTCACAGCTCCCCTGCTCACAGCTCCCTCTTCCATGATCCTTACTCAACTACTCCCCTCTTCCAGCTTGCTTTCTCCTGACTCGAGGTTTCCAGCTGTTCCTTTCTCGTCAAGACCATGGCCAGCCATGATTTTATTGTATTTGAAACGGTCTTTCTGTGTAAGGTAGCTCAGACTGTCTTCAGTCTCACGTGCACTGCAGGCCTTCCTGCCTCGGCTTCCCGTGTCCTGTAGCTGCAGTCCATTAGCACTGTGCCCATTGTTCACCTTCCAGTTACTCCTTGGCACTGGGACTGTGGGCTTCATGTTCCCAAGCCGCTAACATAGTGTCTGACGTGTGGCTCCCCTTTGCTAGTGGCTTCCTCTTTGATCCGTCTGTGGACACTTAACCTTACACCCTGAGCTGAGCAGCATTTAGTGTGCTTGACCTGTCCCTTTGCTTGCTTGCTTGCTTGCTTGCTTGCTTGCTTGCTTTTTTTGGTTTGTTTGCTTGTTTGGGACAAAGTCTTTTTATGTAGCCTTGGCTGTTCTGGAACTGGCTACATAGACAAGGCTGTTCTCAAACTCAGATTTCTTCCTGCCTCTGCCTCCAAGTGCTAGGATTAAAGTTGTGCACCACCATGCCCTGTTCTGTTCTGTTCTGTTCTGTCCTTGACCATTGTTTGGTGCTGTGGAGTGCACTATTCCTGTGTCTCATGTGCACTAAGCCCCCTACCAAGCCTGGAAACCCTTTCTGAGGAAGAACTGTGTAACACCTGCTGGTGACTCTAGCAGAATCTTGCATGAACCTACACTTCATCTCAGAGGGCCTGTCCGAGCCATGTTGATGCGTGATGGGACTGACTGAGTTCCTCCTTGCTGCTCCCCCTGACATGTACATGGCCTGCCAATCTAGCTTTGTGTTTTAGGGCACTGCCAGAGAGAGAGGGCATCGGTGGTAGCCAGGCTGAGCTGAGAGGAAGTGGAGGGGGCTGAGTCAGGCCATCAGGCTACAGGAAGCAGCTTCCTTAGCATATGCCTCTGTGGCTGGGGAAAAGGGAGTCGTGTGTTTTCAGGGTTAGGTCATTCTGACCACATTGCCTCTGCGTTTTCATTTGTGCGGTATTTCCTGAGATTCTGATCTTGCCAGAAAGTGCCCAGCAAAAATTCTGGACAAGTGAGGTGTTTATCTGCATTGCTACCTTCGCCCTCGTCTTGAAGTGTTGTCCTGGTCCAGCCCTGAAGACCATTCAGGGCTTGGTTTTTTGGACACTCCTTTCCCTTGGAGCTTGTGAAATGAGTGGTGTGATTTGAATGGAGAAGAAGGAAGGCCCGAGTCTGCCCAGGGCATCTGCTCTGGCCCTGCCAGCCTGCTGCTCCTCTGCAGAAAGTTGTCTGGGGTGCTTGAGCTGGTGCATTTCATACAGGGGCTCACTCCTGTGGGAAAGTGATTGAGTTTACAGCAGAGGCATTTGTGGTCTTCTGTGGGATGAGTGACAGCAGGAGACAGAGAAGATCTACTGTGATCAGAGTGCTCAGAGCAGGCTTATGGCCTGCCCAGCATCCTCTTCTGTGCAGCTCTGCTACTGTGGAGCCTCAAGTCTCCATTTTCCCCAGTTTGAAGGGGACAGACACTGTGCCCAGGCTGCTGATGTACCCAGCCAGCAAGGCATTCTGGTCTGTCATGGCTACTACCTGCCTCTGTGTTTAGGGACTTTCTATACCTGCCAGTGCCCATTGAAGAAGATGGCAAAAGCAAGCATGAGCTTGTAGCCACAGAGCTGAATAAACACTGAAAAATGAAAGATAGCAACCTTCAGAAACACTTGTTGTTAAATGTCCCTGTGTAATCAGTTCTAACCTGAGAGAGGCTTTCATAAAAACTGTCCAGGTCTCAGTGTCCCGGGACACCTGACTTGTGAGGCTCCGTGCTGTTACTCACTAAACAGCACCTTCACGTGTACCTGGATCACTTCACAGAGCAGTGTTGAGATGGACTTTCTTTAGCTGGCACAGGCTCAGGATGGTAACCATGCGTGAAAGTACAGACAGTTCTCCGTGGATGTGCCACACCTCAGGAACTCGGAGATTTCTTGGCACTTGGGTTGTGTTTCCTGTAGACACTGCTGGGAGTTAGTTACATGCACACCCTGCATGCAGCGTAAAGTTACATAAACCCCTTAGTTTACCTGAGGTGCTGTTACTATCACATGACTTCACGTGGCAATGGTTTTTATGAATGAGTAGCATTGGGGTTCGCCTGGAGGTTTATGTCTGCCTACCCCTTTCCAGGCTCCTATGCCACTGGAGACAATATTTTCACCTGCCTTCCTTCCTTCCTTCCTTCCTTCCTTCCTTCCTTCCTTCCTTCCTTCCTTTTAAAGTTAGTCTGATGCTGAGGGATTCGGTAGAACAGAGTGAATTTGGGGCTCAGAGTAAGTGTGAGCCCCCAGAATTATCATTAGGCTAGAGTCATGAGATCTGGAGAGCAGTGACAGGCAGCTAGGGAGTCTTCATGACTTCTGTGCTTTGTGGATTCCCAGGTAAGAGCCCATTGGGTGTTTGCCTCTGGTCTACAGAGTCACCTATTTCTGAAATGCGTGGTCTTTTGTAGCAGCCTGGTACAGTTTTTAAGTGCTTGTCAGGGTTCTCATGAGTAATGCTGCCTGCTGTGAGGACCGTGGAACCCAGGTGACTCATTGCAGACATGCATGAACTCGGTGTCATTCGCATCCCTGGGGATCCGTTGCACAAGAAGCAGCTTTTAGCTGCAGCTTCACTGCCCTCCGTGGTTTCTAACTTGAGTTCAGTTTTCAGACAAAGCTCATCATGAGAGGCCATGAACCTACACAGTCACTTCTACCCACCAGTGTTGGAGAGAGAGCAGCAAGGACTGACCGCATAGGTCCCTGGGCAGTAGCTGTCCAGTGTCGGATGACTCCATGTCAGCCTCCTTGGCTTTGGGACAAGGACTAGTAAGCAACCTGTGACGATTTGTCACTTCAGTGTCCATTACCCCTTCCTGCACTTACAAATTCCTGTATCCCAGTTGGCCAAGGTGTTTGTGGGAGCCACCCTAATAGGTCATGAAATGCTAGTTCGCACAGGCATTTGGTCCATAGATTGACATCTGCTGCTTCACTGTCAATAGGTGAGGACACTTATGTCTACCCAGAAGGGAAAGTTTGATGGCTGCTTCTGAAGAGGCCTGCCTGGGAGTGCTGCACCAAGACAGGGCGCTGGACTGGCTTCCTGGAATCATACATTGCTGCTAAGTATGTCTGGCACAGTGTGATAGAAGATTTTGGGGCTTTTTCTTCACTTAATAGATGATCTCAGAAGGGATTGGTTTAGTGTGGAAGCTGTGCTGTTAAACAGCTTTTAGCTAATGTTTTCCTGTGAGCCTGAGTCTTTTCCAGTTCAGACAAGTTTCTCTGGAAAATGTCTGTGGTCCTAAGAATCACTCAAGTGCCTTTAACCTGTGAAAACATCACACTTCATAAAATATTCCAGAAGTCTCATGTCCATAAGACATTTTCAAGATAAAGTTTCTCTGTGTAGCCCTGGCTGTTCTGGATCTCACTTTGTAGACCAGGCTGGCCTTGAATTCAGAAATCCGCCTGCCTCAGCCTCCCAAGTGCTGGGATTAAAGGTGTGTGCTACCACCATCCAGCTATTGTATTCTTTTTAAAGTATGACTTCAACTCTTTTATTTGGAGAGTACTTTGTCCCCCTGATCTTTGTCCTGCACTGGGGAGAGCCCAGAGATGTAGAACTCAGTGGACACTACTGTTACTGCCTAGCCTTGGCCATACTAACTTAAAGTCATCAAATCTTCATGTATCCTCAGTGCCGGTTGGTACCTCTCTTCCAGCTTTCTTTCTGACACTGATGTCCCAAGCTGTGCTGGTGACTCATGCTTGTGGTCTTACACTGAGGAGGCTAAGGCAGGAGGGTTATCACGGGTTTGAATGATGCCAGCTCAGGGTATCAGACCCTGTTTCTACACCCACATCAAGACAGAATGAATATCCACAACTTCCAGCCTTCACTCCTGAGAAGCCCTTCTCATCTCTGGCCTTTAGTCTGTCTCAGCTGGTGCAAGCCTTTGCTCCTGTCCATCACTAATGTGCTGTGTCACTGTCCAGACATTCCAGGATCCTATCTGTCACACACACACACACACACACACACACACACACACACACACAGCCTCCTGGGTAGAGGCCTTAGCTAGCACCACATACTATGCCTCTATGACAAGTCCCTGCCCCCCTTGCACTGAATGGGAGTTTTCTCCAGAGTTGCATTTTAACTTAAGGAAGCATCTTCCTTTTGGGAGTTATGGTTTTAATTGCAAAAAGAGCAGCTGCACTCTGATTGGGTATGGGGGTGGCCATTGTCCATGCTGAACTCACCAGAACACTTACAGCACCCAGAGCGTCATTGCTCCTCCTGCCTAGCTATCACCAAGCTGTACAGCAATTTGGGGTTGGCTTTGGCTTTGGCTTTATGCCCTTTGCACCTGGTGCCCCTGCTGCCTGGCCTGAAATCCCCTGTGGACTTGTCACCACAGGTAGCCTTCAGGTGTTAACTGCACACCATCTCTCTCCCTGTCAAAAGAAAAAAAAAAAAAAAACTCTTTAATTACATAATTGCCAATGCCACAGACAATATTTCTACCACAGAAGGAGTGAGGCAGTTTTTCTCCAAGTCACTGAGTGGTTTGAGGCCTCTGGCTGGCAGCTAGTTTAAGGAGGGTCTTTTAGGTTAATTAATTTTAGGTTAATTTCATACAGTCTCCACCTTGTGACTCACTTTAAGAGTGCTGCATGTGAGACAGGATAACTCTGTTTCTGGAGTCAGTCAGTGTATCAGGACTGGAAACTTCTAGGACCCTTTCTGACAGTTACCCTGAGACCAGAGTTGGCCTTTCCCCTCAGCATTCTCCACGTCACCTGCAAGTTCAAGTGCACATGGTGGGCTCCCAAGTCACTCATATTGCTCCTGACTGCATTGGCTGGCAGTGTGCTGCCCAGAGCCTGTGCCTGAGCTCCCTGGAGTAGGTCACAGGAGAGAGATGGAGGTGGACAAGCTGCTGGAGAGGAGAGTAACAAGTGTATCACAGCTTAGGCTCGGTACTGTCTGCGGACCTCCAAGTACTTGAGTGGGGCCTGGGGTGTGGAGTGGTACTTTTCTTTAGATGTGGCTTCAGGTGGAATCCAGGGAAGGAGGGCAGGCATGTGACCTGAGAATGTATCTCTGAGCATTTGCCTCCTGACCCACCACTCTGGGGATGTGAAGTTAGTCCTCTCTTTATCCAGATATTTTAAATATTAAGGGTTTTCTTAGACTAAGCTAATAGTTTGGGTTACAGTGTTTATATACCTTGAGTTCTGTCAACAGCCTTTACCCCTGTTAAATACTTCTTTTTTTCTTGTCAGTTGGTGGTGGCACGTGCCTTTAATATCAGTACTTGGGGTACAGAGGCAGGCAAATTTCTCTCTTGAGTTTGAGGCCAACCTGGTCTACAAAGGGAGTTGCAGAATAGCCAGGACTATACAGAGAAAGCCCTGTCTTGAAAACAAATAAATCAACCTTACTTTGTTCAGGAGACTTCACCGATCCTGTGGAAAGAGGATAAACCCTTCTTGACCCCCATCACTCCAGCTACTCACTGAGATATTTTGGGTTGGAATCTGCCACTCAGATTTTTTTTTCTTGAAGTTTCAGTGAGGTCACTGCAGATTCCTGTACAGCTGTGAGATGACACAGACTTCTCATACCCTTTCTCCTCAGCCAGCGTGTCTGTGAAACTGCAGCAGGCCAGAGTGTGCGTGCATCTGCTCTGTTGTGTTTCTCTCAGTGCACTCTACACTGTCCCTACTGTAGCTCAGGCTGTCCTGTAACTCACATTCTTCCCTAGCCTTCCAGGGGCTGACATTTCTGTTCCCTCCCAGCCGGGCCTGGTGGCACAATGTCTATAATCCCAGGGGCATTCAGGAGGGAGGCAGCCATTACAGACTCTCAGTTCGATGTCATTCTCTCTCTGTGCTGTCTGCCATCCTATGCATCCCAATCCCCTGCCATCCCCTGGGCTCTTTCTGATGTCATTAGACCCCACAAACTCCTTAACTGAGCTGTGCCCATAAATACTAGCTCCTCTGGGTGTGTATCCTGTATAGGCAGCAGAGGTAAAAAGCCTAATAGCCCCATGTGCTGGTCCAGCCTGGGGTGAAGCTCACTGTCATGTGGCAAGAGCCCAGAGTGATGCGGTGCAGTCCCTGAGCATGCTCGGGGAGGGGTAGTCCCTGGGCCCTTGGCCCTGTGCTTGAAGTTTCCGTTGAACAGCTGGACGATGGTGTTTAGTTGGTTTCCTCCCACTGATGCCATCTTTAGTCTGTAAGGACAGAGTCTGTCACTGGCCCTCTGTCCTACAGAGGGTACCAGGCAGCCACTTTCAGAGATGGTACTTTTTTTTTTTTTTTTTAAGATTTATCTACTATTATATGTAAGTACACTGTAGCTGTCTTCAGACACTCCAGAAGGAGTCAGATCTCGTTACAGATGGTTGTGAGCCACCATGTGGTTGCTGGGATTTGAACTTAGTACCCTTGGAAGAGCAGTGAGTGAGTGCTCTTAACTGCTGAGCCATCTCTCCAGCCCAAGATAGTACTTTTGATTTCACTAGCCAATCTTGATGCCTTCCCTTTCCATATAGTGAACTTGTGGCCACAGGTGCTCTACCCCCTGGCTGAGGACAGGGACCTTGGCCAATATTCCCCACCCCTACTCCCCACCCCCTGTCTCTCAACACTTGGCCCAACCTGAAGGCAGGGAAGGAAATTGGTGCCAAGCTTGTGGTCTTCATCCATGGTTGCTCTAGTGAGCACAAGGGCTGCGATTCACTGATCTCAGAAGAAGCTGTAAAGAGGGCAGTGCAGCACAGAGGGGCATAGCCCTCGTGGGACCATGCTATAGCATTGGTGTTCTGGGATTCCTTGTCCACCCTGGGTTTTAGGAGTCCTTGGTTCTTGTTAATCTGTCTCTCTGACCTCTTGTGCTTTGGAGGAAAAGTAGTGTGCTCGCTTTCATAGGATGTTCAAGCCACAGTAGCTGAGAGGGTTGGAAGTGACCTGCTGGGGCCAAGCAGTGTGCACGTGGGTGTATGTTACTCTGGAATTTGGGTTGTGGCATTAAAATGCAAACCAACCCTTAAAGAAGGGTCTAGCTCTCAGAAGCTTCTGCAGGTGATTATATGTCACTAGCGGAGGCTTGCTGCCTGTCCCCATTGTTAAAAAAAAAAGTATATGAGTGTGTGTGTGTGTGTATTATCCACACATCGTGTAATATATATTATATACTTTATAATTATGTGTACTTATATATGTATTTATGTTTTTTGAGACAGGGTTTCTTTGGATAGGCCTGGCTGTCCTGGAACTCAATCTGTAGACCAGGCTGGAGAAATATGTATTCGCCTTTAAAAAGTCCTAGGGTACATACTATAGAAGGACCAGAGGGACAAACCTTGGAAGAATCATTCATTTTACTGCACAGTTAGGATATGGTAACACAGTTAGGAGTCTTGAGGCTTGGCTCTGTGTGCTGATGTTGTTTGCAACAGTACTCTGGATGTAGATTTAACTCCTCTTGTTAGTTTGAGGCAGGGCCTTACAAGGCAGCCCAGGCTAAGCTTGGTACTGGGATGTGAATGTAGGTTTTTGTTGTTGTTGTTTTGTATTTGTGTGTGTGTGTGTGTGTGTGTGTGTAGGTTTTTGTTGTTGTTTTGTATGTGTGTGTGTGCATGTGTCACAGCTGGGAAAGTCAGGTTACCTGTGGGAGTTCATTCTTATCTTCACAATTTGGGTTCCAAGAGTCCAACTGGGGTTGTCAGCACCTTTGTTGGCTAAGCCATCTCTCCAGACTTCTGAGTGTAGCTTTTTTAATTAAAGGCACTTAATAAAATTTGTTTCCTTTGAGATTAGAGGTCACTATCATGGTTCAGGGTGGAGGGAGGGAGTGTGCAGTTCTGTGCCCTATGCATGCACACATGGAGGCCAGTTGAGGACATTGGGTGACCCACTTGATCACTAACCACCTATTCTCTTGAGGCGGGTCCCCGGGGTCATCCTGTCTCTTCCCAGAAAGGGTCCTTATGTCATAGCACATGGCCATGCCCACCTTTTGTACAGTGCTGGGATGCAAGCTCAGATCCTGTACTCAGACAGCAGTGCAGTTACCATTCAGCTTTACCAGGTTTCACCGCTGTCCGGCTTTCCTCATTGTCTATTGAACTGGAACTGGAGCAGTTCATTAGGCCTGTGTGGGGTGTTTGCGCGTGCGTGCGTGCATGCATGCGTGCGTTTGTCTATCCCTGGCTAGCTAGAACTCACAGTAATCTGCCTTCTGGGCTGATTGAAAAGGAGCACCACCACTCCTAGCCAGAGTTTCTACACAAAGAAGCACAGTTGAGATGAATATGGGACATGGGGCAGGGCCACTGCCTAGTCTTCCTTCAGGATTTGGGGTGGAATCATTTTCACTTCCAGGACAACCATGCTACTCTGTACGTCATGAAATTCTTTTTTCTTATGTAGACTTTAATCACGGCATTTTGGAGGCAGAGGCAGGCAGACGTTCCAGTGAGTTTCAGGCCAGCTAGGGTTACACAGTGAGACCCTGTCTCAAAACCTTCAACTTTTTTCTTTCCATTAATTTTTTTATGTATATGAGTATTTTTCTGCATATGTGCCAGGTGTGTGCACATGCCCTCAGTAGCCAGAAGAAGGCATCAAAAGCTTCTGCAGGTGATTATATGTCACTAGCAGAGGACCCCCTGGGACCTGTGAGCCTCTGTGTGGGTGCTGGAGACCAAACTGCAAGGGTGGTATTTTTAACCACTTAGCTATCACCCCAGCCCCAGCTCTGCCCTACCCAGATACACAAGACAGGGTCTCACTAATTAGCACTGGCAGTCCTAGAACTCACTGTGTAGACCAAGCTTGCTGTCAACTTACAGAGATTCACCTGGCTCTGCCTCCTGACTACTGGGATTAAAGGCAACCCCGTTTAAATTTTCTTGCATTTTAATATCCCTATTTTTTTTTTAATCTTTGGTTTGCTAAAATTTTGAGAAGAATGAATTTATCCCATAACAATACTTCGTGGTTTGGTTTGGTTTTGACACAGGGTCCTTCTGGGTAGCTCATGAACTTGACATACTTCTGTCTCCTTGTAATGTTGGGATTCCCGGAGTGTATACATGCCTGACTTACAGTCCTGTGTTCTGCCTAGACATGAAAGGTCACTTGCACCTCTCCATGTAGGCTGAGCAGCTGAATCTGAAGAGTCTCTTCCTGGAGTGGGCACAGTGCCAGGCTGTGACTGGATGGCCTGAAGGAACACCTATGTGGAGCCTCATGCCTGCCTCCTTGCTTGGGATGGCTTAGCCTCTCAGCCCCAGTTTGGGACTTTATTTATTTATTTATTTATTTATTCATTCATTTTAAAGATTTACTTGTTTTATTTATATGAGTACACTATAGCTATCTTCAGACACACCAGAAGAGGGTAACAGATCCCATTACAGATGGCTATGAGCCACCATGTGGTTGCTGGGAATTGAACTCGGGACCTCTGGAATAGCAGTCAGTACTCTTAACCACTGAGCCATCTCTCCAGCCTGTGACTTCATTTTTATAGCTTCACAAATCCATTCCTTCCAGTGCTATCATCACACCTTCCTCTCTGTTCCTCCTTCATCCGTGGTATCTCTTACATAGGTAGAAAAGCATGTGACCTCTAGAAGAGGGGGGCCAGTGGGTAGCACATACACCTTTTCCTTGGTTCTGGTCAGCAGAGCCTCACACCACTTGCCAGGTACTTGGGAAAATCTTGACCAAAATCGTTGTGTTTTAGTGAGCTGTTTTCTGCTCGTTCACACTGCTAAGTATGCAGGGAGCATCCTTCCATTGTATAAGGAGAGCAATGTCACTTCAGAGCAGGGATGTCACTGGTGTTTTATGTGGCCTCTCCCTTGGGACCTTGGAAGGAGGAAACGCAGTAGGCAGACTGGTTCCTGCCAGGAAAATTGTAGATATTGCTCTTGCAGATGCCTGCCAATTCCTTGTTAGTCAACTGTCCCACTGTCCCCCGGCAGGCAGCCAGGAGCCGGGTGAAGTTCTTACTGGCCTGATAGAAAGCAGAAGGTAAACAAAACAGAAGTGAAAGTCGATTTTTTAGCCAGTTCTCTTACGGGAACAGTTTTGTGGTTCTCAGCATTTCAGTAGACACTGGTTCCAATATGTTTGATTGACATCAATTACTGTAAGTCTGATTCATTTTCTCCCTATTGATTTCTGCCCAAGGTGGAATTCATGACATTTAACAGAAAGTGATGTTTATATCAAGGGCTGTAGAAATTAGGGTCAAAGCCAGGGACACTTGCAAGTCTAACTGCAAGCGTGTCATCCTAGTTACCCGTGTAATCTGTGTAAGGTAAGTGGCAGCCCCGAAGCTCTGGCCTGCTGCACTGAACTCAGAATGCTGCTTCTAAATGAAGTGTAGGTCAGGGTCACTTCACCAGGGTGAAGCCATTCATTCATATCCACGCCATCAGTCAGGACCTTGGGTTGTGCTCCTCCCAGCCCCAGCCAGTTCAGCCTCTCAAAGCTGTTATTCTCAGTGCTAAAACACATCAGTCCTTAGGGACCAAAAGTCATTGTTAACATAATTATGTAAGTGGCTTGTTCTTGTATATGACTTGGGGTCATCAACAGTGACAGAGGTCACTTTGGCATTTTTAAGGGTTAGGTGTTTTGAGCAGCTGTACAAGTAGGGGGACTGTTAGCAGCACCGTGCTGAAGCCCTGGCATCCACTCTGGGAGCCGAGCCGCTCCGAAGCTGCTGCTGCTCTGCTGCCCTATCACCACACCCACACCTCTGCTCCTGCATGACTGCAGTTGCAGCCTGGGTATTTTGCCCCTGTAGTTGCTCAGCCTCCTAAGCTGTCTGGTGACTCCACTTGTGCCTTCTTAGTCCATGGTAGTCCACGGTTCCTTAGCTCTGGTCGTAAGTCCTGGACTGTACAACACAGACTGTAGTTGACATGTTAGTTGTCTGTTAGAGCAGATCATCTGAGACTCTAGCAGACCAGTTCAGTGTGTAGGGGACAGGGGAGAGCCTGGGCTTTCATGTCTGCTGCTTCTCATCTGAGTTGCAGCCTAGACTAGCTGTGGTTTTTCTAAATATAATTGACTAGCGCTTCAGAGTAGAGGTGCTTGTCCCCAACACAGAGTCCTTTCCAGCTTAGTGGGTTAGAATCAAGCCTCATGCATGCCCGGCAGGGGTGCATTAAACTATACCTCACCATTTCTTAAGGCTTTGCAGTAAGTTATATTGTTACCTTCTGTGTGTGGAGAGTAAAGCGGCTGGGGGTGGAGCTTAGTCAACATTCTCAGGAGCCTGGGTCCCGTCCCCCTGCCCAGCAAACCAGCTGTGCACACTCTCAGGAGCCTGGGTCCCGTCCCCCTGCCCAGCAAACCAGCTGTGCTGGTGCAGACTCCCAGCACTTGTCTGCTGGGATTATTAGTTCAAGGCCATCCTCAGCTTCATAGGGAGTTGGAGGCTAGCCTAGGCTATGTAATATGTAAGTACCTGTCTCAAACAAAACAAAGCAAGATACAAAGAATAAAGTATTGTTTTCCATTCAAAGACAGCCTCTGGTGATCTGTGTATTCTGATTGTTCTTTGCTCCACAAAAATGTTTTGTTCTCCTTTGTAGTTAGACCTGGTTAATAAAATTTGTTCTGCACTCGCCACTCTGAGGTACTTACATACAGCATCTTAGGTGAGCCAGAGACAAGCGCCATCTCTCTGTGTGCTCTCAGCCATGGCTGCTGGATTCCAGGAAGTGCTTGCCTGTCAGCCCCCATTGCCCGGTATTTCTGCCCTTCCTTCCTTCCTCAGTCTCTCAGCTGACTATTCTGAGAATCAGTATTTTCCCACACTATCAAGTAACACCCCAGCCCCTCAGCTCAGATGGCCATTTAGAGAGGAGTCGAGACTGGCCAGTGAGAGGAACTTTGTAGTCCCTGAATTCTACTTACATGTGGGTTTTTTTTTGTTTTTAATTTATCAACAGTTTCACATGGATGTATTACATATGTTGGTCACTTTCACCTCTCAGTGCTGCCTGGAAGTCCCTCCTCCTCCCAGTAAGACCCCCCTCCTATTTCCATGTTCTGGTGATTGTTTTTCTTTTGTCTTTTGTGGTTCCTGAATTCTCAGTGTTGCTTGCATGAGCCTGGGTGGGGGCTGGGTATTGGAAATAGCAGTAGCTATTCTCCGTTCTCTGCTTTAGTATCTGTTTTAGTAACCAGTTTGGTATTATCTTGTCAGGAGGTTGTGTGTGACAATTGCAGAAGCCAAACCAATCCCCAGGAGTGTGCGTTCTGCAGCAGTTAGGATGGGCTTGATGGGTGTTCTCGGATGCATGTTCCCTCTGGGGCACTTCCACCCTGTGCCGGGAAGCATGCTGGGGTAGAGTCAAAAGCTGTATACTTACGGTATTAGCATCAGCCTTTCGGTTAGTCGCAGGTTATGGCAAGGACATGCCCTGGCCTGGGTCTGAGATTAGAAATGAGGGCCTCTCTCTTAACAGACACCTGACTGCTTTCAGGAAGCCATCCTGTTCTGCCCTGTGGCAGACAGTTTTAAACAAATAATGCATTCTACCATGGAGCAAGAAGTCATTCATTACATGGAACTAAAGCAAATATGTTAAAGCCAGTGCTGCTGTTTGACTTAGCAAAGTATTCTGTGAAAATATGGAGGCATTTCTATATGTATACCTGTTTACTTCCAAAAGAAATGGAGATCTCAAGTTAAGGCATGTCAACTGGTCATTCAAGTTGGTATTTCTGACTAATTGCATGTGAGAGACACTTGAACATTAGTGGGAATGAACTTCCCTAAATGCAGAAATATCATTCTGCTTATTTTTTGTTCTGTTTGTTCTGTTTTGAGACAAGGTCTCATTATGTAGACCAGGCTGGCCTCAAACTCACAGCAATTCACCTGCCTCTGCTCCCAAGTGCTGAGATGAAAGCTACGCAGTCTGGTGCCTGGCATCATTTTGGTTCTTTGAGGTGAGATCTAGCTGCATAGCTCAGGCTGACCGCAGCCTCTTGAGTCCTGGCGTCACAGATGTCCATGGTCACCATGACTGGCACTCAGGCCTTTTGTGGCCTCTCACCATGGCTTTAATGCTAGCTTTGTGAGCAGTTCCCTTTCTCAGATTAGGTTTTTGTGGAGTCATGCAGCTGGAGGCTCTGAAGGCCTGCCGTGCATAGCAGATTCTCTCCTGCAGATTCTGACGCCCTCCCTCCTTCCCCTCCCATCTCAAGTGGAATCCCCTGTTGGCTAGATTTGGGTCAGATTCTCATGTCTTGGGTAGTGTGACACGTCAGTTAGTTTGCTGGACAAGGCGGCTTGATGCTGCTGTCTTTCTCATGTTGGCGAGAGCCTTCAGCCTCTGGTTTTCATGGGACTTCCTTACCACCGGTTTCCATTGTCTTTCTTTCCTCATGTTTCATGGTTTGCCTTTTTTTTTTCCTCACTGGGATGGAAAACATGCTGGAGAAGGGGTTGTATATGGTGAGGTGTGAGGCCTGGTGAGTGATGAGTGTGCATACACAGGGAGAAGTGTGGGCTTGCATGGGAAGGGGTGTTTCATTGGCCCTCTCACTGTTGGGCAGGGTGTTCAGTTCCAGAATGCAGATGAGCTTTCGGCAGAATGGAGGAGGTGTGTTCCTTACTTGGTAGCTTACAGTTAGGTTGTGCTGCCCTTCCACAGTGATCTGCCTCTAAGGCTCTGGGGCTGCACAGTCCAGAGAATGGGCTGTTTCTCTTGTTTTCATGGGTACTTGGTGGGACTTTCTATCTTCTCATTACCTGTATTTTACTATATTTTACTTTAGCTGATTTTATCTACTATCTTTGGCTTTCCTTTGGGGTGGCTGGTGTGTGCGTGTGTGTGTGTCTGTGTGTGTCTGTGTGTGTCTGTGTCTGTGTGTATAGTTCTTTATCTTTTCACCTGAGCTTGTAATTTTTGCTGTTTTGTTTTACATTACAAAAGACATTTTTGTTTAGTTTGTCAGAGCATCCTGTTCTTATTGCTAATAAATATGTGACCTTGCTGTTGTGAGTATATTAGTAGTATTTATTCTCAGTTGTTCTGAACTCCATAGTTCGTCCACCAAGGGCCTCTTTTCCCTGTTAGATACTTTCTGTGTATATCTGCCATCAGTGGCATCTGTGTCTGAAGAGTAGAAGCCCTCAGGTAGGTAGAGCACTGAGCAAATGGGCACACCCTGGTCCTGGCCTTTGGTGCTTCCTGCTGTCTGGTCAGATCATCTGAAGACTTCCACCTAGAATGGAAGTGGTGCTACAGTACACTCTGTGAGCTTGTGAGATGAAGGAAGGCAAGGCCTGAGCTTGGGCTCTACAGCTTATTCCTGCATGGATAGGCCGCCCACCTTGCACTGTACTACACTCTAGCTAGTCTAGAGGCCTGGCCGACTCTTGCAGAAACTCACCCTGTGATTTCAGTACAAGTGAGAGTGGGCCCAGCAGCCCAGAGGGAAGACACTAGGAGGGGATGGCTGCTCTGCTCAGACGAGGCTTAGCCCCCCACCCCACTGTCAGTCTCACGCTTTCTTCTGAGGTGACAGCTGCCCACACTCTGCATGTCTCTGGGGTCTGATTTCCAGCCTGCAGACTGTTGTCGCCATGGCCTCCTTTTCTGTCCCCTTTTTTACTCCAACCCCAGAGTCAAGAGTTTAAACTACTTGTAGACATACAGTTTCATTGTGGTAGTCTATTCACAGTGTGCATGTGCTTGTCGTTGCTAATGAAGGAGCAGATTGCTGAGGGAGGTTGTGGGATGGGGGGCTTGAGGAGGGGTAACCAGGAAGTGGGATAGCATTTGAGATGTAAACGAATGGAATGATTAATTTTTTAAAAATTTAAAAAGAAAGAAAGAAAAAAAGAGCAGATTGCTCCCAGACAGCTTCCTGAGACTGGTGGCATCCCAGCAAGAACAGGGTGAGCCTGTGTGGTGCTTCTGTTCATGCAGGGATGAGTGTTTGCCTGCAGGATGGCAGTTGGGTGGTGGAGTGTTTATTGACATGTTCCTTTCCATGGCTGTTCCAACTCCCAGGTCTGACATTCCAGCACTTCAAGATCTGTCCTGCCTACCCGCTCCCACAGCCATCTGCTGCTCCTCCCTCCTGCCCACTCACTCACTCACTCACTCACTCACTCACTCACATATGCCTGATATAAACCCCCTGCTTCCGCTAGTGGGCCTTCCCAGGTAGTCCTTGTATGTACCTGTGCATACCACCTTGTCCTCCCCACACTGCTCTGCCCTCAGTACTTGGCATCATCTCTGGTGCTCCACTGAAGATCTGAATAGGTTCCTGCCGTAGATTTCAAAAGAGAATTCTTTATTCTTCTTTGTAGGATATTCGACATGAAGCCAGTGACTTCCCATGCAAAGTAGCGAAACTTCCTAAGAACAAAAACCGGAACAGGTACCGAGATGTCAGCCCTTGTAAGTACCCACTGTTCCCACTGCCCCACTTACACTTCCCAGTGGCAGCCTGTCGGAGTCCAGGGCTGGGTAGAGGTCATGACCTCATGGTCTCCATCATAAGCACAGGAGACACACTGATGTAGCTCACTTTCACTGTTGCAGAAGTCACTAAAGCTCCGGTTTCTGGAAATGGTGGTGGCTTAGGGTCCTTCCTTTTAGTTCTGTGTTGTGGTGAGTCACTTTCCTCCCTTGAAGTGGCCTGACATGGGGTTAGTGGACAGCCTCTTCTGCATGACTCAGCAGCAATGTCATTGGTTGTCAGCCTGGGGATGAGCCACAAAGGTGTTCACAGGTACTCACGCCATTCCGCCAGATGTGTAGAACCAGACCGCCCTTGGCTTTCAGTGCTTAGGACTGGCAGTGCCCACTGGTCTAAGCTTGTACCTTCTAACTGGCTTATAGTCTGGAAATACCTTTAGAGTAAGTAAGTGAACATGTAGAAAGTATGTAAAGCAAGAAAAGCCAGAACTGCGCCTCAGGACCACCTGGGTCTATCGTTAGTTCCCAGGTTTATTGACTCACCTCAAGGTCTGTGGACGTTATTCTTCAACGGGATTGTGGCTACTCAGATCTACACGGCTGCTGATCAGGTTCCTGGGGAGACATAAAATGGCTCTGGGATTAGAACACAGCCTGTAACTCTTGATCTGCCATGCTGGTGACTCTGGCTGTCAGGATATGGAGTCATACTCCACTTGCAGGAGGGTGTGGAGGTAAAGCCAAGTGCTCCCTCGGGTATGTGTTTGGTAAATGAAGGCCAAGGTCTGAGACCCTGTTAGAAGGCCATTTGAAGTGTACTTGAGGTCCTCAGGTGAAGAGTGGCTGACCTCACCCCAACACCTGCTGTTTTCAGCTTAGCTTGCCTTGGCTGAGGGACATCAGGCCTAGTTGTGAAAACAAAGCAGCATAGCGAAAACCCCGTGTGGATTCTACTTGGGAAACCCCGTGTGGGTTCTGCTTGGAAGTCCTGGATGGGACTTACGGATAGCAATGTGACCCTATGAGACTCCGACTCTTCCCAACTGCCTGGTGCTCCAAGGTAGCCATCAGCTGTCCTGAATGGGGGCAGGCAGTTGCAGTGTCCCCAGGCTGGACTCAAACTTACTAAGCCACCAAAGTTGGCCCCAGGAGGGTGTGGTCTGGGGGCTGATGCTGGTGCTATAAAATATGGTATTTCTGTGTTCAGGGCTGACCTGAGAATCAGTCACCCCACAGGTGATTAATGCCATCCTAACAGTGAGGCCTCAGCAGTGTGCATGCCCATGGGTCCCTCTCTCTGCTTTCCTGCAGAATGTAGGTCTTGGGTCTCACAGTTAACCCAGCTCTGCTTTTCTTTCAGTTGACCACAGTCGGATTAAATTGCACCAGGAAGATAATGACTATATCAATGCCAGCTTGATAAAAATGGAAGAAGCCCAGAGGAGCTATATTCTCACCCAGGTAACAGGCTGTCTAAATGATTTTTTTCATGTCTCCTGAAGAACTTGAGAGCTGTTGTGTTCACATTAGATAGGATCATCATGTCTGTGAGAAGTTTAGGCTTCTCATCAATCAAAACAGTAGCAGGAAAGGAAACGCCCTACCTCAGCCTCTGAGCATAGCACTGTGAGATGACACACTGAGCTGCTGGTGGTCTTTTGATGGCCAGGAGAAGACCCTAGACATTGGGTCTACAGAGGCATGAGCCTCAGTATTGAATGCTTCTAGCAGCAACTACGAGGGCTAGCTAGTCCTTGGTTGTCTAGGCACCTCTGTCCCAAGGGCTATTCAGTGTTCCTCTGGGCCTCATCAGAAGATGACTTAAAAATCCCACAGCTCTGGGCTTCCTTCTGAGAAAGCATGATAGACATCCTGTAACACACTCCTGTCAAGTGCTGGTAGTGTGTGATAAATGTCCTGTAACACAGTGTGTGACCAGAAGGCTGTGGATGTCTAGGAAGAGGATAAAAGCTCAATTTTCAGTAATGTTCTAGTCTTAGCCTGTGGCCTGCAAGGCGATCTCCATGGCCCTGTGTTTTTTTCCTGTTCTCCCTTTGGGATCCCATATCACTTGGCTTGGGCTGTAGGGAGTTTGAGCGTGATGCTTTTGCCTGCTTTTGGAAATCAAGTCCTAATGAGGCCAGAGATTCGGATCTGGCACTCCTCCATCACAGACAGCCCTTCTCCCTTTTGTCCTAAGTCAGTTTGCATGACCAGAAGCAGCCCAGAAGCCCCCAGTCAGTGTGTGCAGTATCAGTGGCTGTTTGCGGTCCTGTGAGTGCATGGTCAACCTCCCTAGGTCTCAGCCAGGGTCCTCCCGGCACCTTTGTGTTTTTGTGGGCAGCTGCAGATTCCTCAGGAAAGTCGAGCCTCCTGCTGAGAAGCTGAGGTACAGTAACCTTGAGAATCTATGTAGAGAAGTTAGCATTCTTAGCTTCAACTGTTCATCTGTAGTTGTGGTCAGAGAGACTTGATATGGCTGTTGTCCCATTGTAGGGTATGTGATGCCAAATAAGTCAAATGAGTAGTTAGCACTGTCATGAGGAGCTGGGGTTGGATGGAGCTTGGTGACAGAGCACTTGCCTGTCATGCAAGGTTCTGGGTCCAGTCCCCAGTATTTCAAACAAACAAACAAAAACAGTGCTGAGTGAGCCGGGCATAGTGGTGCACACCTTTAATCCCAGCACTCGGGAGGCAGAGGCAGGCGGCTTTCTGAGTTAGAGGCCAGCCTGGTCTACAGAATGAGTTCCAGGACAGCCAGGGCTATACAGAGAAACCTTGTCTCGAAAAACAAAACAAAACAAACAAAAAAAAACAGTTCTGAGAAATAGAGAAACTCAAGCATTACTCTACCCACTACCTGACCCTGGGCCTCGGCCATTTTGTAAGACCTGTGATACTCTGCTGTGTAAGGCTGAGCCATAAGCATTCATAAGTGGCTTCTATATCCGTGTTCCAGACAAGAATGCAAACAGTCTGATCCCAAAGGAGCGCTTCTGACAGGGAGACCCAGACTATTTCCAAGCCACAAATAAAGAACTCTTCATTTCATTCAATATTGTTCATTATAGAAACCACATTGTAGCCTCATCTTGTACAAACTGGAGGTTGGGAAGAGCGGAGGATGTAGGACTGTACTTCACCTCCATCACAAAGCATAGCCAGGTCCTGAAAGCCACTGTGAGCTGGGTGGTACTTGGGAACAGGGATGTGACTAGTAAGTTGCAAAACACAGAGAGAGCTGCACCCATGGCGGGGTGAGAGCTTGGATCCTTGTGTAGCACAGAGAATGAAGGACCTGGGTGGTTATCAGGTATCCTGGGCATCCGACTGCACAAAGCTAGCTCTGTCACCTGTGTGATGTTTGTCAGAGCCCTTGCCTCACACTTACAGACAGCAAGCAGGGAAGAATGAGAAGATGCCAAGCGCTGGCATAGGAAGGGAATGTGCCGAGAGATCTCAGGGCAATGGCTTGGATGGAAATGAGGAAGAATGGAGACTTCTAGAAGAGGTTCCCACCCAAAGATGTAACTAGCCCTGGTATGGATGTTCTGTAGTATGTCTTGGGGCTCACAACTAAAGCACTCCCAGCACTTGACAGTCATCCATCAGCACCCACCATCACTAGGTAGGGTTTCTGCTCCGCAGGCACCGGTCATGCCCAGGTCTTAAGAGCCCCTTTGCTACCTCTGAGACCATTTGTGAGCCACATCTCTTGCACATTCCTTGGTCCAGCTCTAAGGGCTAGCCACACTTAGACTCACCAGTACTAGTAAGAAGAGAGGCTCACTCAGTACTGGGTGCTTGTTCCATTCTTGGTGCTATGCTGAGTCCTTCACACTGTTATTTATGCAGCCTGAGAACGGGTGCTGTTTTTAATCAAGTGGGCTGTGTGGAAAAGAAGGCTCAGAGATGTGGAGTGACTTGCCTAAAGTTAGACAGTGACAGATTTTAAAAGCAGGGTCTAGGGCCAGAGCACAATGGTGGTCCTGCCCTGTGCTACCTCTCACCCACATAGGAGCTGTGTCCTGGACTCGCCTGCTCATAGACAAGAAGCCTAGTAGAGCCTCTTGGCCATCAGCTTAGATCCAGGGACAGCCTGCACCAAGGTGCGGAAGTGACCCTGTAGCACATGATGGGATGTGGGACTGGGTGACTGACGGTGGGGCATGCAGCCTTGGTGGCTACTCTGCCTCCACCTATGAACATTGTCACTGACTGACTGCGTGGTGTGCTTGTGTGTCCAGTGTTGTACAGTGTGTATCTTGTGTGTTTGCAGGGCCCTTTACCAAACACATGTGGGCACTTCTGGGAGATGGTGTGGGAGCAGAAGAGCAGGGGCGTGGTCATGCTCAACCGCATCATGGAGAAAGGCTCGGTAAGTTCTTGCCAAAGGTTCTTGCTGCTGCCGTCTATATACACACAGTTCTTAAATCTCCCATTGCCCCTGGGTTTCTGTTGTGAGTTCTGTTGTCTAACCCTTTACACAACACAATGTTTGTAAAAACATTACGTAAATACACTTGTATTACAGACAACACCAGGGAGAGATGCCCCAGACCAGGCAGGCATTCTGCCTTGCTGCCTGTGCTTTATTGGTACTGCCTGTGTTTGTGGAACTGGGTAAACAGTTTTTTTCTAAAAGCAGCCTTTAGTGTATCTTAACCAAGCTCACCTTTGACTGGTCAGACTGTGCCTCTGGATGGCAGAGGTAGTTCTGCAGAGCTGGGGGAAACATTGGTGGTGAGATGACTTAGGGACTTGTGACACTGTTCAGGCTCTGTCCTTTCAGCCACCCTTGCCTCTCAGCCTGCTGTTTCTGTCCAGGGCAGCCTGTGTCACTCAAGTCTTACCACAGCCTCACCTCTAAGGGTAGTCATTGATAGGGCCTGAGACTCTGAGTGGCTGGATGGACCTGTTACCTAGATCTGTCTCTCACTCCCCAAACTGGATCCTAGATAGGGGAGGAAACCAGAGAATGGGATAGAAAACCCGGTCTCTAGACTCAGTACCACTGTAAGAGAGTCTAAATCCGAAGTAGTTTGTCGGTCGGAAGGACAGGGAAGGGAGAATAAGAACACCACTGTGACTTCTAACCAAGAGTCACGACGGGTGCTGGTCGTACCCCGTCTCGGTCGTCGGAGAAAGAAGGGAGACGTGAAAGTTGGCACTTACAGACTCCCAAGCTGCAGAGGCTGAAGCCCCTGGAAAAGGTCAGCTGAGGATCGTTGGGAGTAACTGTAGCCATAGCCAGGAGCAGAGAACAAGATGTTCCTCTCAGCCTGGCCAGGTATAGATACTGTGCTGTCTGCTGCTCGGCTGGAACAGCTGCCTGCCCTGGTTTCCTCATGCTCTCAAGAACATGAGGTTGCCAGAGAAGCCATCCATCAATTCCAGAGCCAGTGGCTAGTCACACACAAGACTGAGAACCAGGTGCACAGAGTAAGGACAAGGCATCACCGGCAAGCTGCACCCCCCGCCCGCAGAGCAGAGCACATGGTCCCGGTCACTCCTGCTAGTTTCCTTGAGGCTGCTTGGTGTCATATTGTTGCCTTCTGTAGAACATAATTTCCACTTCTGTAGAACATGGTAGTAGCAGGTATAGAGCCTGCCAGTATGGTCAGTTGACAAAACCACTGAGAGTAGAATTTTAAATACCCTATTACTAAGAAATCATCAGGAGTTGGAAAGATGACTCAGTGGTTAAGAGTGCTGGCTGCTCTTCCAGAGGTCCTGAGTTCAATTCCCAGCAACCACATGGTGGCTCACAACCATCTGGAATAGGATTTGAAGCCCTCTTCTGGTGTGTCTAAAGATAGAGCCTTCATGTATATTAAATAAATAAGCAAACAAGAAATCATCAGATATGAGGATTAGAGAGATAGCTCAGTAGCTAAGAGTGTTCACTGCTCTTACAAAGGACCTAGATTCCATTCCCACACAGAGGCTCATAACCACCTATAATTCACGTTCCAAGGAATCGGGCAACCTCAGTGGACACTAGGCATGCACATGGTACATAGATATATATACAGACAGAACACCCATACACATAAAAAAGTCACCAGGTGTGGTATGGTTTAGTGTGTGTGTGTGTGTATAAGGGTACACATACATGTGTATATACTTAAATATATATAAGTGTGTCGCCAGGGTCCTGATGGCCCCTTGTAGTTAGCACAGTTTCAATTAGTAAGTATTGTCACACTGTAAGGAATGGTGTCTGCTCACAACAACGTACTGATGGTGGCCCAGACCGAAAACCATGGGACCCGACTAGTATTTATCTACGTGAGACCGGTGGAACCACTTCTCAGGACACAAGGTAACCTTCGTCTCGACCACCCGACCACTGAAAGGGTACGTCACCCGGAGATCGTGGTGAGAAGAGGTGAGTCCCGACAGGGTCCTAGACGGAGTGTGACGGACGCTCTTTGTTTTGGAAGGACTTGTGTGCACATCAGGCTTCATGGTTGAAATGACTATTAAACTCAGGAGGCCAGCACACTGGCATTGCCACCTTCTGTCTGAGGCTGGCCCAAGGGCCTTGGTGTCAGTCCTGGCCAGCAAGGGCCTGCTTATATTCCAGTAAGAGTCAGACTTCCGCTCAGGGCCATGTGTGGGTGCCATCAACTGACTGGAAGTAGGCGTTATGTGCTCTCTTGTTTGTTTTGTGTTTAAAGCAGAAATTTTTACGGGAAATGACAGAGCCAGGCATGGTTCTATAGACATCTAATTAAACGTTGTTTGATGGACATTTGGCTCTGTGCCAGAATGCCTCTGAAATTGTAGATTTTGCCTAGATTAGAGATCTATCAGGCTTATTCTAGGCTTCTGCTGTGGAAGTGTAGGTCAGAGTCTATCTACCCTGTTCCTGAGGTAAGAACCCCCATTCCCTCTTCTGAACTGACAGCCCTGTGGCATTCCCCCTGCTCATGGTGAATGCCCACCCTGGCATATAGCCTGGGGTCTGACAGGGAATGAGTGACCCATTCAAGTCTCTCCATGCACCGTTCACTGGCATATTGCCTCTGCATTCTGATGTAGAGATCTGCTTCCATGCTCACTGCCCAGCTCTGGCAGCTTGTCCTCGAAGGTGGGAGGAGGCTTGGGTTGAGCAGGCCAAGACATTGAAATGGATCTTGAGAAAGCCCACTTAGCTTCTGTCCTGGGATTAGAAGGTTTCTGCTCTATGGGTAGGGGAAAGCCCTTGCTTCCCTTGCTGCTTTCTGTCTTTTGCATTGGTTTTGTGGAGAGCAGCTTTGGAGCCCAGAAGAGTGACAGCAACAGCCTTTGCAGTTCTGTCTTCAGCCTCAGTCCCTCCTAGCCCCTCATGAGGTGACATCTCAGGTCCCCAGTTGCCACAGCCCCACCATACTCTGGCCATCCTTGCCCTGTCTCCTGCTTTCCCTTGAGACACTGTCCTGTCAAAATGTTCTCTCCAGAGAACTTCCGTTGACCTCTTTGCTTGGTTAGCATGAGCTGCTCCCTCCTCTGAATCCCCAGGTTGTCTGTCTTCTCAGTGTCTCCCCTCTCTGTTCTCCCACCCACCCACCCTAGAGGGCCGGAGCTCCCAGTAGACAGGGCCAGCCCTGGAACAGGTCAGACAGGTGAATTCTGTGTGTTGTATTGTGTGTTGAGAGTAGCTTACTTCACTTCCCTGGGAGGATGAAGGTGTCTGAGGTCTCTGCCTGGGCACCCTGTCAATCCTGCCTTGAAGACCCGGAACAGCTGTCTACAGCAGGAAGGACTGGATCTTTGTGAGCTTGGATCACAGGATCTGTGTGACTGAATTCCAGCCTGATCTTTTTTCCTAAATCCAGCCCAGATCTTTTGGTTCATCAAAAGCTGTAATGAGTATTTGAATCCAGATCATCAAATGGTGTTTGATATTAGCAAAATAGAACACCAGGAACTGAACTGAACTGAACCAAATCAGAATACGCGACTGAGCTGCACCTGTGTTCTGTCTTCCACCGCCCTCAGCCTGACAGGGCTCTAACCACCCGCCCTGTTGCTCGTGGGTTCCTCAGGGGGCTCTGGGCATCCTGAGATCCTACTGAAAGCATCTGTAAGGGCCACTGCTTCTGTGTAGTGTGGTTTTTACCTCACAGCAAGGACCAGAGCCCACTGTGACATGTGGCTGGGTGAGAAGTGTAAGCCCAGCCCCAAAGCTACAGGGATCGGGGTTCCAGCCAGCTCTAGTTTTTCTACGGTGAAAGCTGTAGTGACCAGGAGACCCCAGCCTGGGAGTTGTCAGAAAGCTAGAAGACGCCTTGCCCTGCAAGCCTCCTGTCTCATGTAGCAGGTGCTTGGAGTAACCCAATGCTGTTCTTCCCCCAGTTAAAATGTGCCCAATATTGGCCACAGCAAGAAGAAAAGGATATGGTCTTTGATGACACAAATTTGAAGTTGACACTAATCTCTGAAGATGTCAAGTCATATTACACAGTACGACAGTTGGAGTTGGAAAACCTGACTGTAAGTATGGCATGGATGAAGTCCCTCTGGAGACTGTGACTTGCTTCTGATCTTAGTCCTTGGGTGCCAGTTTCAGCTGTGGCATTCCTGGGAATTATGAGTCTTGTGCACAGTATGGCTTCATCCCATGGTGAGTAGAACTTTCTGTTAGTTGTAGGAGGCAGTGCGCAGGCACCAGTGAAGGACAGGTTACACGCACCTTCCATGGCTCTCACCCTTGACACCACGTAGCACAGTTCTAAGGGAAAAGACCCTTTCTTACCTGAGAGTGGTTTGCTCTGCCTGTGGGGACTTGGTGGCTGAAGTGGTACCTGACAGAGAACTGACAGAGCGCTTGCAGCATCCTCACTCTCTGGACTGCTGCAAAGAAAGGGGCTCCCTCCCTGCCCAGGGTTCCTGCAGCTGAGGACTGTAAGCCAGGCCTTGGGTAGACTTGCTGTGGGGACAGCAGTCTTGTCTGCTGCTCACTGCACTAAGAGAAGGAGGAGCAGTGGGAGCTGCCCACGGCACAGAGCTGTGACCAAGGCCATATGAATCTCGGGCATGGTGGAAGCCACTGTTGGCCCATTCTGCCCACTGCTGGGATTGGGCCAAGGGACAGCATCCCGTGTCTTTGCTTGTCCTACTTTCAGACTAGGGTAGTTCTGAGAGGTCATGGGTGAGAGGTAGGAGGTGTGTGGGAACCTGGGCAGAGGGAGATAGGGAATGGCTGCACAGCTGGACTGAGGCTTTCTAGGCCATAGGAAAGTGTTGGGATCTGCTACAGGGCACAGTCCCATATCCTTGGGCCTCCCTGGGGCTCCCTCCTTGTAATGAACTAATTCTAGAATTTTCTCAGGTTGCTGGAAGCATAGCAGGGGTAAGGCCCTGTCAAGGCCTCCTAGAGGAGCCTGGAGCCTGAGATGAGCTCACTGAAGCTCTGGGTTCACCATGGCTGGTGTGGCAGGGGTATGATAGACCCTTCTGATGCTTTCCAGTATTTGCCAGCCTGGCTTTAAAAGTGATGTCTGATAATCTCTGGAAAATGCCTGCTTTTGGAGGAGACAATTCAGAGCAGCACCAGAGACTTGTCTGTTTGATGACAGAGTCAGGACAAGAGAGCTTAGGCCTTGTTTGGCATTGGGACTTTTGTTTGTATTAAGATAAGGTCTCACTGATAGCCCAGGCTGCCTTCATATTTACAGTTCGTCAGCCTCTGCCTCCAGAGTGCTGGGATTATAGGCACAAGGCCAGCTCAAGGTTTAACTTGAGCATCTTTCTGGGTCCTAGAACAGAGTCCTTGTGGAGGGATGGGAGGCAGGAGGAATGTGGTAGGAGAACCCCATGCTCTTTGGGGATTAAAATAAGACTCTTGTTGCCTACTTTATTCTAAACCAGTTTTAAAGTGTATTTGAGGTACCTCCTGCCTTGCACCTAGTCCAAGTAGTGTTTGGTTTTGCAGCGAGGTAGGCAGAGCAGCTGTAGGGTCTCACATACAACATCCTGGATCTAGGGGCCACACTGAAGGGGGTGGCCATGTCTTTGATGTGTGTTTGTCCCACAGCAGGGACCTCCTTACTTTACAGAAAGATAGCAACTTGGCATCAGCAAGTCAAACCTTAGGTGTCTGTATCCCAGTCTTTGTCTGGCACAGGCTGCTGACCCTCTCTGCAGCCCTGGGGGCCCTGACCTCTGTGGTCTGGACCATGGAGCTGGTGAGATAGCTCATACATAAAGGTATTTGCCAGTAACCCACAAGTTACCATCTGATAACTCAGCACATGGTACCCCCACCCCAATAAATATTTTTAAAATACTAGACCATCTAGGAAAGAGCAGAAGAGAAACAGCACCAGAGGCCATTCTTTTGCTCAGGCAGGGGCACTGTGGGACAGCTATGGAGATGAGTGTGGTCCGTGAGGTGAATGGCAGTGTGGAAAACTCACCATCAGCCTGGTCTCTGGAGTCCCAGCTGGTGCTGAACCTGGGTGGCAGCCACCTTATTGGCAATCTTGTCTTTGGAGACTTTTCTTGAAAATTAACACTTGTCTGACCCGTCCTGGTGTTCTCCCTGATCCACCCAGACCTGGTCCCCCCTCCCCCCACCCCCCACACATAAACACAGAAAGCCTTTCTGATATCTAAGGTGCCAGTGACATCATGGTGACTGTCCAGCTGAAATAATTGTGGCCACATGTGTGAGTACAGAAGGAACAGAAAGGTAAGAGGATTGTGCACTGCTTAAGGCTGTAGCCAGATCCAGGCTGATGCACCGAGGAAGGCTGAGCAGGAAGTGACTTGGTGCACACATGAGGTCTGTGTGGATAATGCGTCCAGCCTAACAGCAAGTGTCTCTTTCAGACCAAGGAGACTCGAGAGATCCTGCATTTCCACTACACCACATGGCCTGACTTTGGAGTCCCTGAGTCACCGGCTTCTTTCCTCAATTTCCTGTTCAAAGTCCGAGAGTCAGGCTCACTCAGCCTGGAGCACGGCCCCATTGTGGTCCACTGCAGCGCCGGCATCGGGAGGTCGGGGACCTTCTGTCTGGCTGACACCTGCCTCTTACTGGTGAGGAGGGCTTTGCAAGCCTAGGAAGAACCTACCCTGTTGGCTAGCGTCCCTGTCATTGTCCACCAGCCTCCTTCCTTGGAGGACACCCAAGGATTGATGATGGTTGAGCCCCTTCTAGCTTTGTTCATGGGGTTCTTCCAGCTGTCAAAAGAGCAAGTGACCCTAGAACACCCACGGAGTACCCTAGAACACCCATGGGACACCCTAGAACACCTGTGAGTCTTTTCCACTCAGACCCAAACGGTCCCAAGTTTGCTGCATTTTTCTCCCACTTCCTTGAGACCCTCCACCACACACCCCTTTGTGGCTTTCTTCTGGTTGACCCAGTGTCCCTGGCTTGCAGATGGACAAGAGGAAAGACCCGTCTTCCGTGGACATCAAGAAAGTGCTGCTGGAGATGCGCAGGTTCCGCATGGGGCTCATCCAGACGGCCGACCAGCTGCGCTTCTCATACCTGGCTGTCATTGAGGGCGCCAAGTTCATCATGGGCGACTCATCAGTGCAGGTCAGTGTCACTCTGCTTCAAGAATACATGTTAGTATTCAGCTCTGTTTCTAGCTGGGGATAGACCACAGAGCCTGTGCATGCTCACCAAGACTCTACTCTGTGAAAGAAACTGGAGTTGTTTAAGGTCGAATACTGTTGAGGTCAAAGGCACTGGCTCCCCTCAGTATATGACATTGCTAAAGTCATTAAACAACTGCTCCCTCTACCGGCCACATGCTCTGCAGAGCACCGAGAGGAAGAATAGGCTTGACCTTAGGTGTCCAGGGCCTGTCTGGCTACCTGAGACCCTACCTCCAAAAGAACAAATTTACCTTCCAAATGGAGCCCAGAGCTGCTGCTGAGCTGTCAGCCGCTCACTAGGACAGACCCAGAGCAGGCACTAATGGAGCTTCTGTTGCTCTCTAAGGATCAGTGGAAGGAGCTCTCCCGGGAAGACCTGGACCTTCCACCCGAGCACGTGCCCCCACCTCCCCGGCCACCCAAACGCACACTGGAGCCTCACAACGGGAAGTGCAAGGAGCTCTTCTCCAACCACCAGTGGGTGAGCGAGGAGACCTGTGAGGATGAAGACAGCCTGGCCAGAGAGGAAGGCAGAGCCCCCTCAAGTGCCGTGCACAGCGTGAGCAGGTGATGGGGGCCTGGCTTGGGGCTGGGGGTGGGGCTGGGGTGAGAGGAAGCGGCATGTTGTCCAGAAACACATGAAGGCATTGAAAACTTTGAGGTGCTTCTGTGTGTATGAGAAATGGTGTTGCTACTACCTGGCCAAGCCCCCACTGCCCCTGGATGTTCCTGTGAAATGACAATTCCAATGGAGTTCCAGTGCTCCATGTGGTGTTTGTGTGATGTACTCAGCCCCAACAGGAATGGCAGCTTGCTCATTCACCCTGGTATAAGCATTGTGGAGCCCCACTGATATCTGTGGAATACTTAGATAATACTAGAATGTGCCCAGAATCTGTCCGCAGACCCTCCATTTGGGGAAAGGACAAGCTCCTAGCACTGAGTGGTAGAACTGAGATGATAAAGAAAGTATGTGCCTGCAGGAAGTGGCACTGTGGTGACCCCAGTAGGAGTGAGCCATTTCCTGCGTCGGCCGCCTCCTTCCTAGAGGGCAGTTTTGAAGTGTGGGCACACAGTCTGACTCTCAGCAGTACCCACCCAGAGCTTTGCACATAGCATGTAGAGGCGTGGCCTGGCTGCCCTCATTCTAGCATGTGTGGACAGAAGGTACAGAGCTGGCAGTGCACGGGAAGCCATGTTTCTCCTGCAGCTGGGCTGTGGGTCTGAGTGCATGTTTGCCTAGAGCCGAGACTTCCCATTCCTGGTAAAGCACATACACTGGTGGGCTGTGGACTGACTTGAATTAAACCCAGCCTTGGCCATGGCTACTGCCCAAGGTCCTCCAGGGCTGGAAGACAAGCAGGCTGCTCTGTGCTAGGTGGGGAGGGTTCATTTCTCCAGGTTTCCTCCATAGAGATAGTCTCCTTTTCCATCTACTCAGGGTAGATAACCAACCCGTCTCTTCCTCTCTCCTCAGCATGAGTCAAGACACTGAAGTTAGGAGACGGATGGTGGGTGGAGGTCTTCAAAGTGCTCAGGCATCTGTCCCCACCAAGGAAGAGCTGTCCTCCACTGAGGAGGAACAAAAGGCACATTGGCCAGCTCACTGGAAGCCCTTCCTGGTCAATGTGTGCATGGCCACGGTCCTGGCCACCGGCGCGTACTTCTGCTACCGGGCATGTTTTCACTGACAGACTGGGAGGCACTGCCACTGCCTAGCTTAGGATGCGGTCTGCAGCGTCTGACCTGGTGAGGAGGTAACAACAGCTCACAAGCCTGCTCTGGAACTGGAAGGGCCAGCCCCAGGAGGGTATCAGTGCACTAGGCTTTGAAGGAGCCCCTGGTCCCACGAACAGAGTCTAATCTCAGGGCCTTAACCTGTTCAGGAGAAGTAGAGGAAATGCCAAATACTCTTACTGCTCTCGCCTCACTCCTCCCCTTTCTCTGGTTCATTTGGTTTTGGAAAAAAAAAAAAAAAGAATTACAACACATTGTTGTTTTTAACATTTATAAAGGCAGGTTTTTGTTATTTCTGGAGAGAAAAAAAGATGCTAGGCGCTGGTGAGCTTCTCTCGTGCCCTTTGGCATGTGATCAGATTCATGATTTCTATTGATTTCCAGCAGAAGGATACCATGGGCAGTACTGTAAAGTTCCTGCTGGCTTGGGCAGCCCCCACTGTGCACCCTGAGCTTGCAGGTGCCCTGGAGCCCCACCCTGTTGTGAGGAGGGAAGCCACATGGGCTGCCTCCGAACAGCAAGCCTGGCTCTGCTTCGCTCAGGGGTCCTCCACCGTTCCATCCTCGGTCTCCTCCCTCTTTGTGACTGCCATCTTGCAGATGGCCTGGCCCTCGCCACCCCACCCCTGTAAATCCCTGAGGGCCTTGCCTCTGGGTCAGAGGTGGCTGCCAGCCTTAGTGGTGAGGTTGTCATTTCATTTGGAAAGTCATTACTCCTCTGTTGAAGCCACTCCACTGAAGTGCAAGACTGGTAAAGGAGGAAAGAGCCCTGGTGTCATGGAAGCCACTCGGCAGGACCTGTACCACCCTCTGAAACACTCAGTCCTGTTCCAGTGAATGCTCTTGAAGATGATTTTTGCAGACTGCAAAGACTTCCTGAGTGGTGATTTTCAGAGTCTGGACTCACAGAACACCACAGAGTGCTTACCACACTGCCTTTCATGCTGGTATGGCTGAGGCATGAGGAGGCGCTGTGGGTCCATCCAGTGAGGTTGCCTTTGTGCAATCGCTGCCCAGCAGCAGAGCCGGCACTCCAGCCTCTGTGCTGCAGACCACAGTCGCCATGGCGGCTGCAGAGCCAGCTGTGATGGAGACTTACCACATGGAGCCGCCTTTCCAGGCTATGCATCTCCCTTCCTGCTTTACCTTCTGCTTCCTTCCTGAGTAGCAAGCTCACCATCATGAGGAGTGCAAGGGAGGGGCAGGCAGTGTGGGGTGAGGCAGGGTGAGGCCCGCCTCCGAGGCCGCCCTTCTCTTATTTATTCCCTTTGCCCGGAGGCGGCCCCCCACGTGAGCACACCCTGAAACTGACCATGTCTGCCTGCACCCACGACTGTCTGGTCAGTCCTGGGGTTGAGGCACGAGTGCAGGACTGACAGGAGCCACTATGTGGCCAGTGCTGGGGCCAGGAGCAGGAGGGTGTGAGGAGCAGCCTTCAGGAGCATAGGACAGTGGTGATGTGCAGGGTAGAGGCTGGGCTTTCTCCCCACGACCTTCTAGATCCCGTTCCCGGCCTCTGCTTTCCCTGTGAGTTAGAAGATATACAGTTCTGTGCTGGTGGCACCTTGTGCTTGACATGGGAAACTTAGAAGCCTGCTCACTGGCAGGCACCTCCCGTGCTCTGACCGGAAGTGGCCATCGCTGAGTAATGACCGCCACTCAGTGACAGCAGTGCTGTCCAGTCAGGTGCCGCCTGACTCCTGGCAGGATGATTCAGGCTTCCGGCCTGCCCTGCCATGCCACGCCACGCCACGCCACACCACACCACGCCACGCTGGATCTCAGACATTCCACACTCACACCTCATTCCCTGGACACCTAGGCAAGCAGGGCCTTTCCACCTCTGGGATCAGCCCCTCATGCTGTCCTGGAGCAGGCCAGTACTGGAAGCAAGGCAGCTTGCGAGAAGCATCCTCCTGGGAACAGTATGGGTGATAGTTGGCCTGCTGTCATTGCTGGCCTGGGTCCCCTTACCCAGAAGTGTGCAGCTCTCAAGCCAGGGAGAGATGGATGACGGTGCTCATGACTCTTCTGGGAGGGGAAGACCCGAGCCTTCACATTGGGTGGCTTTTTTAAAATAAGCGAAGGCAGCTGGAACTCCGCTGCCTCGTGCCAGCATTTCACATTTTGCCTTTCACCCAGAGAAGCCAGCACAGAGCCACTGGGGAACGGTGATGGCCTTGCCTGCAGAGCCTGAGGAGGTGGCACAGCCAGGGTCCAGGCTGGGAGCAGTTAGCAGTGGGCTGTGTCTGGAGTAGTGTGGTGTGTACAGTAGCCTTAGAAGTGGCTATCCTGGAGAACAGGCGCTCTCTGCCCTGTCGCCCCTGTTGGAGGTAGCAAGCTGCTGTATGCCTTAAGTCAACATTTACCTAGCAGGGCGTTCTCTCTCTCTCTCTCTCTCTCTCTCTCTCTCTCTCTCTCTCTCTCTCTTCTCTCCCTCCCTCCCTCCCTCCCTCCCTCCCTCCCTCTCTTCCTCCCTCCCTCCTTCCCTCTCTCCCTCTCCTTCCCCCCCTCTCTAAATGGCCATAGAATAAACCATTTTTACAAAAATAAAAACCAACAAAAAACTGTGTCCTGGAAGAGTACCTTTGCAGGTGTGTGGGGTGTCTCAGGGTCTTCTGTGACCTCACAGAACTGTCTGACTACACCATTTCCAACTTGCCATCTTACTAATGGGTCTGCATTAGTTGCAACAATAAATGTTTTTACAGAACACAGACGTGATGTGCTTTCCCTTTCTTTATTGATGGAGCCAGGCCAGCGTGAGGCAGACACTTGCCCTAGGGTCAGTATGTTGTGTGTAGCCTGCCTTTGCTGCAGAGATGTGGGTTCTCTATAGTGTCCTTTTAGGAACTCCCTCTTTGGCAACCTGGATACCTTGAGACTCAGGTCATTGGAATCCCCGTTCCAGCCATCAAACCACCCTTGGCCGGCTGCCTGATGGACACCATGGTCCTCACATCTCAGGACATCTATAAATCTCATCTGATACATACTTGACATAGAAATGAAAATGAGACCCAAAAGTAGTGTGACCTCCATTCATGTAGCAGACTGAGTATGTAAGGCCCTGAGGTAACTGACCTCAGGAGACTTGTGCAGTGATGTCACTGCAGAAAGCACAGCCCCGGTCCCCGCTTGTGGCCCTGGCCACAGACCTGTGCAAATGCTGTGTCCACTCAAAACTGAAATCTTCAGGTATGAAAATGGGATAAACCCAGTGGGGTGAAGGCTTGACAAAAGCCTGGGGTGTCCCCAAAGGCCACCAGGAAGGCAGCCTGCCACGAGTCCAATATCAAAAATATAGGGAGAATCCCCTGTGGGTCCTGCAGAGAGTCCTGTGCCTGGCCACCCCTCCCATGTTATGGCTCTACAGACACATTATCTGCTTCGGGCAGTAAGGTGGCCATACGCTACAGAGTTTTTAATTGAAATTTCAGGAAATGGACATGAAAGAAACAAATAAATACCAAGTCAGCACACGTGGTCCACAGGACTCCAAGTGGGGTGACTGAGTCAGCCCTGAGAGCCCCTGAGCTTGGAGTGCTCTATCCACTTAGGTAGGAAACCCATCATGGGTCTCCATAGCCGCTGCAGGAAAAACCTCCCCTCGGCTCACGATGGAGTATCCCTCCCTCCAATGGCCGGAGGGTGCCGTGCACTGGAAGTGGGCCTGCCACTGCCTTGCTGTTCTGTCCCAACTGAAGGTGTGCAGGAAGCTCATACTCCATGCGCATCTGTCTTGGAGCCTCACCTTGCCCGGGCCCTTGGTCTTCAGGCAGTGCAGGCTGCCCGGCACTCACAGGGAAGCAAAAGCAGCATCCGGGGGAGGCCACAGCCTCGGCGGGGGGGCACAGCCTGGGGGGGGGCACAGCCTCG
>LR749583.1:1072816-1115410 GCA_902729485.2 Mus minutoides
GATTTGAGTTTGTTGATCACAATGTCTTAAAAAATTGTGATTTCAACGTCTGCTTCCTGACAGAAGGCTTCTTGTTCCGAGTGGAGTTTGTCCATCTTCTCAAAAGCCAGGCGGCCTTTCTCACCTAGAACGCAGAGGTGTGTGTCACTTACTGGCTTGTCACCAGCTTGGTGTCTCTAGAGGGTCCCCTGACTTGGCTGAGCATTAACAGCCTCTTGTGATGGAGATCCAGGCACTAATCTAGCTTTGCTCCTGCCCTCCATTTGCCAAGGGACATAAAGTAAGTACAAAAAAGTTACACCCTGGCTGCCAGCCTGCTGTGAAGGTAGCCAGCCCTGGCCAGGGGCTGCTAAGCATAGGGTGGCCTGTAGCAGGGTCCCCAGCAGCCCAGTACGGACAGCTGAGGTGGTCTCCCCCATCTCCACTAGAACCTCTGGGACCCCATCAGGCCCTTTGGCTGCACTTTACCAAATGACAGTGTTGCTTCCCGCGCTGCGACTCGCACGGCCTCCAGGTCAGACTGACACAGACTGACAATCTGCTCAATGCTTTCAATACCCTGTTAGGTCAGGAGAAAAGAGGCTTCTCAAGCAACCTCATTGTTATCCCTTCGGTGCCAAACCCAGCGTGGTTCCCAGGTCTTCCTCTGTCCTCCAGAGGCCTCGGGCCCCTCAGTGCTTTTGGAAGTCCCTTCCACACCCCAGTGCAGGCCTGTAAGCAAAGCCACCAACACCTTGTCTGTGGACACCATCTAACAAACCCAGCTGCCTTCTGAGACTTGCTACCTGCAACTCTCCCCTGCCTGGAGAACCAGGGCCTGATTGCCACACTTGGGGCTCCCATGAGACCTCCAACTCTGTCACCCAGCACCTGAGCCTCAGCAGGCACCTCCGAGGACCTTTTGGGACAGCCCTGAGCAAGTGATGTTGGTGGGTTTCTTCTACATCAAGTCAGTCAGCTCCCATGCACAAGTGGGTAACAAGATTATGTGAGGCAGATAGATTCCCAGCATGGGAGTGCAGGGGAGGGAGTGGGGAAGGCAGGCCTCACAGGCCCTGAGGCCCCTGTGTCATCCAGTCCAGAAAGACGAGCTGGAACCCAGAATGGCTTTTTACAAACCTATTCACAGTGAATTCTCAGAATGGCTTTTAGGCTTCTTTGAGATCACCATTTGGCCTAGGCTGTCCTGCATCACAGGTATGTGCATGCCACCACACCTGGATTTTTTTTTTAATGCATGAAAACTACATATATTTGTGTGTGACTGAAGACTACACATGATCACCACACACACACCTTCACACACAACAAGACCAGAGTGAACAGGTGCCATCTGCACTGTGTTTTGAGACAAGGTCTCTCCAGGCTAGAGCTCACAAATAAGACCTGTTAGCTGGCCAGTGAGCCCTGAGGACCTCTTGCTGCCCTCTACTGGAATTGCAGTATGTGCCTTGGCTTTTTTTTTTTTTTTTTTTTTATTGGGGTCGGGGGGGGGGGGGGATTCCACTCGGTCCCTCGTGCTTATAGGCACATAGTCCTTGGCTCACTTTAAAGTCATGCTTAATACCAATGTTCAGTAGGCACACATCCCTGCAAGCAAGAAGAAAATGTGCCAAAAGTGGTCACTTCTGCCAAAGACCAAAGTGATAGATAGGCAGCTTTTACATTTCCATGTTTTATCTTCTTCTCACAAGAATTTGTCATAGTTCAAACATGTTCAACTGGACAGAAAGTCCCTTGGTGTGGAGACCTCTGTTGTTGGAATCTGAGAGCTGGCTGTTACTAGTAGTCCTCTTGCTGTTGGGGAAACCCTTTTACCGCCCCACCATCCCATCCCTTGTCCCACTGAAAGCATTTCAAGCTGTTGCCACCGTGGCTGCTGGTGGTGCTTTGGCCCTCACCACTGGTGGTCTCCTGTCACCTGTGAGGACAAAGGACTCACCCCGAGCTGCTGCAGAGCCACGCACGCAGCCTGCTGGACCTTGGCATCACTGTCATTTAAGGCATTAGTGTAGTACAGCAGAGCCTGGGAAAAGAGAGCAGGATTGGACAGCATCCTCAGGGCAGGCATGGGCCCCCAGCTAGGTGGTGCACACTGCAAACATTTGCTCCAGTGACCCAGATTCAGCCCTTCTCCAAACAAAACTTGTGGGTGAGACCTGTCAGTCTGGCCAACTGTATTGTCAGGTGGATGACCCCAAAATTGATCACCTTTTCCCGGAAGCGCTTGTTCCTGGCTGCGCTGGCCAGGCGTGTTCTGGCCGCCCTGCACAGCCTCGGGGGTCCATCCAGCTGCAGAAGTGCCCAGGCTTGAAGTGTCTGGGGCAGTGGCTGCAGCTGGCTTAGACACTTCCCATGCAGCTTTCTCAGGGCCTTGGCTGGGCCTGCACAGCTCAGCTCCTCAATAAGAGTCACTGGAAGACAGGAAGAGGCAGGTGCCATCCGGTGAGGCTTAGCCACATTAGTCACTGAGGGGACTCCAAGGCAGGGAGGGGCATCGCCACATCCCAACAAATATTTCCTACAAGTGGATCAGACACACCCTAAAAATGAGCAGAACCACAGGCCAGCCGTGGCACAGTGGTACACACCTGAAATCCCAGCACTCAGGAGGCTGAGGCATGTGGGTAGTGATTTGAAGTCAGTCTAGGCTACACCGTGAGACCCTGACTCAAAAAGAAACCAGAATAAACCTAAATTTCCATGCTGCCTTCTCTCCCTGGAGCTGTTCTGGACTGCTCACCTCCCTCTCTCAAGTTCTACCACAGCTGGCTGTGGTCTCACTCCATCTCAGTTTTGACAGCTAGAGGGAGAGTTACAGGGACTCTGAATGGTGGCCGGAGCCAGAAGGAACCAGGGTGTGCTGTAACTCCCTTCTAGTCCATAGCCACCACCATTCCCTACCTTCCTTGGTGAGCTGAGCGAGGTGTTTCTCTAGGTCAGAGATGCTCTGCTGCTGCAGGTAACTGTGGAACTGGAACCAGGTGACTACCTGCTCTTCCTGGAGCCCTGCTGGGACCAATAGCCCGCCACAGCCCACCACTTGCTCCAGAAGCCTGCGACACACTGGCAGAGGGAAGGGCCATGAGCAGAGCTGTGGCCTCAGCTGGCCTCTCAATCTATGTCAGCTGAAAGGGACTCTGGGAAAGGAGAGAGCCCAGGCAGGACCCCTTACAGTCAGCAGACTCCTGGCTCTAGAACCTTCTCTACTCCAGAAGTTGGTAGAACTTGCCAGTAAGGTTTGACTCAGCTCCAGCCCCTTTTCCTGTCTTTTAGTTCTTTATTTGACAGAGAAAAGGGGCACACCAGCTATCCAGTAGCCACCACAGTGGGCTGAATCCCAGCGCCAGAGCCCTGCAACAAGCTGCCAAGAGAGTGGAAGGAACTTCCACACTTCAGTTGCCACCCCCGAGGGCAACCTTCACTTGCTCCACAGGAAATGCTACAGCTGCCTTCAGGAAGTGTCCAGCCTGATATCAGGACACCTGGATGGCACATGCCTGCACATATTCCTCTAAGAACCCTTGAAGGCTTGGTGGGAGGCATGGGGGATACACAGCCTGCTTTCCTAGGGGCGAGGCAGCAAGACATGCACAGAGCTAGGCCCCCAGCTGCATCACTGCTGGTCCCCCTGGGACAGGGCAAGCAAGGAGGACACTACCTATTTCCAGCTGGCCGGGGTACTTCCCTCGGACGCGATGCAGGAATGTCTTCTTGAGCTGGCTCAGGAGTGTGGAGGCAGGGCAGGCCAGGACACCACCAGGCTGCGTGCACCCCTGCCACAGTGCCAGGCCACCCTTCCTGTGAGAAGCCTGTGGGATGACTAAGAGCCAGCAGCTGCTCAGCAGCCTGGGCAGGAGCACCAGAAACCTCTCCACAAGGACCCAAGGTTGGAAGTGAGGGCAGGAGACCCAATACAGGGACCTCGTCTCAGGCCCCTGTCACCCCAGAGGAACAGTCTTGGCTTCAAGTACCTTCCTAATCCCTACTCACAAGATCAGCCACTCACTGCTGTCCTGACTAAGAAACTGGACTCCCCAGACAAGTCCACAGGGAGACAAAGAACGGAGGTGACAGCCATTCCTTGGAGGGGATATGAGCATGTGGGTGGGACTGACTTCAGTGAACCAGCAGTGGCCTTGGCAGTATTCAGGGACAAACCAATGTGTAAGCCCATGTAACCCACCCGTCAGTGGGAGAGGGAGGGAGGCAGGCAAGGCCTTGGGGTGGGGCTGGTGGCTACTTACTCTCTTCAACCGACCTGGCCTTGCTGACCTGCTCAAGGTCAAGGTCTGAAAGCACTTCCAGAACCTGCCTTTGCTGCACCGCTTCCTCCAGGAGGCAGTCCTCCACCATCCTTGACAAATTAGGGGAAGCCAGTTTCTAGAATCAGAGAGATACTCAGGTTACCCAGCATGCACGTGTCTGTCCACAGCTACCCACAGCTGCCCTGTCCTAGAGGAAGCTTCTAGACCATAGCCTAAGCTACTTCTTCTTTTTTTTTTTTTTTTTTTTTGGTTTTTCGAGACAGGGTTTCTCTTTGTAGCCCTGGCTGTCCTGGAACTCACTTTGTAGACCAGGCTGGCCTCGAACTCAGAAATCCGCCTGCCTCTGCCTCCTGAGTGCTGGGATTAAAGGCGTGTGCCACCACGCCCGGCTCCTAAGCTACTTCTTTTCACCAAGCTGAGCCCCCAGGGTCAGCCCACCCAAGTCCAACTAGACATCACAAAGCAGTGGAAAGATGTCCAACATCTGATGGCATTTGGACCCCTGGGAGCAGCACAGCAGGAGGCCCACCTTGGATACTTTGTGGAGTTGAGCCAGTTTGGACTGGTGCAGTACCTAGATGTGTACATCAGAACTACCCGCTTGGGCCAGGGCTTGGCTCTCTGAGACCCGTGCGATTCCTCACCTCCTGCCCAGAGCCGCCATGGCTCTCATTGTGGGCTCCTCTTACCTGACCCAGGCTCTTCACTGCCTGTGACCCCAGTCCCCACCCTGGCCAGGTCCCACCCAGACACCTGAAGCAAGGCTTTGCAGACTTGAAGGTGAACAGTGAGCAGCATGTCCAGCTCGGGGGCACCAGCTGTGAGCTCGCTGGGTGACACTTTCAGTGATGGCCGTGGAGGTGGGGGGCTGTCCCTCCTGAGAAGACAAAAGAACTGAGTGACCATTAGATTAGCAAAAGGACACCTTCCCTGACACCTCTCCCCAGATCAGAGACAGGGCTTCTCAATAGAGGCACGGACAGGAGAGAGAATTGCCTGGATATCAAACAGATGTGCAGGGCTGGGCTTCCTGGAAGACCTGAGGCTGTGACTCCCTCTGGGCGGTTACCAGAACCTCACTTTGCTCTTCTGTGAAGTGGGCATGAACCCTAGACCTAGGGTTAGTATCATGGTTCACAGGGCAGAGCTGAGCCCCCACCAAAGCCCACCTGGCTCACCACACTCGGGAAGGTAGCAGACTTGGAATCTCCCTGTGGGACCACTGGCTTAGAGGAAGAGGTGGAGACTGTCCCCTTCTGTAATGCCGAGGTCTGGGGATTAGAAGTTGCCCTGATCGGGGTAGGTGGTAAGACAGGTGGATGGCGGTCCAGAGGGAGTGGTGTGCAAAGCAGGTACTATGGAGTTAGTCAGGATGACAGCCACTGAAGTCAAGGTCAGAGTGGCAGTGTGCTGCTATTACTGCCTGAGAGACCATCAGTGGCCATAAAGACTTGCTGTGTGGAGATAGTGCCGTGGAGAGAAAGCACCATGCCCAGTGAAACTACACAAGATGGGGCCAAGGACTCAGACTAGCATGGAGCTATAGCAGTCTAGAGGTGTGTCCATTTGGGGCGCACTCACTCAGGAGCCTGGGAGCCCCCAAACAGGGACAGTTCATCACTGGCAAGGTCGGCATTCAGAAAGGAAAAGCTCTCAAGGATACAGTCCATCAGGCTCTGCGCCGACACAGGTTCCGGCTGCACCCCTCGGGACTGTGGACAAATACCAGGATGAGGGCTCTGCCCTCCCACATCCAGCCAGAATGTGATAGCCCCAGCCCCAGCCAGCCCAGCGATGGCTCAGGTCTCAGCAGGATGAGCCTGGGATGTGGCACTTCCAGCATCCCCACCAACATGGCCTGAGACAAGGGGACATCACCAGAAAGAGAGATCTGAAAGTCCCACGGTGAGGATCACGTAGGGCAGGGCACTCCCACAAGGAGGCGCCACTCTGTCGCGGCTGACACACTGCAGCCCCATGCCTCATTTCTCAGCAACCCCACAAGCCTGCCCTGCACTCATGCTCACAGCCACCCTGAGGAGATTCAGAAGCTGTGGGTGAGTTGTGGATGGGAAGGCATTCGGGAGCCACTGCCCACTGCCAGCCAAGCCGCCCAGAGACCTCTGTCTCCAAACCAGGGCTGCCTGCAGGGCCAGTGTACCAGACCTCAGTCTGCATCAGCCACACCCAAGAACAGCTGGACAAGACTGCAAATGCAAAGCAGGAGTTCTCAGCTGAGCCAACGGGGCGGTTGTGGAGGGTGGGTGTCTGTCAGCAACAACAAAATACTAAGCCTGGGAGTAAATTCTGCAAGCCCATGTGTGTATGTATGTGTATGAGTGTGTAGGTGCATGTACATGCACACACGAAAAGGCACAGCAGATTCTTGTGACTTGAGGAGTTATGTCACCAAACCAGCAAACGCTGACCCAGGGACCCCAGCGCCACAGCTCAAACTCCCAGGCAGTTAAGTACAAGGCCCACATGTGGACTTCTGTTTATAAAGTTTTCCTCTTCCTTTCTCGTGTGTGTGTGTGTGTGTGTGTGTGTGTGTGTGTGTGTGTGTGTGGGCATGCGTGGGCACGCGCACTTGCTCTCAGAGGATCCACATAAGCCACATAAGGACACATGCCTTGGGTGTCATGCCTTAAGAGGTGTCCATCTGCCTTGTTTTTTATTTTTGTGTTTGAAGCAGGGTCTCTTCCTGGAGCCCAGAACTTGACAATTAGGCTACACTGGTGCCCATTGAGCCCCAGGGATCCCGTTTCTCCTTCTGCAGTGCTAACTCACTTGCCTCCATGCCTGCCTTCTCTCTATGACGGTCCGGGGGGGTAAATTCAGGTCCTCATGTTTACACAGCAAGTACTGACTGAGCTGTCTCCCCAGCCCCGAGGCCAGCTTATCTAGCAGTCAACGGTGAGGCCCGGCAGCTCTCCACCTCCTGCCTCAGGGAGGCTCATTTGACTCTCCAGTTCTCACCATAGACATGCCAGGGCTTGTGCTTGGCACCATGAGCCCAGCGCTACACATGAGGCCATCCACACAGCAAACCTGCTGACAAACAGCACAGGTGCCGAACATGTGACAGTGACCAGGAAAAGAGTGGCAATCACGGGGACGCTGCACACGGAGCAGACAGAGCCTGTGCATTGATCCGTGTGTGTGTCTGAGTGTGTGTGTGTCAGTGTGTGTGAGTCCAAGGCCAGCCTGGGCCTCTTAGCAAGAATCAAAGTTTATGGACACTCAGTGTATGACTTCCCTTAGAAGTCAAGCTGAAGGTGGTGGCCTATCATTTTTATTGTTTTAGCTGTTTTCCAGAAGAGAGAAGTGTTTTGAATGACTGTGCTATTGCAGGTCACACAAAGTGCTTGTGACTCTGAGAATACAGGAGTGTGACAGAAGCTGTGTGCCTGCGACCCAAGCATAATGCTGGAAAAGTACAAATAAAGGCAGCGATTCTTCCTCAAATTCCTGTTTGTGGCACACATGGGCAGGGTCTTTTTAAAGTGGTAGGCAATAGACTCTCAAGGCACTAGGCAGACTGTAAGGAGAGAAGCTTTCTCTCAGCTGTGCTGATGTGAGAATGTGAAGTCCAAGTGAGAATTAAAAAAAAAAAAAAAGAAAGAGAGAGAGAGAGAAGGAGGGAGAAGGAGAGTTTTGAAGATGCCTGTGTCATATAGTTCTGAAGAAAAAAAAAAAAAAGGAAAGTGTCATAGCCAAGAGTGAACTCATCGGAACCTGTAGAAGTTGGTGCGTGTGGTCTACATTTTATTTTATGTATTTAAAAATGTAAACAGAGAGAGCCATCTGTCCAGGCTGGCAGCTCTGAGAGCCACCGAGAGAATTCCTTTGGCTGGGCAAGGGAAGGTTCTGGATGGCTGTAGAGATGAGGCTGGCAGGCAGCTGCAAGGCCTTCCATAAAAATCGCAGGCCCCACCCACCCGCCCATATCCGAAGATTTTCGATGGAGCCAGGTTCTGGCTGGACACGGAGCAAATTACTCACTGTGCGCTCCGGCCTCCCCTTGGTATTCTCCGAGGCCTTGAAATGTGGGGAAACTGAGGATGAGGGAGCCTTGGCCCGCCCAGGTCACATAGGGGCGAGGCTGGGATGCTAACCTGGGCTGGCTGGTCCCCGCACCTGCTCCCTAGCCTCAAGCGCGCAGCAAAGCGGCGCTGCTGTCCCGCGTGCGGTGGGCATACCTTCAGCCGTTCCCTGAGGCCAAGGATTTGGTACTCCAGCTCCCTGAGCTGGGGCTGCGCAGAGTCTGCAGACTGCAGCAGGTCCAGGACCTCCTGCACAGGCCCCTCCACTCCGTCCCCAACATCTCCATCTTCCTGGCCCTTCCGGCTCCGTGGCACCATGGGACTGTGGATGGGGGCGTCCTGCAGCAGGGCCAGCCTCTCTCCTCCCAAGTCCCTCCAGCCAGGCCTTTCTACAATCACACCCCCGGCTGGGTGAGCCAGGCCTGGCAGCAGGCCCAGAGGTGGAGGCCCCTCCGTGGTCTCTTCTTCTGCGCAGGCTGCGGGACCCACAGGCACGGGCAGGAAGCCCACATCTGAGGTGGATGCCGAAGTACTGGTCTCAGTGTCTCTGGGGTCCTCAGAGCTGAAGGAATCCATCTCTAGTAGCTCCTGGCTCCGGCTCCTCAGGCGGGGACCCTGAAGCTCATTGTCAGACAGGTAGCCGAGAATGGAGGTGGCCCTTGGCCCACCCAGCACTGGCTGCTGGAGAAGAGACTGGGAGGGGGTGCAGAAGCAACCTCAGAAGCAGACCCAGGGACTGTACTGCGGCCCCTGTGCACCAGATGCTCAGAATGCCAAGGCAACGGACATCCAGGGGTGCCGATGTCCTGTCACCCTCTAACTCGCCCTTCCGGCCTCAACTTCATAGTTTCAGCCATGCTCCTGCCTCAGGACCTTTGTGCCGACTGTATTCTCCGCCAATACAGAGCCTGAGCATGCAGACCAAAGCAGATGGAGGGATGGGGCACCGGAGCACTTCGGGGCTTGGGAAGAGATGTGGCCTCTGAGCTGGGACCCTCAGGGTTGAGGGCATGAGTGCAGGGAGGTTCCAGGGCCTGGGTTCCACCCTGGATGGGTGCAAACTTGGGACAGATGTTCCCACTGAAGAGTGTTTATGGACTGTGGCTAGCACAGCACTGAAGGGACTGCCATCTCTGTTGAGTAAACACACAGTCGCCTGTGGGCCCGTGTGTTGGGGGTGGTGGTGGGGCCATCAAGGTCCCTGTGAGGAACCGTCCCAAGGACAACACCAAGAAGAAGAATGAGCTGTGCCCGTGTGGACAGCTCTCAGTCCCCCAGGAAAGGAGAGGAGGGTGGGCCTGCTCCAAGGAGATCTTGCCCCCTGGAGGTCATAGGAAGAAAGTTGAGTTCCTGTACAGGGCTCCGGATCACACTCCTGGAAGCTTGAAATTTCCCCAGCAAAGTGAGGCCAAGTCCATGGCTGGGTAGAGTACACACCCATGAACACACAGCACACATTTACACACATATACACACACAGCACACACACACACATACACACACACACACAGCATAAACACAGAGCACACACACATAAACACATATATACAGCACACATACACACATATAGCGTGCACACACACATGCTCGAGCGCACTCACACCCCACGTAGGTCCCAGACCCAGCTCAATTCCCATGGCCTCAAGCAGTGGAAGACAGAGCCACACAAGACCTGCAGCCCCAAAAGCTGAACTCCATGTCCCTCCTCGCCCAGCCCCGAGAGCACCTCACCCTCCTGGGAACAGGCTCTCTCACCAGGTAGTATTTGTCCCGGAAGCTGGGGGTGCTGGGCGGCGTCCAGGTGTATAGGGAACCCTTCCTGCTGCCCATGGAGAACCTACCAGTGGGACTGGGAGACACCAGCCGGCACTCAGAGTCCAAGGGGCTGCAGCAAAAGAGCAGAGACCAGCAGGGACTCAGGTGGAACCAAGGGCTCTGCAGTCACAGGCAGCTCCCTTGTCTTTCAAAGGAACTCTGCGGCTCCTTGCCACAAGCCCACAGACTGCTGAGAGATCTGTGGCTGGGTTATTCACATGGGATGGAAATGGTGGCTCTGAGACAAGGAATTTGCTTGGACAAGTACCCCTCCAATAAGCAGAGCCAGAACTGAATGCACCCCTATTTCCTCTCATCCCAAAGCCTTCAAGTCAGCTAGCATTGATATTCATGATACCCTCAGAACTTAGTAGACTTGGCTCAGGGAGGACAGGGGACAGCATGGCCCTCAGCTGAGGATAGCGCCAAACCCACCAGGAGAGCCTAAACCCCAGAGAACTGAGGTACCTCCACCTGAGGTGGCCTGCAGGACTCAGAACTTAAGACTGGCTGGCCTAGGGTGGTGTGTACTTGAGGGCATCCTGAGTGACTGAACTGAACTATGTTCTTAGCTCTTTCTCACCCTGCCACACCTGCTCTGGGGACAGCGAGGGGCACGCTGGAAATGCAACATGGCTCCACTACTGACAAGCCTAGAGACCCTGAAGGTGGTTCAGGTGGAGTCCCAAACTCAACAGACTCTTCTGAGCCTGGGCCCCATAGTGTGGACCTAGTGGAAAACCTCGAGGTGACAGTTCAACCCTGGACTGAAAGATCGGGACACCCAACCACAGGAGGCATGGAAAGAGGCCTGCACGGGCAGAAGAAAGCCCCTCTGAGAAACTAGGCAAAAAGAAGAACTGCCTAGAGAGCGCCATGGCTCAGCTGGAGGTCACAGGAGGCATGGAGGAGGAGGGGACAGGGCCGCTGTAAAGGACAGGCCAGCCTGGCTGTGAGGACAGGATGAGGTGGAGCGAGTCTGGAGAGTGTGAGGCTCCTGAGGAGCAGGCAGGACCCCTTGGTTTCCTTGCACCCAAAGCTGGGGTGGCCAGCCTTGGTGTCGGCAGGTGGTTGTGCACAGCCACTGAGAGCGGGGCACATCCACTGAGGGCGGGCACAGCTGCTGAGGGCGGGACCCCAGCCACTGAGGGCGGGCACAGCTGCTGAGGGCGGGGGCACAGCCACTAAGGGTGGAGACACAGCCGCTGAGGGCAGAGGCACAGACACTGAATTCAGGCAGGGAGCACAGGCACTGAGGGCAGGTGGCACTCACTTCCACAGCAGCTCCAGCTGCAGTTTGATGGTGCCCAACTCGGTGATGTCCACCACTACAAGCTGAGGCCGGGCCGTGAAGAAGTCCGCGACGTCACATGTCACCGAACCCACCACCATCGAGCTCAGGCCTCGAAGCTCCGTCACCTGGGCACGAGGGACAGGACGGTGGTGCCTGAGCCTAGCACCCAGGCTCCAGGCCCCACCCTGGGCCCTGCCCCACCTTGATCTCCAGGTTCTCATGCACCGTGGGCACAAAGACCCTCTCCTCCTCGTCCCAGGTCTGGCTGTCATCTTGCTCTATGCGGCCCTTCAGCCGCCATCGCTGACGGCCCAGGCGCATGAGCACCTGCAAGGGACGCACAGAAAGAGGTGCAGAGGCAGCCCCAGGGGAATCCACTCACTGCCTGCCCCGGAACCTCCCAGGCCTAAGGTCCTAGACCTCCCAGGACCTCCCTGGCTGTACCTCATACTGGTCTCCGGGACAGAGGCGTGCATAGCCCACCAGGCCTGGAACACAGAACTGGGTTAGTCTCCTCTCCACCCTGCCCGGGACCCCGGGACCCAGGGACCCAGGGGTACAGGGGTCTGCCTGGCAACATGGAAAGGTTTCAATGGTCAAGAGGGTGGAGGGGATGGTACCATATCTCAGAGAGCAGTGAGCCCATCTCCTGTCACAAGTGCCGGCTGCTAGACCCTGGGACTCTGGCCACACTGCCCAGCCTTGGCAGGCTCTTGGGGCACCTAGTAAGATCTGATACCCAGCAGAGCCTGGCATGGCACTCACCTTTCATCTTGACATGGAACTCGCCCAGGTGACCTTCCAAGGTCCCCTCTATGAGGCACATGTCCTGCAAGGTATACAATGGGATCAATCACTTGCCAGCTCCACCCCCTCCCAGCAGCCCAGAGCAAGGGCTGAGAGGTGGCCCCACCTCCAGGCACTCCTGTAAGCTGCGGCCCAGCTCCTGCAGGCTCTCCCGGGATGCTCGGCTCTGTGTGCTGTTGCTGAAGGCACGCTGCATGTTGGAGGCTCCGTCTCGCAGACGCCACTGGATGCAGTAACCTTCATAGAGTTCATCCACCTGCAGCAGACGTACAAGGCTGTGAGCCACACTGAGGGACAGCCCATGCCAACCGTCTGTTCCCCCAAGAACTGTCCCCTGGGCCAGCGGTGTCCTGTGCTCCCCATGGCTCTAAGCCCACCCACATAGCACCCTAGCACCTAGCATCGCTCACACACATTTGAGCACCGTAGACACTAGTGACTGTGTCACCCACTCTCCCTGCCTGAGGCCCAACTGTGGAATGGAAGGTTGGCTATGTCAGCTGCCCACCCTGTAGGTCTGGGAAGGAAGGAGACTGTTTTCTAAAAAGCCTAAAAGAAGGTAAGAGTGTGTGCGCACGGCCTTAATCTCAGCACTCGGGAGGCAGAGGCAGAGCTCTCTGTGAGTTCAAGTTCAGTCTCATCTATAGAGTAAGTTCTACAACAGCCAGGGTTACACAGTGAGACCCTGTCTCAAGGAGGAGGAGGGTGAGGAGACTTACTGGGGGGCTATGGCACATCCCTCTACCTTCCTGGCTACACAGGGACAGTTAGAGCCTCCCAACACCAGGCTGTAAGTCCTCTGTACCAATCACTGACAGAGCCCCAAAGGCCCAGGGAGCATGGCTGCTGCTCACACGGGGCTGGGTCTGCTGCCAATTACTACGACTCTGTAGCAACGTCCACCCCACATCTCAGCAGCTGTCCATGGCCACCAAGCTTGATACCCATGACACCTACATGGCACCTACTGCCTCCATGTGACACCCCATGGTGCCCAGCGACACTCCACTGTACCCAGTGACACCCCACGGTACCCAGTGACACCCCATGGTACCCAGTGACATCCCACAGTGCCCAGTGACACACCATGGTGCCTGGTGACACCCTATGGTGCCCAGGACATTTCCCATGGCTCCCCCCAACTCATAAGAGATACATGACTCCCTGTGACATGTTGCCCCCATTAACCTCTTAACCCCCTCCCCATAACACTCCATGATGCCCAAGCAACCCACCTTGCTGATGTGGAACTCCACCTTCCGGATGTGTCTCTCCACCAAGCGCATTTGCTTCCCCCAGAATAAGAAAAACTGCTTTAGAAGTGGCCAGGTTCCCACACCTCACCCCCTCCCCAGGATCGGGGTACTGAGCTCAGACGTCAGAGAGGCTGGCCGTGGGACTCAGTTTCTCTGCTTGTAACGTAAGAGGAAGCTCAGGTGTTCTGCCCAAGTGCACCTGGGATGGAAGGCCACCCCAGACAGTCTGACCCACCCTGGAGACCACACAGGGACACGGGCTCACCTTGTCCAGGTCATAGTAGAATGCCTGGAGAGAAAAGGAGATGTCAGCCTCAGAGATCTCTTACCACAAGGGCACCTCCATCACCACAGGGGCACCTGAGCTTCAAGGACAAAGCCAATGCCCGCCCCTCTCATGGCCACGAACACCCAGGGGAAAAACAAACTAAAGGCATGCATTATGGAAAAGCCAGTTCTAGGTCTGGCACTATGTCCCTGTGTGTCCCAGGAAAGTTACTCGACCTCTCTGGACCCCCCCCCCCACCTTGGTTCCTTTGTAAAATAGGTATCTGTCATTGTGATGGTCGATATCGACTGTCACCTTGTCAGGCTGTATCAAGAATCACCTTGAAGACGATCGTGCCTGGGAGGGAGTTTCTAGATTTCGTCAATTGGGGTTAGAAGATGGACCCTAAATGAATGTGGGGGTGTCCCAGAGGCTGGGATCCTGGGCTACATAGCAAGGAGAAAGCCAGCTAAATACCAATGTCCAACTCATTCTGCTTCCTAGCTGCAGCCACAATGGGCTGCCTCACCCTCTGGATGTCTCTCCTTGAGCCTTAGCAAGCCTTTTCTCTCTTAAGCTGTTTAATCTTGTCACAACGAGGAGAGAAGGTGTAGGCACAAAATTCAAAGTTCAGCTAAGAAATGAAGCCTTGGGCCAGCGGGATGACGCCATGGGTAAAGGTGACTGCTTCCAAGCCTGATGATCTGAGTTCGATGTCTGGTAACCCACAGTTGTCTGCTGACCTCCACAGAAGTACTGTGGCAGATGCATACCTGCTTGCCTCCTCTCCCTCACATACATACATACATACATACATACATACATACATACATACATAAATGTAACACATTAAAAAATGAGGAGCTAGGAAAGATCTGAGATTTTTGAAGAGGTATTCTAATTTGGGCTTCTTGGAAACCCACAAAACTCTCTCTGTGTGGTTCAGGCACTCTGTCCTAGATGTGGGGTCCCCATCCTCCCCTGATACCAGTGTGGCATAGCATCAGGCAGTGGAGACTTCTGAGACAGGCCTCTTTATACAGTCTACCTGAGAGAGACTTCTAGACTGAAGAGAGTAGAGCATGCTATGGGAGCTGCCGCTCCCCCTTGGGGTTAGGAGTGGGTGAGGTCTACAGTAGTGCCTCTCCCCTCTTTCTGTTCTTGCTCTCACTCAGTCGCCTACTGAGGGAGGCTCCGTGTTTGCCCAGTTCTGCCCAACCTTGTGGCTGACACCCACACGAGACTGAGCCTTCCATCCGGCCCAACACCCTAGTCTCCAGAGTCAGTGGGAGCAGGGGCCCAGAGAGGACTGGGAGCTGTTTTGATATACAATCTGCTGTTTCTCTCCCTTTCTGAGTTCAAATCCAGCCCATCTTGAAGGCTGGACATCCTGAGGAGGGACACAGGGACACACAGTTGGGAAGAAGAAGTCCACAGCATGTGACAAGACACCAGCTTTGCTCCTGGTGTGTGACCCAGGCAGGCTGGGTGCCACTTTCACCAGGCAGAAGCTGGTGGCGTAATCTCATTTGTAGAAGACAGTCTAAGGCGACATGTATTTCTGACTATCCAACTATTAAAGGAACGGACACCAGAGAACTGGGAATTCCTCAGGAATTTCATGCTGGGCTAAGGAAAGAAGCTGCTGCCTTGTGGGGGTTGGGGTGTGGAGGACCTGACTTCTCAAAAGATGTCACACAGGTCTCCAGGATGACTGAGGCCCAGATAGAGTGGTGGGCGGGAATACACCTCCAGCTGGGACTGCTTAGGCCTCCATTTAAACTCTGATCTCACTTCAGGACCATCGGGCTTTTGGGGTGTCCCCTGGGTTCCTTTATTCCTGTTAACACATTGGCTAAGTCTCCCCCTTCTGCTTTCCACTTTTAATTTGGCTCTTCTGATTGGCTTAGTAGGGGCAGGGGGCTGGACTGGCCCGGGACACAGAGCTCTTTAAAGAAGACTGAGAAGAATCAGACTGACTAGAGACTAAGACAAGGGGTCCCTTGCAGGTAAAGCACAGGACACCTATGATGACCTCAGCTTCTTACAGGGTCACAGGCTTAGAGAGAGAGAGAAAAAAAAAGGTTGTTGCTTGTCTGAAGATCAAGTTTAACCAGGCATCCTGTCATGATGCTGTTGATATGCTGAGCCCTAAATCTGCCAAGACTGAGTCTGGGCTCATATGGCACCATGGTGTCCACAGAAAACTGTCACCTTGGACGCCACAACATACAGGCTCAGTTTGGGGCAGGGGCAGGGCCTGTGGCAGAGAAATGCCCACTTGCCTGAATAACAGATTTGTCTGAAGGGCAAATCTGGAGATTGGAACCATCGAGACGTATATACCTCTGCAGTCGCCTGTCTGACAGCTCCTCCCAGAACCACGGTGAGGAAAGCTCACCACAGATACCACAGGCCTCTGGGTGGAGACCACTGACCATCTTTGGGCTGCTGTGAGCCAAAAGCCATCTTCATCCCGGCCACTCACCAGCCTGGAGCCCCTCTGGGTGTCCGTGTGGCGTCCGCACAGGTAGTCCAGTTCAGCCTGCTGCTCACACAGATGTTCCCTGCAGGGGAGGGGGAGGAGCGGATTTGAGCTGAGTGGGGAGTGGGCTCTCCTTCCCAGCATAAGGGCTGGCCAGCTCCCCTACAGGGATTCCTCTGTTACCCCAGAACTCACAATTCAGTCTAGCTGTTACTAGCACATTGTGAAGATGGCTATATGGATCCTTAAAGGTAGGGAAGTTGGGGGGTGGGGGGGCTGAGGAAGGTATGGTGGATAGAAGAGGGGCCCAGAGACTGTGAGAACAAGCAGAAGGCTATTAGGGAAGAGGGAAGATGAGACCATGGAGCCAGGGGGAGAGAGGAGGGAGGATCCTGGAGGAAGAAGTAGGGAGGACCCAGGGGAGGGAGGAGGAAAGACTAGTGGGGAAGGACAAGAGAGGATTCATAGAGAAGGGGAAATGACCCAGGGGGAGGGAGCAGGGGAAGGGAAGATCCAGGGGGAGGGAGCAGGGGAAGGGAAGATCCAGGGGGAGGGAGCAGGGGAAGGGAAGATCCAGGGGGAGGGAGCAGGGGAAGGGAAGATCCAGGGGAGGGAGGAGGGAGGACTCATAGGGAAAAAAGTAGGGAGGACCCAGGAGAGGGGAGGGAGGAGTAGTGGGGAGGGAGAAGAGAGGACTCAGAGAAGAAGGAAGGATGACCCAGGGGGAGGGAGGACCCATGGGAAGGGAGGAGGGAGGACCCAGTGAAATGTTGAGTAGCAGAAGCAATGAAGACTGCAGCTGAGGTGAGAGTGGCACCTGGGAAGGGAAAGTCCCTTTGAGTGACAACCCAGGGCTGGGCTCACCCTGAGGATGTCAGGGCAGCTGTCTGTCTGAACACACTGGCTATCTCTGCCCCTCCTCCCTGATTCTGATAAGAGGGGACCCTCCACCTCAGATACCAGAGTGCTGCAAAAGGCTTCTAGTGTCCTGGGTGGACAACAAGGAAGCCGGACCCCAGATCTGCCTGGCCAGGGCTCTCCTTCCCAGGGTTCCTTCCCTCCATGAGACTTCAAGACCAAGGACACACACCTGTTTCAGGAGGGTCCCCAGCCCCAGCACTGCCTGACAGAGCCTTAGCCTCTCCGATGCTGAGAGCATTGTTTCAGTTAGACTGAGAGTTTTGAAAACCCGCTCCTCTCAGGGCACCTTCTATCCTCCCTCTCCTTGGGTCAGGGTGGTCTCTGTGCTGACATTATGGAACTTAGGTGCCAGTGTATGTAGGAGATGCCTCCAGAGGCCATTCTCTTGTAGGGCCAAGGTGCGTCCTTCCTACTATGACGGTTCTACCCCAATCCACAGTTCTCTCTCGGCCTCTCTCTGTCTCTGTCTCTGTCATTGTCTCTCTCTCTCCCCTCTCTGGGTTTATCTAATCAAGATAAGAATGCCATCAGCTGCTGGGCAGTGGTGGCGCACGCCTTTAATCCCAGCACTTGGGAGGCAGAGGCAGGCAGATTTCTGAGTTCAAGGCCAGCCTGGTCTACAGACAGCTGGTGCTACACAGAGAAACCCTGTCTTGAAGGAGAAAAAGAAAGAAAGAGAAAGAAAGGAAGGAAGGAAGAAAGAAAGAAAGAAAGAAAGAAAGAAAGAAAGAAAGAAAGAAAGAAAGAGAGAGAGAGAAAGAAAGAGAGAAAGAAAGAAAACCTTTAGGGCTGGAGAGATGGCTCAGAGGTTAAGAGCACTGACTGCTCTTCTAAAGGTCCTGAGTTCAAATCCCAGTAACCACATGGTGGCTCACAACCATCTGTAATGAGATCTGACGCCCTCTTCTGGTGTGTCTGAAGACAGCTACAGTGAACTTAGATATAATAAATAAATAAATTTTTATTTTTTTAAATTTTTTTATTATTTTTTTTTAAAGATTTAAAAAAATGGGGGGGGGGGAGCTGCTCCTCACTCACCTGAGGCCTCTCTTTAAAGCGTCAAAGATTTTCTTCACTTGCTGCGGTCGGGGATCCAGGCACAGCGAACCCTTGCGCAGTGTTCTGTAGGCCTTGGAGGACTTGGCTGGCAGCCGGGACCGCACAGAGTTCCTGTTGATGGACTTTCTGTGGGAGGGGACAGAGAGTCAGGACACCTGGCTGGGTTCCACTTCCATCACCTCCACGATGCGTGTGGTCTTCAGAAAGCTGGGGTTCTTGGGGCCTCAGTTTCCTCATCTGGAAAATGGGAGGCCTGGGTTTGACAATGAAGAGGACAATAACAAAAGCTTAGCATCAGAAATCAGCGAGGATGCAGTGAAGCAGCCAGACCCCACGAGTGGCATGCTCTGTGCAGACAAAGCAGCATCCATGGGGCTGAATCCTAGCCCTGAGGGTCCTGCAGGATGGAGAGAAAAATCTCTGCACACTGTGTAAACGCATTTACCTGTCAACAAAAAAAGCCTTTGGCCAATGAGCTCAGGCAGGAAATAGGAGGAGGAAGTTCCAAGTGAGATGAGGTAGTTGAGGGAGGGGGTTGATTCTGGGAAAGAGTCAGGCATGGGAGATTCACCTGAACTCTGAGGAGACAGACCAGATGCATGAAACTGAGAAGGTAACCAGCCATGTGGCACTCAGAATAGAATAAATTGGATTATTGAGATATGAGTAGTTGGGGAACAGAGCCAAGGTACTAGCCTAGACATATATATATGAAATATTAAATCTCAGAGTTGCTATTTCAGGGAACATAAGGGCAGATGGGAAAAGCTGCAGTTAAGCAGAACACAGGCACCTGCTCAGCTCCAGCTTCTCCTGAGGCCTTCCCTCAGCCTCAGACTCCCCAGCTTCTGTGGCCTTCCCTCAGGCATGGATCCCCAGCTTCTCCTGAGGCCTTCCCTCAGCCTCAGACCCCCCAGCTTCTGTGACCTTCCCTCAGGCATGGACCCCCAGCTTCTCCTGAGGCCTTCCCTCAGCCTCAGACCTCCAGCTTCTCCTGAGGTCTTCCCCTCAGGCACAGACCCCCCAGCTTCTCCTGAGGCCTTCCCTCAGGCACAGACCCCAGCTCTGCTTGTTCACTTGTGGCATCTTCGTGGCCTTAATTGATATAGGGAGAGCCAGCCTGAGAGTAGGCAGCGCCATTCCCTAGGCTTGGACACTGACTGTGTTGGAGCAGAGTTGCTTTTTGTCAAGGTATTTTCTCACAGCAACAACAACCCAGCCAGGACAGTGGACTAACGTGTCTGTGTGCGCGTGAGTGCCCTTGACCCGACAGAGGCCTGAGGACAAGGTGGGCAGCCCTCAGCAGGATGAGGCAAGCAGCCTTCAGCGTCAGTTTCAGCCCTCGTCAGACTGGGTGATCATTGCTGTTTCAGCCTCCAGGCTATAATACAACTGTGTCTGGAGCCAACACCATGCTGCTTCTTAAAAGAAACCCACTAAGCCTTCTGAGCAGCTTCATCCATCCCAGGAGACAGAAGACTGGATGCTAGGGGCAAGGAGAGGCCATTGGCCAAGCAAGATGAGGACCGAGAAGGGTGGGTCGGGGCAGCCTGGAGGGAAAGACCCCACCCCATTCAGACCCATCACTCATGGCCGTGGGCTTCTGTTCTCTGAAGAGAAGGAATAACAGCTTAGTTAAGCCCCTGCCTTCATTAGTCAAAGCAATTTTCCTGGTGCTAGCACGTGCCCCAAGCCTCTATGTGTCATCTGTAAAACAGGGAAGCTGAGTCGTTTCCCCCCCCCAGTTCTGTGATTGGCACAGGAAAGCCAATCATTAGTAGGTGCTTAACCATGTGAGCTACCATGAACAACTCAGGAAAGCCAATCATTAGTAGGTGCTTTATCCACGTGCGCTAACACGAACAACTTCATCCAAGCCATGTCTCTCGCACACTGGCGGTAATAGATGCTAAGGCTAGCAGTGTGTTATCCCTAAGCAGGGAAGGCTATGGCCATGGGGCAGGAGGACAGAGACATCTGGGGGGAAGGACCAAGTCCTAAGCCCTGCTCTAGGAACAGGAGGACCCAGCAGGGTGTGGGGCACAGGGCACAGGGCACAGGGCACAGGGCATGGGCACAGCATGGTCACTCACTACAGAATGGCCAGCTCTGATTGCAAATCCTCAACATAGTGGATTCACTGGTCCTGAGACTGCTGCTCCCTGCCCAAGCCCATCTATGCTGCTGGTCCCCAGGACACGCCGAGGATTGCTGACTGCAGCACACTGTGGCCCTAATGACTAGGAGCCCAGGAGGCTCAAAGCCAACGTGAGCAGATTAGGGAGATCCTACCTTAACAAAGAACCAGCATGTCTCAAAAACCCAAACCAAACCAAACCAAATAGACAGTCTCATTTGTTAGATAAGTGCCATCATATGGCTCTCTGCCTCTGAGGCTCATCAGCTCTGGGCTTTCGGGGGGGGGGGGTCACCTACACCTGATGACCCAGCCTTCCTAATGTCTCTAGACTTGCTTCCTTTTCCCTTCCTTCCCTTCCTTTCTTCCTTTCCTTCCTTCCTTCCGTCTTTCTTTCTTAGATAATATCTTTCTGTCACCAAGGCTGACCCCAAACTCAAACTCACAGCAATGCTTCTGCCTCTGCATCTCAAAAAAAACCAGTCCGCCGGGCGTGGTGGCACACACCTTTAATCCCAGCACTCGGGAGGCAGAAGCAGGCGGATTTCTGAGTTCGAGGCCAGCCTGGTCTACAAAGTGAGTTCCAGGACAGCCAGGGCTATACAGAGAAACCCTGTCTCGGGGGGGAAAAAAAAAAAAAAACACGAAAAAAAAAAACCAGTCCATCCAGATAGGAGGTCACTGAGCAGCGCTGGTGGTCCAGTCCCCCTGGGGGTCTCGATCCACAGCTGGAGGCAGAGGATTGTGGGTTAGTAAACCAGTCAGAGGGGCAGGCCCAAGGACTCTGCTCTTTCCTGGGCCCTGAGAGAAGCCACTAGGTTAGTTCCTGCTGGGTGAGATGGTGATCATTCCACAGGTAGGAGACACCATGCAGCTTACTCAAGCCCTGTCTGCTTGTCACTCTGTTTTGGGACCAACCCATGCCCCAAGTCCCTGAAACTGACAACCCAGCACCACACCAACCCATCCTGATGGGGGGGGAGCAGGGGGGGAGCGGGGGGGGGGGCTGTGCCTGTACTCAGCCCCTGTATTCAAACCCCAGATTCATAGCTCCAAGCTTTTAACCTCAGTCTCCTCCCCTGTAGAGGGGGATAATGAAGTCTGCCCCTTGACGGTCATGACAATCATGCAACAGACATTTGCTGAGTCCCCAATATATAGTAACCACCATTTCAGGGGCTAGGACAGGATAGAGCAGTCACCAAGAGAGACAGACACCTGCCCTGAGAGACACAGGCCGCCTGGCACAGTCAGTGCCTGGCTCTCCCACCACCAAGCTGTGTGGCCCTGGGCAAGTGATGGAGTTTCTCTGGGTTGCAATTGTCTCTCTGTGAAATGGGGTCCAAGGCTGATAAACAGCAGGGACCACATGCCTGTCAAAGCTAGAGAGAGGTTTCGAACAAGCCTGTCAGCACCTCATGCTGGGAAGGAAAGAGAACAAAGTGGGCAGGGAGATGAGCTCCCCCAGTGGGCATGGATGGGGGCTCTGCCAGTGGGCAGGGAGGGGTCACTCCCCCAGGGAGCTCAGTGACTGGGAAAGGGCATGCCACCATTGCCCAGTTCCTGATGCTGATGTTCACACAGGCCATAGTAAAGTGATTTTCCACAGCTCCCCTCCTCCTCCCTCCCCTCCCCCTCCCCTGGGGCCACATCACCCACCTCTTGGACCGGGCCCTCCACAAAGTAGCCATCTCAGGCACGGACAGGCAACACTGCACACAAGGGGCCAGGTAGGTTCTGACAGGTGAGATTCCTTCCAGGCAGCCAGAAAACAGTGAGGTGGGAGGTGGCAGCCTCAGGGGCTCACCGTGCCCCTCTAGCTCACCCTTTCCCTCTCCCTCTCCCTCTCTCTGGGCTCCGGAGGCTCCGAGCCCAGCTGTGTCACTGAGCCTCTGAGGGCAGTGGCTCTGAGGGCTGGCACGGCGCAGCCCGGATGGTGAAATGAGGCTCCTGCTGCATGGCCGGCTGGTGTCACGGGCTGGGAGTAGTTCTGGGGGTGGATGTGTCACCAGCCCCATGAGGGCTCAGTAAATATTAAACAGCCCCAGGCCTGCCAGACAGGCTTCCAGGCACGTGTGGCCTGGCGGCCGGTGCTCACAAGCAATCAAGGAGGCTCTGCTGCCACGACTGTCCTCAGCTTCACGCTGGCTGGGCCTGGGCAGGGTCTGTAGCTGGCTGACAGGGCCCTCCCTGCTCACATGATGAACCTGCCCCAGCCTCCAGGCAGGGTAGTCCCTGGACTGACTCCATAGACTCCTGGCGCAGCAACCAGACTGACCGTGGTCCTGCCCTATGGTGCAGGGCAGTGACAGCCTCGCTACGCTAAGGCTCACTCTGCGTGCTTCGAACCTTCATTCCCCATCATTCCATGGGTCTTTGAGCCTGTTCCCAGGAATGGTTTAAGGACCAAGCTTGATGACCTACCCCCACTCCTGGCTTCAGAGGTGCCTCCCTGACAGTCCTGGAGGACAGCCCCTGATGCCAGGCCTGTCAGTGGAAACTACTGGGTCACTGCCAGCACCTGACCAACCCCCTCCTCGCAAGCCTGGAAAGGGAAACGGCTTTATTACAGCAATCAATTAGTACTAAATTCGATCAGATAACTTCCCCAAGTAAAAACTCTATATGCGGGGTAGAAAGCCCTGGCTAGCCCAAGAGTCAGGATGGGACAGGATGATGTGCCCCACCCTGAGTGGAGCCCTCCTGAATCATTTGGTATTACCAACCATAGTGTGGTCCTCTCATCTCTGTATCTCTGTCTAGTGAGCAATCTGGAATCAGGGGTAGGGCGGAGGCCTGAAGCCCAGACACAGGACAGAAGCAGGAAGTTAAAAACAGCCGGGCATGGTGGCGCACACCTTTAATCCCAGCACTCGGGAGGCAGAGGCAGGCGGATTTCTGAGTTCGAGGCCAGCCTGGTCTACAAAGTGAGCTCCAGGACAGCCAGGGCTACACAGAGAAACCCTGTCTCGAAAAACCAAAAAAACAAAACAAAAAAACAAAACAAAACAAAAAAAAAAAACAAAAAACGGTTACGCAAGGGCTAGAAAGACCCCTTCAGCAGGTAAGGGCACTGGCTGCTCTTGAAGAAGAACCTGGGTTGGATTCCTAGCACTCAAGTGACAACTCAACTCTGTAACTCCAGTTCTAGGGGGTCTAGCGCCCTCTTCTGGCCTCTTTGGGCATTGCATGCATATTGTACACATAACATGCAGGCAAAACACAGGTAGACATAAATTAAAAAATAAATCTAAAACAAACAACCAAAACCCTCAACTATGCCTCTTCCCTATTACTACAGGCAACCTTCCCCGTCTTAGACAGGGGACTGCCCGGGCTGAGGCTGGATGAGGGCCACTCAAGAGTAGTAGCTAAGGCCTAGCAACCTCTGGCATGCCTGAGCATGTCCGGAGGACTCAGGCACTTGCTGTATCAGGGCTTACTTCTCAATACCCAGATTCTTTTTTTTTTTTTTTAATTTATTATATGCAAGTACACTGTAGCTGTCTTCAGACACTCCAGAAGAGGGCGCCAGATTGGATGGTTGTGAGCCACCATGTGGATGCTGGGATTTGAACTTATCACCTTCTGAAGAGCAGTCGGGTGCTCTTACCCGCTGAGCCATCTCACCAGCCCCCCAGGGCTTACTTCTCTAGACCACACGCAAACAGACCTGGCTGATGGCTGTGAGCCCAACTACTACAACAGGACCAATCACCTCCATCTTCCAGGGGTCAAGGGGCAGCCAAGTTGGGGAATCCCTTAGAACTTTCTGGACAGAAGTCCTAATGGGGCTTGTGGGGACACGTCCCATGGATATGGGGTATTCTGAGGCCCGAAAGCAGAAGGGAGGTAATGTGACCTGTGAGCATCACCAGGGGGCTGGGAAGAGCACTTTGTCTGTCACAGGGGCCCCTCCTCTCCTCCTGAACTACACAGGGCCTTCAGTGTCTCAGTAGATCAACTCAGAGAGTCCCAGGCTATGTGTTCCTTGGCCGGCCCACAGGGTGGGGTCAAGGAGGCCCAGGCAGAGGCAGCATGCAGATGCCCAGGCAAGAAACAGCATCAGTTTCCTCAGGGTTACACACAAACACACACACACACACACACACACACACACACACACACACACATACCGCCCATTATTCAGCCTCTACCGTATGTCTTCCTCACAGTGGCCCCAATCTCTTCAAGGCCAGTGACTACAACCAAACACCATGGGTTTTGGGCCAAACTCTCTCCCATCCACAACTTCTGCTTAAGCCTTCACCAGTCCCTGCCACTGAGGTCATGTCTCCCCACAGTGTTCCCTCTCTCTCTTACCATGAGACTCCACAGCCTGTTTGCTGCCCCTCATCACCTCAGGGCCCTTGCACTTGCTGTCTTCTACACACACACACACACACACACACACACACACACACACACACACACCATTACCATCACCATCACCATCACCATCACCATCACCATCACCATCACCATCACCATCACCACCATCAGCTCCTGCTGAATGAAGCCACTGCCCTGCAGGCCCTCCGGGAGGCACCACCAGCCTCTGCACCCTGTTCTGGGTCCCGTGGCTGAGTTGACTTGATATTGATATTGTTTGCTTTTGTTCCCCTGGTGGAGATTCAAGCAGGGCAGGGCCTGGGTCTCTCTGCACGGATGTCCACTGAGGAAGGAGGGTTCCTAAGTTCCCCACTGAGGCAAGCGTTTCGGCTGTGGTAGTACACTCTGGGCAGAGTTCAGATGGGTGGGGCAGGCCAGGAGCAGAGGGTGACCTGCAAACAGCCTTACAGGGCAGCTGTTGGGTGGACATGAGGTGCCTGGCTGGGCTGGGCATGATGTCCCCCTCAGGATATGCTGTGACAGCAGACACTGGCCAGGGAATTGGCCAGGACACACAGCATGTGCGAGGGCCTTGAAGGCAGAAACCAGAGTGGGTCCAGCACGTGCCCAGCTAACCTAGGATCTCGTAGCCACGAGGCCACTGAATGGCCTGGCAGCCAGAGGGGGCCACTGAGGTCTTTAAGCACATGCATAGGTATGTGGGGCATTGTAGAAATTGGTTGTTGATCAGCTGACTGACCAGCTGGGTTCTATACCCATCTGCCCAGGTGCTGTTTGGGGCTTTTGGCTTTGGCATTTCCAGGCTACCAGCCAGGAGGTGGCTTCCAGGGCCTTGTTCAGTACCCAGCTAGGACGACAGACCCTGTGGTGATGGCCTCATCAGGAAAGGAGGGAACATGGGGTGGATCGGAATGTCAGGCATAGCCTAGTCCTCTTGGCCCATATGACCCAGGCAGCTATTCCTCATCAGAAAGCCACACCCCCCAGTGCCCTGGGTCAGCTCCCTTCATGACAACCATACAGGAAGCCACATCCCTCCCATGTCCAAGTGAGGAAGCCTGGGCTCAGAGAGGTGAAGTCACTAGCCTCAGGACATAGAGCCAGGACAGGAGGCCCTGTGTCCAAGCTACTAAACAGGAAGTGCATTCCTTTCTACCTCACCCCAAGAAGGCTAAGGCCAACTGGGAAGACATTTTGCTGTGTGACCCTGGACAGTGGAGCCACCTCTCTGAGCCTGTTTTCTGATTGGCCAGGTGGTGATAGACTCAGCAAGCAGGTTGACTGTGGAAGCCTTTAAGACCAGTGAGAGATGACAACTTCCTGCAGGCACACACATACCCGACATAGTTTTATGTCCCAGGCTGCTGGCTGTGCTCTGTGTCCCCCACCCTACAGCCCCATGACACTTACGAGACCCTTCGGCTTTGTGCGCTGCTGAAGCCAGCAAAGGAGGCGCTGCGGCCCACGGTCCCCACAGCCCCGGCATCCCCCGGAGACAGGAAGCGCAACCGCACAGACATAGCTGTCACCTGAGAGGAGAGGGCAGGAAAGTTAGCATGACTGGACAGTCTGTGACAACGCCCCGAGCATACCAGTCCTGCTTCCACTCACACAGGAGCAGCCTGCAGCAGCGTGAGGTGGCGGGATGTGGGGGCGGCCTGTGGCAAGTGTCAGTTGTGGGGTTCAAAGCCAGGCCTGTTTATCCTAATGCGGAGCCCAGCTTCATAGCTGTCTGTTCTCTCCTCCCCTGCTGTGACCACACCTACAGGGCCAGCACTGGGTACCTACTGTATACAAGCTCTAAACTGTACACAGTACACCAAATGAGACAGCATGGGCAAAGGCCCTGTGGCACCAGAGGACCAGCGCTAACCCAGAAACGGAACAGGGCTGCAGCCCCCAGTAGAACTTGAGAGGCCACAGAACACATGTCCCCGGAGAGTCAGGCCCTGCTAGGAGGATTTTGGCCTTCCTACTGGGCAGAGGTTGCTGGGAGCCATGGGTAGACTTGAAGCAGCACTGACAGAGACAGCTGACATCAGCTGTGGCCCAGGGCCCACTGCCTGTCTCTGATCCAGGCTGTAACGAGGCCAGCCCACAGGGCCCTGGCTGCTGTCTCTTTTTTCCAAACCATCTCCAGGATGGAAAGATGTCCCTGCATCCCTGGGGATCACAGCACTGTGTGCTGGGTCTTCTAGCACAGATAGTCGGAAACTTCTTCATATCTAACCTAAATCTCTGCTGCTGCTGCTGCTGCTGCCGCCTCATACTTAGCTCCTTAGCCAGGGCGGTGCTAGTCTAAGGATTCCAGGGACCCTGCTGCCCACACACCAGCCACAGACATCTCCACCCGCGGAGGCTCCTTCACTGTATTGGAACCCTGGCCCCACCCCGTATCTCTTTCACTTCCAAACCTTGGTTCACGCTGGGGCCTCTGCCCAGAGCTCCCACAGCTGCCCAGGTTTGTCTTGCATCTCCTTTGGAGTCTGTCCCTCTCTGGGGTCCACAGGCCCATACTGTACCTCTGCACTCCTGTGCAATTGTTTGAACCTTCCCTGTCTGCCTCCTACCTGATAGCACCACCCCACAACACGGTGTTCCAGAAGGCATAGGAAGCACAGAGCTAATCTCAGTTCCAATTAGAGCCTCACCCTGGGCCTCCGTGGTCTCAACTGTAATATGGGCTCAGTGGTTGTCAGAGGGACCAAGAACAGGATGTGCTAGGAGTCACCTGTGTACAAGGGTGTGTACTGCACATGTGTGTGTACATGTGGCAGAGGGTGGGGGTGTTAGACTCACTGTGCAACTGACTCGGGGACCAGAACCCTAAAAGTAATAAGATCTAAAAATAATTTGCTCTAATGACGTTGACAGTCAGTATCTGCTGAGGCCTTGCTGCTACGCAGGGGGCCACTGCGCTTCCTGCACACAGATGGGCAAGTTGAGGCAATGTGAGCTATGAAGCCCTGTGATAAATGTAGCAGGTTCATTTTCTTATTCAGTCCATGCTGCCTTCTAAGGAACAGGAGCAACTGATGGCTAAACTCCACAGATGGGGAAACTGAGGCTCGTAGATACAGCTAGAACCCTCTGTGGACCCTAAGTGGGAGAAGCAGAAAAAAAGCCAGCTTGGAGCCTAGAAGTGTGTGTCGCAACTAGCATCCAAGTCCCACCACTGGGGACACAGCGTGCACGCACACACAAAACACACAACACACACATACAACACACACATACCACACACACACAACACACACACATACAACACACACAACACACACACACACACACCAGAGGAGAACTCCCTGCCCCTGCCGTTGGCTTGTGGCAGCTCAGGGAGGCCCTTGAGCTGCTGGCATCCCCTTCCAGGCTCAGTAAGCCACAGTGGTAATTATGAACACTCCAGCCGGAGCTGTCCCCAACCCACCAAGGCTCCTGCCCTCAGCCCAGCCCAGGATGGATGTCACCTTCTCTCACTTTTGGGCCAGAGAAAGAAGAAGCCAGGAGAGGAGCCACCCTGGGGTCTCCAAAGCCTATGTTCAGGACTAACAGATGCTGAGCAGTCCTGGTCTCTAACAGTGACAGCCATTGTCCCTTTCAGGGTTAGGGACAGGAGGCTGAGGCTCCCCACAGGCCAGCACTTAAGACTCTGTGACCCCAGTGACCTCCCAAGGAATGGGGCTCTGAGGGGACAGCAGTGCAGAGGCCTGTATCTCACTCTGCAGTTGGCTCCGTGGATTGGCTTCCTGTCCAGTCTCACCCTCTGGCCCCAGCCACCTCGCTGGGGCAGCCTTCTTGGACATCTCCGTTTGGGAGTCTCCAGCTCTAGCTGGGGTCAGACCTGTCTGTCCTCAGACTCTTGGGCCCTGAGGTCACCACAGACAGACAATGGGACTTCTCTCCTCTTAGGCCCCACCTCATCACCAGGGAACTAAGATCCACAAGAGAGGCTCAGGCTACCCTTTATCGCCCAAGCAGGCCCCTAAAACACAAAGACCAACCAGCAAGGTAGCCAAAGGGCAGACAGAAGGCTAGGTGGGGCATCTGTGTTTTCAGCCCATGTACATCTGTCACCATTGTCAGATCAGCCACTTCAGAACTAAAGGACACCCTACTGATATTGTTCTTCTTGTAGACTGGATTTCACATAGTGCAGGCTGGCCTTGGACTTTCTATGTAGTTAAGGTTGATCCCCTGTCTCTACCTCCTGGGCTTGCCAGCATCCACATACATACCTGCTGGAGATAGTGCTGAGTCCAGGAGACCCTGAGGACCGCTAGGCAAGTACTGAACCCACAGAGCCACACTCTAGTCCCACCATCAGTGTCTATGGTGACAGTCCTGGGCCCTGCTGCAGACACACCCCTGTGACGCCCACACCCCACAGGCCTCCCAGCCCACAGCCTGCTCCCTGCTTGGGGCTGCATCACTCACCTTGGTCCATACTCCCAAAACACATGCTGTTATACCCACTCAAATAAAAAAACTAAGGCTGGGGTTGGGGAGATGACTCAACAGTTAGGAGCGCTTGCTGCTCTTGCAGAGGACCTGGGTTCGGTTCCCAGCTCCCACATAACGGCTCACAACCACCTGTAACTCCAGTTCCAGGGGATACAACACACTCCTCTCATTGACTTCTGAGAGCTCCTGCGTGTTCATGGTGCACATACATTACCTGGTCTCTGTCTCTCTCTCTCTGTCTCTCTCTCTCTCTGTCTCTCTCTCTCTCTCTCTCTCTCTCTCTCACACACACACACACACACACACACACACACACACACACTAACAAATCCTTAAGAAACAGACTGTCATTTTAGTACCTAGGACACTGAGGCAGAAGGATTGCTGTGACTTCCAGGCAAGCCAAAGCTACAGAGTCACTGTCTCAAGCCAACAGTACAAAACAAAAGAAACAGGCTGGAAGAGAGGATGGCTCCTCTGAGGTCACTGACAGGAAACCCCAGAGCTGGGACTCCAACCAGGCACGCTGGGTCCTGTGTCTGACACTGGGGCTATCACCTTCCCAGATGGACTGGTGAACCCTCCTCCCGTGAACCAGCAGTGGAGGGGAGGGAAGAGCCAGGACTGAAAAGGGTCCTGGCCACATAACAACTGAGCTTTGAGACCAGCAGCGCCTCCTCCTGGCTGGCCCAGGACTAGGGCTGGGCTCCCAGGACTGGGACAAAGCAGCTCAGGATTTCACCAGCAGCTTCTGACAAGCCCGGGGGAATATTCTAGCATTCCTGATGTTTGCATCCGGCTTGCACACAGAGGGCAGCAAAAACTCAAAGCAAGGTGAGCAACTGGGGCCCTTGGAGACCCCTTGTCTCATCTAATCACCTCTGCTGTGGCTGGCATTAACCCCAAAGCTGCTGGATGGGAATAGGTCTGGGGGGGGTCCCTGGGGAGGCCTTGATTGTGCCAGGAAATCCTTGGGAGGCAGCCAGCTGTCTTCAGGAAGCAATGTAAGCAGTGAGGATGCTCTGAGCCCTTGGGTGGAGGAGCAGACGGAACACCTGCAGTTCCCAAACCTTTGGTGGCAGTCAGAGCAGCGAGCCAGTGTCTTCTCTTTCTGTCCCTCTGCAGACTGGCTCTGGTTGGCACATGCTACCGCTGGAACCCTGCAAACCAGTTGAAGGTGGCTTCTCATGGACCTGCTTCCCCGACTCTGAGAGACCCTGGGGACAGTCCTGGGCCTCTGCCCCAGGTGAAGCAAGAATGAACAGAATTCAGTCTGGCCACAGTCACCCTTGCATCACTGCCCACCAGAAACCTGCAATTTCACCTCATTTCGAGGTAAAGTGGCTAAATTTAGTGTGGTGGGTTTGTTTGTCTGGCCGGCTTTTATGCCTGAGTCCCTCATTTATGGCTGTATTTTTTTCTCTCCTAAATGCTGGCCAGGGCTTGAATTGCTTTTGGGAGTTTCTGAAATAACTCCCTTGGTATAGCCTGAGAGGAACTGGTAGGTCAAACCCGGATGGGAATAAGCCTAAACAGGACGGGCGGACGGCCCAGCAAAACGCCCTGGAACCAGATGGTCTGACCCAGAGCGACCTGAGGGAGCCAACCTCTCATTTTACCGCATGCTCACATGACTCGCCTGGAAGAGCAAAAGGAACTGAACTCCTTCCCAGCTGAGTGCAGCCAGCCACTGCTCTGTCAGAAACCTTTATGGGGATGGGGGTGGGGCTGCCCCAGGGCTTTTGCACTGGCTGCCCTTCCAACAGCTTTCTCCCGTGCCCCTGCCTTTTTGCTTTCTCTAAGCCTTCATGTCTCATGGCTGAGGTCACTTCTTTGCAGAGACCGTCCTTGATCAAGCCCTGGCTGGAGAAGCCTCATCCCTTATTTTACTAACAGCCTTCTTAGGGCTTGATATCCTGCATATCTGCAGGTTGGGGCTCATTACTTCCTTCATGAGAATTTCTGTTCCCAAGCTGGGCCGTTTCTGTTCCATGCACACCTCCGGGAGTGGCCTCCTCGTGATTGAATGAATGACAGACGGATATGCCTGAGAGTTCTCCCTCCGTATAATTGCTCAGTGAGTATATGCTGAATGTCTACTGTACGCAGGCCCTGGGCACCCCAGGAATCCTCCTGTCTCTCCCTTCCCAGAGTTGGGGTTACAGCCACATGCTGGCAGGCCTAGCTTCTGGGAAGTCAAGATCCCAGAAAGCAAGCCTGTTTTCATTTGGTGGTTTTGATGAGTTTTGGAGTGGCAGTGGTTTGGTATCATTGGGTTTTTAAATCTAAGGTCTTGCTATGCAGCGCTGACTGGTCTCTAATGTGCCATCCTCCTGCCTCTGGATCTTAAGCATTGAGGTGGTGAGTGTGTGCCACCCTGCCCTGCTGCTGAATTATTTTAAGGAGACCTCTGTTTAGAGCAGACTGTCTGTGTGTTTATGTCTCACAGGTGGTAAATACAGGCCTTGGCACAGGACAGAGTTCCTGACCCAGCCTCGTTCCTGGCTGCCTGGCCCTCCAGGATGGCAGCCGTGAGAAGGGCAAGAGATTCCTCTCCCCAGCACAGTCCACAGCCCAGACACCTTTCTGCCCTGCTCAGCCTGTGTCCGACCCTTGACTCTCAGACCTCACAGACTCACTCAGGGCCCATACTGTGGGTGGACAGGTGGGTCCCCTCAATGGCTACTACAGTACCCTGTCCACTTCACAGGGTATGAGTGCAGCCATCCATGGCTAAACATGGGAAAGAGGGAAAGGGCAGCCATGGTTGGCCCTAAGAGGAAAATCATGCAGTCTTTGGAATGTGACATAAAGGGATGGCTGACACCAGAAGGAAGGGTTCAGATTAAAGAAGTTGAGTGGACTGGGACTCTGTGGTGGCAGAGAGCTTGTCTTAGACACATGAGACCCTGGGTTCAGTCCTCACTGCCAGTGAAGAGCTATTGGGGAAAACTTCTAAGATCAACCTCTGGCCTCTGCTTGTGCATGTGCATGCACACACACATACATTCATCACACACACATACATGCATCACATACCACACACACCACACACGTGCACACACCACACACATGCACACACCACACATGCACACACCACACATAGACACACATACCATACATGCATACCACACAGACACACACACACACACACACACACATACACACACACACACACACATCATGTGCATGTGTGTGTGTCCACAAGTGCAAAACATCCATGTGAGCATGCACACACCTAAAAAAGATGACCAAGCTTCTCCCTTGTTCCCACTGGTGTCTTAGAGTGGGCCTTGTCATCTGTAAAGCTTCTGAGTTGTGGACCTCAGAGACAGAGCGACCCGGCAAGGCCTGCATCTCTCGGGCAACTTCGAAGCCAGCAGTACCTACCCCCTTCCCCCTGCAAGAGACCACATCCAGAGATTGCCACAATTCCCCTCTTCTCAGACATACCAGATACCCCTCTTCCAGCCCTAGCCAGATGGTCTGCCACTTTAGGCATTCCTGTAGCTGCAGATATAGCTCAGAGGCAGAGTGTTTGAGGAGCATCAGAAAGATCTTGGGGACCGGAGAGATGGCTCAGAGGTTAAGAGCACTGACTGCTCTTCCAGAGGCCCTGAGTTCAATTCCCAGCAACCACATGGTGGCTTACAACCATCTGTAATGGGATCTGATGACCTCTTCTGGTGTGTCTGAAGACTGCTACAGTGTACTCACATACATAAAAACAAATAAATAAATCTTTAAAAAGAAAGAAAGCGGCCGGGCATGGTGGCGCACGCCTTTAATCCCAGCACTCGGGAGGCAGAGGCAGGTGGATTTCTGAGTTCGAGGCCAGCCTGGTCTACGGAGTGAGTTCCAGGACAGCCAGGGCTATATAGAGAAACCCTGTATCGAAAAACTAAAAAAAGAAAGAAAGAAAGAAAGAAAGAAAGAAAGAAAGAAAGAAAGAAAAGAAAGATCTTGGATTCCAGTCCCAGTACCATAACAATAAATAGGATAAAGTAATATAACATTTAAAAAAATAACAGAAAATATAGATAAAACCATCCACCAGGCTGGGCAAGAGACTTCACGCAGTCTCAACAGGAATTCACCACAGCTCCCTGAAAGTCTTGGTGTTTTTATGTAAATCCTGTCAGTGCTGGAAAAGCAACCAAGGCACCGCCCAAGGAGGAAATCCCAGAGACTGCCTCTAGGGGGTGCAATGGACCCTGGCTTTCCAGCCCTCCGTACACTTGCTATCATTTTACATGTGTGAGCGTAAATATATTTACATTATATATAAAAGTGCAGGGCTTTTTTTTTCTCTGTGTTTCCTTCATGCCTAGTGTCCAAGAAGTCAGACGAGGACATTAGATCCCTTCGAACTGACGTTACAGATGGCTGCAAGTCATCCTGTGGGTGCTGGAAATCCAACCTAGATCCTTCCTAAAGAGCTGGCCTCCAACTCACAAAGCTCTGCCCCCTCTGCCTCAGGAGCTCTCGGGAGCACCAGGGAGCACCAGGGAGCACCAGGATTGAAGGCGTGCGCACCGCATCTGACTATATCCCTTGTGCTTTGAGTGTTGGGCCACAAACAGGAGCATAAAAACGATGTAAAAATTAACCAAAACAGGTTTGGGATGTAGCACAGGATACTGCCTGACATTTGCAAGATTCTGAGTTCCATCCCTGGTTTCATAATGAAAACCAAACCAAACCAGTGGACATGGCCAGGCAAAAGGGTCAGGGAGTAAAGGTGTTTGCTGCCTAAGCTTGGTGACCCGAACTTCATCCTGGAACGAACATAAGGGTGGAAGGAGGGAGCTGACTCCTCAAGGTCTACACACACACACACACCATGCATCACACCACCCCTGCAATAATAATAATTGGGAAAAATTGAATTCTTGACTTGGGGGTTATCTTAGTGCAAATGACACGTGGTTACATTTGGTTAAGCAAAATAAGATGCTGCTTTTTTTTTTTTTTTTTTTTCAAAAATTCCTAAGGAACATTTTTGACATTGAGAATGTGATATTTTACATCTGTTTTTATATTTTAAAAAGTACAGTTCTTCTTGCCCTTCCCTGTGCAAGGAATAAACAAATCACGGCCCTTGGTTTGGTCAAGGCACAAGGTGGGATAGCATGGGTACACACAGGTACTCATGGCAGGAGGGCATTAATTAGAGTGTGTGTGTGTGCAATGGTTTTATTGTACAATGGTTTTATTGCCAAGTATATCAATTAGGTTTTTCTTTTCCCTTTTTTTTTCTTTTTTCTTTTTTCTTTTCTTTTCCTTTTCTTTCTTTCTTTCTTTTTTTTTCCAAGACAGGATTTCTCTGTGTAGCCCTGGCTGTCCTGTCCTAGAACTCACTCTGTAGACCAGGCTGGCCTTGAACTCAAGAAATCCACCTGCCTCTGCCTCCCAAGTGCTGGGATTAAAGGTGTGTGCCACCAACACCTGGCTTTCTTTTTTCTTTTTGAGACAGGGTCTCTCTGTAAAGCCCTAGCTGTCCTGGAACTCACTATGTAGATCCTTCTGGACTCAGACTCAGAGATCTGCTTGCCTCTGCTTTCCAAGTGGTGGAATCAAAAGCATGCATCACCACTGCTCAGTCTTTGATTAGGTATTTCTTATTATAAGAATTTCACAAGCCAGATGTGGTGATGTATACCTGACTCTACTTGTGAGGTAGAGGCAGGCAGGAACTTCTGGACCATCCTCAGCTACATAGAAAAATTTGAGATCAGCCTGGGTTGCACACAACCTCTCCAAGAAGAAGAAATAGAAGAAGGAGAGGGAGGAAAAAGAAGAGGAGGAGGAGGAGAAGGAAGAAGAAGAAGAAGAAGAAGAAGAAGAAGAAGAAGAAGAAGAAGAAGAAGAAGAAGAAGAAGAAGAAGATCCCCTTGCAAAATTATTGCTGAAAAGGTCAGGTTCTACAGTAACTCAAGACAGTCAAAAACTCAATGCCTACCACCCTATGTCCCTTTCTGCTTCAAAACAAGCCACTAGCCCTGGGGAGATGGCTCAGTGCATGTGGCTCTGTGCAAGTATGAGAACTGAGCCTCTGGTCCTCAGAAGCTAATCATAGCAGCACCTGAAACCCCAGTGCTCTTACAGTGAAATGAATTACAGAGGCGGGAGAGTGTCGGGAAGTTCAAAGGCCAGGGGCACACACCGCAAGGAAGGGCAAAGAACAGATCTCAAACAAGGCAGAAGGTGAGGACATTTGGGAGTGGCTTCTGACCTCTCTACACATGGACTGTGGAACATGCAAGCCTGCACTCATATATGAACACACACACCCTCACATACAGGAAGTTACCACCAGGTCCTGTCACCGTGAGGCAAAGGTTGACACAGGCAACTGTATCTGCAGTCACTGGGCAGTTGTGAGGCCAGCGGGACTCAGCCTGTGAGCATTCATCCCAAACAACCTGACGAGGTGCCTTCTGAGTGAGTTTGCTAGGGGCTCAGGTGGTCAGGACCTCGGTACAGAGGCTCAGGCCTGGCAGTTCCAGCTTGCCTACTATCTTCACTTTCCTGCCTCACCCACCATCTGGGTCTCTAGCCCCAGTCCCCTGCTTCCCCATGCTCTAGAGTCCAGGGCTCCACAGCCAGCCTGCTTGTTTGCTGACCAAAGCTGTTCACAGCCCAGGAAGTGGCTGAGGGTTCAATCAGAGATGATCCATCTGGTCCCTCCACAGTAAACAAGTCAGAAGAATTGAGGCCAGCTTGCTCTGGTTTTCCTGTCCAGTGAGATGTTTCTCTCTCATCCTGGGAGAGAGAGGCTGGTCCAGGACCTGGGCCCCAGCCCAAGAGCTGCCCTAGCCTGGAGCAATCTGCACAGGGAAGTGAGGAGAGATGGGTCTTCCATCTCTCCATCTCTCCTTTCTTGTTCCCTTCTCAGAGACTATGCCAGGTGGTCAATTCACCATCCCAACAGGGTGATTTTCTGATTTCCTCCCAAAAGGACAAAATTATTTTTATAGAACCCAGTGTGCGCTCTCTCTCTCTCTCTCTCTCTCTCTCTCTCTCTCTCTCTCTCTGTGTGTGTGTGTGTGTGTGTGTGTGTGTGTGTGTGTGTGTGTGTGTGTGGTGTTGTTTTTGGAGATGGGGGATGGAACCTAGAACTTTACATCTGTTGGGCAAGAGTCTCTACCCCCGCCCCCCCAGTATGACTCCAGCCAACCCTGAGAATTCAAACCTCTATTTCCAACAAAGGAGACACCTACTGGTCACCTCCAAAACTACACCCTTGCTCCATCAACAGGGACAAATTTCCACCCAAAGGAGGGTGAGGCCCTGTTCCCACGCTCAAGTGAGGTCAGTGGGTCCCAGGCACAGAACAGAGGAGTGTGGCTGAACATTTTGGGATGAAACCATAACCCTGGAATCTCCAAAGTATTGCAGAACATTCTAGGCTGACACTAGAGTGTGGCTCATGAGCTGGTTATTAATTAGTTCCCTGTTTGCCAAACATTCTTGCCTGGGTCTCCCAGGAGATGCTTTGGTTGGGAATGCGTGGCAGCTGGGTGGAAATCAACAGAGGAAGAAATGTTTGCTCACAGAGAGGCTCACAGAGAGGTGGGTCCCGTGAGGAGAGAGAGGGCATGGCTAAAGTGTGTGCGTGTGTGTGTGTGTGTGTGTGTGTGTGTGTGTGTGTGTGTGTGTATGGTGTGTGTATGGTGTGTGGTGTGTGTGTACGCACATGCTCATGGACATGTGTGTAGGTCAAAGAGCAACCTCAGGCTCTGGTCCTCCCTCCCACTGTGTCTGACACAGGATCTCAGCACTGTTGTGTCCTGGCTCGCTCACCGGCTTCCACCTCCCTGCGGGAGTGCTCAGATGATGGCATTCACTAACTACCACAGCTGGCTTAACTTGGGGTCTGAGGCTCCAGGCGAGGGTCTTCACATTCTCATATGGCAAGAGCTCTCAACCTTTCCGCACCAGCTCCTCAGCCCTGGTACTGAACTTTGAGTTTCTGGGAAAAAGAAGAATGACACCTGGGAATAAACTAGAAATTGGGGCCCTTTGAGGACAGCTGATAACTTGTGAGACAGGCGAGTGTAGGGCTGGCAGGAGACCCCTAGGTTACAGCAAAACCTTTGACATGGACTCCGAGCTGACCCATGGGGCGGGGGTGAGGGGGTTGGGGGGGGCACTCTCCTTGCAGTCCTGAACCAGCCAAAATGAAGGAGAATGAGGGGCTAGGGCAGTGTCCTCCGGGGGTGCAGGGGTAGCAGGTGGGGACAGCAGTTTGAGGATAGTTGAGGGTTTTTGATTTTGTTTTGTTTGGGGTTAATCTTATTATGAAGTCATAACTGCTCTGGAACTCACTGTGTAAAGCAAGCAGCATGGCCCTAAGCATGCTTCTACATACATAATAAAAATAAAATTATAATAAACAGAATCCAGGGCGTCCCAGTTCACTCCTATGAGTCCCAACACTTGGGAGGCTTTGGCATGGGGATTTTCATGAATTTTGGGTCAGCCTGAGCTACAGAGGGAGACCTTATCTCAAATAACAGCAAATCAGCAAGTCAAACTGGGTCTGGTAGAACTGTGTCTGGGGAGCCTTGCCTGTCATTCAACAGACAGAGGCTGAGGCAAGAGAATGCCAAGTATAACAGTGTGATGAACATAGGAAGACCTTGTCCCAGGATAACATTTAAAAGCTGAGTGGCGCACTCGGGAGGCAGATGCAGGCGGATTTCTGAGTTCGAGGTCAGCCTGGTCTACAAGTGAGTTCCAGGACAGCCAAGACTACACAGAGAAACCCTGTCTCAAAAAACAAACAAACAGGGGCTGGTGAGATGGCTCAGCGGGTAAGAGCACCCGACTGCTCTTCCGAAGGTGATAAGTTCAAATCCCAGCATCCACATGGTGGCTCACAACAACCATCCGTAACGAGATCTGGCGCCCTCTTCTGGAGTGTCTGAAGACAGCTACAGTGTACTTACATATAATAAATAAAATAAATCTTTAAAAAAAAAAAAAAAAAAAAAAAAAAAAAAAAAAAAAAAAAAAAAAAAAAAAAAAAAAAAAAAAAAAAAAAAAAAAAAAAAAAAAAAAAAAAANTGCCAGTCAGGGGCTACCTGGTGGGAGCCAGGGGGAGGGCTTGGAGAGATGGTTCAGTGGGGTTAAGCACCCCTGAAGATCTGCATTTGCTAACCAGGACTCCTCATATTTTGTTGTTGTGTTTGTTTTTTAAAGGCATGGTGGCAGTATATGCTTATAATCCAGCAGCTAGAGAGATAGAGACTAGGTCACTGGGGCTTTGTGGCCACCAAAATGACACATGACACATCATCTCAAAATTAGGAACAACTGAGGTTAACTTCTAACCTCCACATAAATATGTACACACACACACACACACACACACACACACACACACACACACACACCAAAATCCAGGCTTAGGCCTGCAATCTTAGTACTTTGGAAGTGGAGACAGGAGGATCAGAAATCCAAGTTCATCTTCAGTCACATAATGAGTTCCTGGCTAGCCTGAGCACCCACATATGCAGCCAAAACACTAATACACATAAGATCAAAATAAATATTTAAGAAAAAAAACCACAAACCAAAAAAAAAAAAAAAACTATCTGCAACATGTGGCAAAAGGAAAGGAAAATAAGTTTTCCAATGTGTCCACTCACTTCGTGCGCATTGACACCAGCCATGTGACTGGCTGGTCCTCCTGACCAAGGAAGAGGCATCTCTCTGAGGCCCCCTTTTCGTGACATTGCTTCCATTCAGGGATACTACAGCTCCAGTCACCGAAAGAGCCCTGTCCCAGCATCATGACCCTGGAGGGTGAGGACATCGCTATGTGAACTGGAATCTCAGGGTGACTCAGACACTCAGGTGGTTCTGGGTCCCCGTGGCAGTAGGTTCAAAGTTCATCTGACTCTACAAAGTTCTGAGCATAAGAAGACCCACTGCGGTCCTCAGCTCTCTGCCCAAAACCTTCTCTTCCAGACACAACATGGAAACCACTCCCATGACCCAGCCAGCTCTCTACAGCAGTTGTATTAGGCAGGGTTCTCTAGAGTCACAGAACTTACCGAATGTCTCTCTATATTGAGGGAATTCATTGTGATGACTTACAGTCTGTAGTCCAAATAACCCAACAATGGTCAGCTGTGAATGGGAAGTCCAAGAATCTAGTAGTTGCTCAGTCCCACAAAGCTAGTTGTTTCAGCTGGTCTTCTGTAGAAGTAGGTTCCAACAGATGTGCTGGCAAGTAAATGTAATCAGGCGAAGAAGAGTGAATCTTCCTTCTTCCAATGTTCTTATGCAAGTCTCCAGCAGAAGATGTGGCTCTCGCTGGGCGTGGTGGCGCATGCCTTTAATTCCAGTACTCAGGAGGAAGAGGCAGGCAGATCTCTGAGTTCGAGGCCAGCCTGGTCTACAGAGTGAGCTCCAGGACAGCCAGGGCTATACAGAGAAACTCTGTCTCGAAAAAAAAAAAAAAAAAAAAAGAAGAAGATGTGTGGCTTATATTAAAGATATGTACCCATGGGGGCAGGGTATAGGGAACTTTCTGGATAACACTTGAAATGTAAATGAAGAAAATATCTAATAAAAGTTGAAAAAAAAAAGATATGTATCATCATGCCTGTATCTGCTTTGTCCCAGGCTGACCTTGAACTCAGAGATCTCCTTGCCTCAGTCTCTTGGGATTAAAGGCGTGTACTACCTTGCCAGGGTCTAAGCTTTTCTTGGTCACTATGCCTCAGGATCTCCACACCACCCAGCAGTGGTAGCACACTTTAATCCCAGCACTTGAGAGGCAGAGGCAGGCAGATCTCTGAGTTTGAGGCCAGCCTGGTCTACAGAGTGAGTTCCAGGACAGCCAGGGCTATACAAAGAAACCCTGTCACAGGGGAAAAAAATCTCTACGCAGAGTTCATCAGATAAGAGCTTATTCTGCTCTTTCGAACCTGGGTTTGGTTTCCAGCACCCAAATGGTGGTTTACAACCATCTATAATTCCAGTTGCAAGGGATCTGATGCCTTCTCTGGCCTCCAGGGGCAGCAGGCATGCACTTGGTACATATACAGGCAAAAAAAGTTGCATACGCCGGGAGTGGTGGCGCACGCCTTTAATCCCAGCATTGGGAGGCAGAGGCAGGCAGATTTCTGAGTTTGAGGCCAGCCTGGTCTACCAAGTGAGTTCCAGCACAGCCAGGGCTATACAGAGAAACCCTGTCTCGAAAAAAAAAAAAGATGCATACACATAAAACGAATAAAGATTTTTTAAAAACTTTTTAGAAACTTCCTGGGAAGTTCAGGTGGGGCCAGAACAGGCATGGCTGCCCACACAGGGAGCCACAGCCTAATGAGAAAGTAGGGCGGCCCCCTCCTGTGAGAAGGAAGCAGACACTGTGGGCATGGGGTTCAGAGTGAATATGCAGGCCAGAGGTGAGCACCACTGAGTCCACAGCCAGTGTCGTCCTCTCGTCTCGTGTCCAGTGTCCACATCTGGCCTCTTAGCTCAGCCTTCCCTTGGAACAATGGAATCTTACAGCATTCCTCAGTCAAAGCTCCTTAGACTGCTATGGCCTAAGTCTGAGGCCCCTTGAGGGAGAAGTGACACTCAGACACATGGCGTGGTCCAATCTCCTGGCTCTTGCCCGCATGTAGCCTCTCTAGGCTCTTCCCCAAACTCTTCCAGGCTTCACATCCCAAGGTCTTCCTGAGTCCTTGTCTTTCTCCCTCTGTGGGAGGGTCCACTAGACTGTCCCACTCCTGTGCAGAGCCCTAACTCAAACACCTGGCTGCAGGGCGTGGGATAAAAATGGGCTGAACCGCCCTTTCATGCCTCAGGACAGCCATGTGTAAGACAGGCTATAGCAAGTGCTTCAAGGACACCATGAGACTCCCAAGATACCTCTGGAGAGACAAAACCAGGCCAATGCTTTGGAGCCTGGACAACTCAGAGCACAGAGTTTGGCCCAGCGATACGCCAAAAAGAAACAGTGTCCACACCAGGCCTGCACAAACAGCCACACAGCAGCCAAGAAAGGGATACCAGTGCTGTCCAGCTGTAGATAGATATGCCAGTGTAGACCATCCACACTCCTGGCCAAGGTTCAGTCGTGTAAAGGCATAAATGCCAACAGGTGCTTTTTCCAGGAAGCAGGACTAGGGACATAGCTGTCAGTGAAGTACCTGTGTCCCAGCTCGGATCCCCGGTGCCCACATAAAATTCTGGGTCCAGCAGCACACTCTGACCTCAGCTCTGGAGAGGAATAGACGGGTGGGTCCCTGAAGCTCGCTGGCCAATCAGCCTGGCTGAATCAATGAGCACAGGGTCAATAAGAGACTGATGGGGGGCCAGAGTCAGTCTAACACGGTGGCAGCAGCTTGCAGCACGGCTCGCTCACCTGTTGCTGGATTGGGAAGCAAGGACAGGTTGTAACCCTCAAGCCTTGCCCTGTGTGAGCCACCAGTGCCAGCGCAGCCCTATACCCCAAAGGCCCTGCACCCACCAGGGAACCAAGGGTTTAAACAGGTGACCCAAATGGTGGAGAATCTTGTCAACCCAAGGCATTTGAAGCAGACACAAAAGACAACCGGTCACATCTGTAGTAGACGACATGACTCTCTTCTCATTCCATTCTTTTTGGGGTCTCTCACTCTGTAAGTCAAGCCTGGCCTCAAACTCTCAGTGATCCTCCTGCCTCAGTGTCCTGAATAACAAGAGTCCTACTGTGTGCCACTATGCCCAGCCCTAATCGTCCACCTATGACAGTTCAAACTCCTCAGAAGTGAGCCCCTCAGGAGACCTCTGTGGGCAGCCCTCCTTGTCTTGTCAGAGCAGGGCACAACTCCCCATCCCGCCACCCTAACGGGGATGGGGGGCACTGGCTACATCCCTCCCTGTCACTCCTGAGCCAGGCTAAGACTGTGGCCACCTGAGGGAGCCCCAACTGTCACCCACATGGCATCTTCAGAAAAGTCCTGTGTCTAGCACAGGCCAACACAGATCATTTTTTTGTTGTTGTTTTTTATTGTTTGAGACAGGGTTTCTCTGTATAGCCTTGGCTGTCCTGGAACTCACTTTGTAGACCAGGCTGGCCTTGAACTCACAGAGATTCCCCCTGCCTCTGCCTCCCAAGTGTTGGGATTAAAGGTGTGCACCACCACTGTTTGGTTGAGCAACACTGTTCTTTTTGTCAACTCCCTTTTCCAAGCTAAGTGCATCCTAGAAGACCATCTGTCACAGCTGTCACCTGTCCCTGCTGACACCTGTCCCTGCTGACACCTGTCTCTGCTGTCACCTGTCACTGCTGACACCTGTCACTGCTGACACCTGTCCCTGCTGTCACCTGTCCGTGCTGACACCTGTCCCTGCTGACACCTGTCTCTGCTGACATCTGTCTCTGCTGACACCTGTCACTGCTGACATCTGTCACTGCT
>LR749583.1:1465106-1515663 GCA_902729485.2 Mus minutoides
CTGCTGACACCTGTCCCTGCTGACACCTGTCACTGCTGTCACCTGTCACTGCTGACACCTGTCCCTGCTGACACCTGTCTCTGCTGACACCTGTCACTGCTACCACTTGTCACTGCTGACACCTGTCCCTGCTGACACCTGTCACTGCTGACACCTGTCTCTGTTGACACCTGTCACTGCTGTCACCTGTCCCTGCTGACACCTGTCACTGCTGACATCACCTATTCCTGGTATACACCTGTATCTGCTGACATCTGTCCCTGCTGACACCTGTCCCTGCTGACACCTGTCTCTGCTGAGTCAGCATCTTCTCACCAACACCCTACAGTTCACAGCAGGTGCTCACACCAAGTATATGCCCAGCACACACCCAGTCACCAGAGCCTCTGCAGTGTCAAAGAGGAGATGGGCATCTGAAGTCACAGTAACCACAAAGGGACTTTCTAACCCGCACAATCAGGCCTGAAAGGGACTCGGGATGGTGAGTCACTGATAATTAATAGCTGCCATCTCTCTTGAAGGCTATACCTGAGATACTACTTTCTCATGTTGCCTTCCCTGTCCATTATCTAAAAGTGTCACCACCCTGTCACAGCTGTCTTTCCTAATTTGGGGGTGTGTTTGTTTTGTTTTATGTGACAGGGTCTTACTGTGTGGCCCTGGCTAGCCTTGAACTCAGGCAATGCAGGAGGTGGGGTGGGGGAATCACAGGTGTATGCCTAATTTAATTTCCCCTTAGTGTTCAGTTCCATGGGACACAGGTCATCAGGGCTGGCAGCTTTACCCACCAAGTCCCCTCATCAGCTTGTCCCCATTTTAAATAGTAGAGGAGGGTCTGAGGCGTGGCTCAGTTGGGAGAAGGCTTGACTAGCGTGCACAGAGGTCTGGATTCCATCTCTGACTGCATACTGGGTGTGGTGGCTCACACCTGTAATCCTAGCATTCAGGAGGTGAGGACAGAGAGATTGGAAGTTCAGGGTCAACCTGGGCAACACAGCAATTTGGAGGCTAGCCTGGACCACATGAGATTCTATCTATCTTGAAAAGAAAAAGTCAGGGTCCCAAGAAATGGTGAGGAGCTTAAAAGGCTTAGAAGTTGTTACCTGGGAGCCCCTCTTGTCTCACCCAGCATCCTAAAACATGGTGGAGAGAGAGAGAACGAGGAAAAAATATACTGTCCTGGCCCAGGCTCTTTAAGTACATCAAGATGGGCACACTGACGACAGCCCCTGGGAGCAAGTCTGGCTCAAGTCTGGGTTGTTAAACTCGCAGACTTGAGGCTCTTCTCACAGGAAAAATATTTATTTCGCTGAGCCTGCTTTTGGAAAGCTGTGGCTGTAACAGCGCACATGGATTTCGCAGAGTTTTGGCTACGGCTGGGTTTTGTCTGCCTCCGGTCTCTGTCTGCGTGGGCTGTGTGTGTGTGTGTGTGTGTGTGTGTGTGTGTCCATGTTCATGAACAGCACGCATTTCCAGTAGTAAGCAATCAGCTAGAAGACAGTACAGCAGAGCAGAGAGCTCTCCCTGTTAGCCAGGGAACATGAGCGGGGAACTGAATGGGGGAGGGGGGGAGGCAGGACCCTGCTGTGCTGTCCTCAGAAGCCTGTAGACAAACAGTTACTGTCACCTCTGCCTTCTCTTTTGACCTAACACACTGCTTCCCACCCTTCTCTCCCCACCCCCACCCCCACCCCCATTTGAAGGAAGAGCACAGCTGGGCTTAGTGGCACATGCCTTTAATCCCGGCCCTTTGTAAAGCAGAATTAGGTGAGTCTGTGAGTTTGATGCCAGCCTGGTCTAGGGACCAGTCAGAGATACATATAACCCTGTCTCAAAAACAACAAGACATGCTGGGCGGTTGTAGCGCACGCCTTTAGTCCCAGCACTCAGGAGGCAGAGGCAGGCAGATTTCTGAGTTCGAGGCCAGCCCGGTCTACAAAGTGAGTTCCAGGACAGCCAGGGAAACCCTGTCTCGAAAAACCAAAAAAAAAAAAAAAAAAAACCAAGACAGAAACACAGACAAGTGTAGGAAGTAAGGGAAAAGCAGGGCCAGACTCACACTCACAAATCTGGAACCCAGCTCATAAGGGCCTGAGACAAGAGGACGGGGAAGCCATGGCCAGCCTGCACTGCTGTTAAAACTGTCTCAGGGAAAGGTCTCAAGGACTGGATGGCCCATCGGTTAAAGGCACTTGCTCTTGCAGGGAACCTGGATTCAATTCTCAGCCCCCACCCAGTGGTTCACAATTCCAGAGAATCTGATGCCCTCTTCTGGACTCTTCGGGCACTGCATGCACACAGTTCTTCTGTGCAGAGACATACATGCAGAGGAAACACCTATATACATAAAATAAATAAGTCTTAGAAAGAGAGAAAAGTCTGGGGCTAGCGAGATGGTTCAGGCTTACTACCAAGCCTGGTGATCTGATGGAAAGAGAGAACTGATTGCTGCAGGTTGTCCCCTGACCTCCACAGGAGCCATGACAGAGGCATACATACCATACACACACTAAACAAACATACAGATACATAAGTAAGAAAGTGTCCAGCTGGATCTGGCAGCACCCTGTAAAGAGATCTTATTGGCCTTTCCATTCTTTGAAAGATAACAGAGCTAGGGGCTGGACCCAAAGTCCCCATCAGAGTTCCCCCCTCCCATCCTCTCCCATTCCCTCCCCCCCCCCCCCCCCCAAGCAGCCAGGTAGAGAAGACAAGATCCTCTTCACTGTGCTCAAGGACACAGGGGCTCTCACTGCCAAGTTGGTGTGGCAAGAGAAGCCTCAGAGTTCAGCCTTAATGTATCTACTCTGACCTTCTTGTGGGTTCTAAATTTAGCCAAACAAGTTCTTCCAGCCCAATGGATGACGCGGGTACATTGTTACATGATCAAACCTTCTTCCTGGTGTGGAAATAATAAAAGAAGGTGGCTGTTTGCAGAAGCCAGCATGCTGACCGCCATCTGACATGGGCCCTCAGTCCCTCCTGGTGATGGATGTGTGGTTATTGACTGCCTTCTCAGGGACAGTGATTAAAACATTTCCTGAACCAGAGTCGAAATGGCAGAGTGAGCCGGAAAACAGAGAGCCGGGCACGGTGGCTCATGCCTGTAAGAACAATGCTTGGTGGAGCTGAAGCAGGAGGATTGCCACAAGTTCTAGGCCAGCTGGGGCTACACTGTGAGGTTGAGGCCAACCTGGACGAAAGAGTGAAATGGTGCCTTAAAATACAGAAAAGAAAGAAAAGAAAATAAAAGAAAAGAAGCCTGGCATGGGGTGGTGCATGCCTTTAATCCTAGCACTCGGGAGGCAGAGGCGGGCAGATTTCTGAGTTCGAGGCCAGTCTGGTCTACAAAGTGAGTTCCAGGTCAGCCAGGCCTATACAGAGAAACTCTGTCTCAAAAAACAAAAAACAAAAAAACAAAACAAAACAAACAACAACAACAAAAAACAGAAAAGAAAAGAAAAGAAAAGAAAAGAAAAGAAAAGAAAAGAAAAGAAAAGAAAGGAAAAATCCCAGCACTCGGGAGGCAGGCAGAGGCAGGCGGATTTCTGAGTTCGAGGCCAGCCTGGTCTACAAAGTGAGTTCCAGGACAGCCAGGGCTATACAGAGAAACTCTGTCTCAAAAAACAACAAAACAAAACAAAACAAACAACAACAACAAAAAAAAAAAAACAGAAAAGAAAAGAAAAGAAGAGAAGCCTTGGGATTATTTATCTAGGAATAAACCAAAATCAAGTTTAAACTTTTCCTACAAATAAGGAAGAAGGTGCTTCTGTCCTGTGGAGCACCAGGCGGCAGGCAGCTCAGGGTCCTCGCAGGCTGAGTCCTGGGGCACTGACCTGCCTGCACACTACACAAAGCCTCTACTATTCTGAAGCAGCATCATGGCCGTCCCAGTCTGATCACCAGCACTGAACACTCCTCAGTCACTGGACCCAGAAGAGGGCATGAACTTATGGGTCACAGACATAGCATTAGATGTCTAGTTCTAAAGGACAAGCCCAGACATCAGCTCATCTCCCTCAGAAAGGTGAATCTGGCATCAGGGAAGGGGGGCATCCCATTTGAGTCCATTCCTGAGATGAAGGCCAGGATTTGGGGGTTGGGGTGGCCACTCTGGGACCTACAGGGAGACCTATACAGAAAAGGAGAAAGTGCTGTGGGAATCTGGGTTCCAATGAGCTACAAATGGCTTGGTCTAGCCTCCCCCCAAATCCACTGTTCCGTTTCGGTTGCCGTGACAAACAGCCCGAGGAAAGGTGGTGTAAGAAAGAAAGGGTTTGGTTGGTTTAAATTCCAGGGTATTGCAGGAAATCCAGACTGTGGCATCATAGCCATAGTGGAGTGCAGGCAGAGAAAGAGAGAGAGATGGAAGGGGAGAGGGAGGGAGAGGGAGAGAGAGGGAAGAGAGGGGGAGGAAGAGGGGGAGGAGAGAGAGAGAGAGAGAGAGAGAGCGCAAACCCTAGATCCTTGCTTTGTTCGCTCTCAGTTAGCTTTCTCCTCTTTCACAGTGCTTAAGACCCTCTGCCTAATGGACATGGCACCACCCACACGGCTGAGCTGGGTCTTTCCTATATCAATTAACAATCAAGAGAATCCCGCACAGACCTGCCCACAGGCCAACCTAATCTAGATAAGTCACCAGACTCTCTTCCTTCTAGATCACATCCAGGTGACAGTTAAAATGAACCAGCATATTAGCCCTACCCCCAGTCCCCTCGGTTCCAGAACCAACCAGTTCTTCAGATGAATTTTGCTGGGTTTTCTAGGCAATTCCTTAAACGTTTTCTCAATCCCAGAGAAATAGCTGCAACTCCATGGAATAAATGCAGCCCATTTTAGCCTGAATTTAGTTCTGGTTTTTTGTTTTGTTTTGTTTTTAAGATTTATTTATTTTATGTATACAAGTACACTGTCTCTGTCTTCAGTCACACCAGAAGAGGACATTGGATTCCATTACAGATGGTTGTGAGCCACTGTGTGGCTGCTGGGAATTGAACTCAGAACCCCTGGAAGAGCACTCAGTGATCTTAACTGCTGAGCCATCTCTCCAGCTCAGTTCTGTTTTGTTTTGTTTTGGTTTGGGTTTTTTTTTTTCCTAAGTTTTATTTATTTTTATTTTTGTGAGCTTGTTTGTGTATGCAGACTGTGTGCATGCAGTGCCCATAGAGACCTGAAGAGGGCACCAGATCCCTGAAGCGAAAGTTACAGAGTTGCCAAATGGGGAGCTGGAAACCAAACCTGGGACCTCTGCCAAGTACAGCCAATGAACTGCTGAGCCATCTCTCTAGACCCTGGTTTTTGTTTTTGTTTGTTTGTTTTTTCCTATTTTGAGACAAGGTCTCATATAACCCAGCTGAGCCCTGACACTCATCTTCACTTTCCAGGCTCTGGGATGCCAGGTGTGCACCACTGTGGCCAATATTAACGAAGATTTTGTCTGAGTGCATTTCTGACTCGTGGGATTCAAACAAACTTCCCTGAAGCCAGAAGATGTTCTTGCTTGTCCCAAGTGACCTGACGCCCTCCCTCCGGACAGCAGCATTTGAAGGAGAGACTCAGAACTGCTGTCATCATTGTCTCTGAAAATCCAGGTCGGAGGGTGAAATTGAGCAGATCATAGGGCAAATGGGTATGTGGGATGGGGGACACTGAGAAATAAGATGGAGGCAGGGTGCAGGCAGAGACCGGTCTACCCTCCCTGGGATCACGGGGCACAGCTGAGGTCCATTGTGAGGCGAGTGTGTTAAGGTAAGGGGAAAGGCAGTGAGCTTGCCTGGGTTCACCGAACAAATGCTCAGTGCTGGGCCTAGGGCCTGGGTCTGCTGGGCCCTGGCATGGCCCCTTTCACTACACACTACCCTAGTCTCCTGCCTGCCAGGTCTCCATGGAGCCACATCTGTCCTTGCCTTAATCTTCCAACTGCTTCCCCCATCAGCGCCCCCCCCCCCAAGGCTTGGAGTTAGGAGGCCCCTGGAGCTGACCTCCGAGGCAGGAAAGGATCAGTCACAAACTTGACCCTTCTCCTGCCTCTTCTAGACCCCAGGAAAGCGTGGGTGGGTCCCAGACAACTCAAGAGCAGCTGCTTTGGTCATCAGAAGCCCCAAAGATGGAACTCTCAGGAAAGAAAGAGAAACCAAATAGATTTGAAAATAAACTTCCTGGACCTGGAAGACACATTTAGCACGAGAGGGCCCCAGCTTCCATCCCCAGCTCCACAAAAAGAAGAAAAGTAAATTTCCATGTGCAATCAATATTCATCGCCACTGGCCACACCAATAAAATTGGGGTGCGAGTACCAGGTACCAGACTGTGCTAGAATTCATTCCACCCTGGTTGAGTATGGCTCAAAGGGGTGTGCCAAGGCTCAGGGAGGTGCTAGGGCACCCCTGGGGTTGAGTCGGGCATTATACTTCGAAGGTAGGACTATAATCCTGTCCTGTTCTTGGGGCATGCTGTCTCCGGCTTCTGTTGGTGGTGGTATCTCTACTCACTAAGGCTCCTCTCCTAGATGTACATTGCTCTTCTCCCATGTTCCAATATCCCCCATTGGCTCCCAGGGGGGTCAGCAGCACCCCCACAGCTCCCTGCTGTGTGGTTTGAATATAGTTAATTCCCACTTGAGTCCCGGAGTCGTCACCCATGCCATGAGGAGACTTTCAGTTTAATGTGGTAGGTGATATGTGAGGGCAGAGACAGAGCCATGGCACGTGTTCCTGTGTGACTTGGCCTCCGCGGCCCTGGCTTCCCTTTCTGGGGATGCCCCATCTGCCCCTGGACCTCATAACCTCCAACAGAGCTGCTGTGAACCCAGGTGTCACCAATCGCTAGTGGCTGTCCTCTTCCTCTCTCGTGGTGATGCCCATGAAGTGGACACGGGCAAGGGGTGTGAACAGACCCTGGGACTCCCCAGGCCTGTGAGCCCACAGTGGGTCACGGGGATCTCTTCCTTCTTATGTGGTCCTGGTGAGGACACAGACACCTAAGCTTGAGAGAAGTCAGCAGCAGTTGTCCACAGTGACTGCCTTCACGCCAGTCACACAGGGCTGCTGAGTGGGGACCCCTTCTGGACCGTCCTCCAGGCTTCCACTGTCTCCCTCAGGTTTCAGGAGATCTGAGCAGGAGACTAGGGGTTCCATGGTCACTAGCAATTTACCTTCTCTTCAAGAAAACAGACTTCTGTTCCATGGTACAGCTGCCACGTTGCTCCATTTTAGAGTGGGTATCTCCCAGGGCTGATTGCCCCGAGACCTCTATGGACAGTGAGAGCCTGAACCCTAGTCCTACGATGCATCTGCCTGAAGCACCAGGAGGCATGGAGCCCGACTTCCTGTGAGGAGGGATTGTGCGAGTTCCTGGCCCTTGTATGCAGTCTTTCACCCTCACAGGCTCCTAGCAGGATCACACATAGGTTATGATTCAAGTTGCTGTGCCAGCTGACAGACACTGTCACTTCAAGTCTGTAGTGCTAAACTGGGTTCTGAGGGTGGCTTTCTAAAGGAGGTCTGTGCTCTGTGTTCGATTTGTAATGCCTCCCACAAGTTGAAAGGAATTGTTTTGGTTTTTTGAGACAGAGTCTCGGTATATAGGCCAGACTGGCCAAGAGTTCACTGTGTGTGTCAGCTTGGTTCAAACTCAGGCCAATCTCCTGCCTCAGAGTGTGCTACTGAGCCTGGCTTAACCTTACTTCAAACAGGTTTAGGATGAAAGACCCCATTTTGCCCACTTTGTTCTCTCCCCCTCTCTCTCTCCCCCCTCCCTCCCTCCCTCCCTCTCTCTCTCAATCTCTCCCTCCATCCCTCCCTCTCTCTCCCTCTCAAGCCAGTATGAATCTGGGTTTCCTAGCTTGTAATAGCAACACAGGCTCCAGGACAGCAACCAAGCAAGGGTCTGGCTAACAGACATGCGTCTCAGCTTTGTGGGTTTCTCCTTAATCCGGCCAAGCCCAGAGGCCTAGGGTGCAGACTTGAAAGGACACTGGTTTCTTCCAGTGCAGGAAAGAACATTCTAGATGCCTTGTGGACTTTGTTTTTGTTTTTCTTCCACATTTTAAATAGCTCACTGTGTAGCCCAGATTGATCTCAAACTCTCCATCCTCCTGCCTCTGCTCCCTCTCTAATGCTAGGATCTCATGCCTGTTCATCACACTTGAACATCTCAGTCGACTGTGGTCAAACCACCCTGCTCTGGTTAAGTCTAAGAAACACAGCATCTGGAATGTTCTATACATCCACCCCACCTTCCCCCAGAAACTCTACCCTCACTCAGAGATACGGTCCATCTTTCCACACCAGCTCCTCACATCCTACAGCTACAGCGAGTCTGACATCTGCTCTGAGAGGTGGCCTTCCCATGGGAGCCAGGGTAGCCTGGAGACCAGCCCAGCCCACCTCTTTCTTGCTTTGTGACCATGAACAAATCACTTAACCTCTCTGAGCTTCTTTTTCTCATCTGTGAAAGGGAGGTGCTGATGTTGCCCACCGTGTTGACTGTCTGAGAATGCCAGGACAGGTGCCAGCCCCAGCAGATGGTAGGCACACATTCGTGTCCTGGCCTTCTCTTTTAGATGGGCTTAGACTCGGGTGACGGGGACAGGAAGTGTTTGGGACCTGGGCTTTGTTCTGCCATGAAGTCCTTGCCAGCTGCCACACTCGCCCTCAGTTTGGGACTCACCCTATCAGTCTCTGGAGAACTGTCTGAGCATCCATCCACAGGTGGCCTATCTCTTTCTCCCCATGGCACAGGTGGGAAACTGAGGCTGGGCCTTTGCCCAGTTCCTATAGTCAGCTAAGAGGCTTCTAGCTACACTATCCTGGGCCTTAGCATTGAGGGAAAGGTATTCTAAGTGGTGGATAACAACCCTCCCACCCCCAGCTCAGCCTTCCAGAGTTGCCCCCCGAATAGCCTCCCCCCTGCCAGCCTACACCCCCCCCCAGCCTACCCCAGCTAGCCACACCCTGCCAGCCTCCCCTGTAAACCCTATTCCCATACAGCTCTGCCCATTCTGTGTCTCCAGCCCTCTCTCAAAGGCTCCCCTGCTGTTGCTTCTTCTGATCTGATCCCTTTTCAGGGAAGGGCTCTCCAGACATGCTGAGGACAGGGTGCCTTGAACTTGGGCACCAAGGAGGCTTTACACACACACACACACACACACACACACACACACACACACACAAGCACTCCCAAGAGTACAAACACACACATTTGTTCACACGTGTACCCAGGAACACATGCAGATGGCGAATGCTCACAGGAGTGCTGATACTCCCACACTCACCCCATAAACACTCAGGAGCACACATGCACATATGTGAACATACACATGCATGCACTTGAACATCCACAGGCAGGAAAGCACACTTGCCTTGTCCGCCATCCTCTGCTCATTTGGCCTCCACTTCAGGTTCACCTCTCTTGATCTCTGGACTATGGTGGAGGGTCACCATCACACACATGTGAAACTGATGGTTCTGAGCACATATGTAACAGAATACATACATGACAGCTTCTACAACAAGTAATAGTTTGGACACCTGTTACCCTTCCTCTGGCTTTTCTGGGAACTCAGACACTCACCTACCTGAGGGGGTTTGCAGAGAGGACCCCAGGCCCACCAGCGCTGAGTTTTGCTACCATACGGTAAACTGAGTGGTCACCCACCAGGCATGACCCTGACGCCTCCCCAGCAGCCAGAGGCGGGACCTGGAAGCACTGTGTATTCAAAGGAAGCCTGGTCTTGCTCTCCCTGGCTACATTGGTCCCTCATGCTCAGTTTGGGGAGCAATGCGCTCCTACTTACAGAGGGGACACCTTGCTAGGGCAAGGGGCAGAGTGGCTGCAGCTTGTCGGTAGTAGCTGGCCAGGCAGTGACTCAGACACAATAGACAGGATGGGAGTGTCAACCAAGGTGAAGAAGCCAGCCAGCTGTACCCTGGGCCCAGAGAGTCCCCTTTCCCAGATGCCATCTGCCACAAAGTGCCAATTCCCATCTTGGACACATAGCCACCCAAGGGAGGTCTATGAGGAACAGAAGGGACATTGGGGACCTAAGCCCAAAGGATGAAACTGACCACACTGGGTACAGGCTCATGGGTGGTATCTGAGAGGTATCAGATGGATACAGAGAAGAAGCCCAGGAGAAAGGAGGAAGGAGGGAAGTGAAAGATAAGTAAAGTCAAAGCCTGGGCAGGTGGATACAGGTGAGTGCAGGTGGGTGCAGGTGGGTGTAGGTGGGTATAGGTGGGTGCAGGTGCAGGTGAGTGTATGTGGGTGCAGGTGGGTGCAAGTGGTCTGGGAAACTCTGTGTCCAGCTGGACAGTGTGGCAGCAGAGAGAGGACCAGTCAGTCTCAGCTTCCACAGAGAGCAGGCTTTGAAGTCAAATGTTGATTTTCAGCCTGGGATCTGCCCTTCAGTGGGTGGCTTCTGCATAGCTGCTGGTCAGCCCTCCTCCTGGTGTACATAGACCTAATAGTCATACACCTAATGACTAGAACATGATGACATTAGGCAAGGTCAAGTCAAAAGAGGCAATGACTTTCAAACAGGGTGCAGTAGCATGTCCTATAAAGCCATTTACTTTGTAGGCTGAGGCAGGAGGATTTCAACCTAGAGGCCAGTATGAACTTCAAAGTAAGACACCCATCTATAAATAAAGAAATAGGGCCTCAGATGGACTTAGTGAAAAAGCTTGCCTAGGGCAAGGCCCTGAGTCTACTCAGTCCTGAGAGAATGAGAAAAATGTGAGATTCCAATCTCTGTCCCCTGCTGACCTGTAGCTCAGGGGAGAGCAGGGCATGTGTGCTCGGAGTGCTCAAAGCCCTGCTTCCATTCCCAGCCCCACAAACCAAACATTAAACCAGGCCTGATGGAAGCGGAAGCGTTCCCTTTCCCTGAACTCCTCCTCCCCCACCCCGTCTCCCATGCTTGCTCAGCAGAACAAAGCCAGAGGCCAGGCTGAGATAGCCTCAAGGCCAGACACTAAGATGATAAGAGCACGTGCAGCCAGCAACCTACAGAAAGCTGAGCCCCATGTGACACTTAAGATTGTTACTTGACAGGATCTAAAACCTGTCCATGAGACAAGCCTCTGGCGTGCCTGTGAGCCATCATCTCGATTAGGTGAGACTGTGGAAAGATCCACCATAAATATTAGAACCATTAGTACCATTTGAGGGACCAGGCCCAGACTAAATGAAAAGGAGACACTCTCTCCTCTCTGTCTCTCTCTGTCTCTCTCTGTCTCTCTCCTCTCCTCTCCTCTCCTCTCCTCTCCTCTCCTCTCCTCTCCNTCTTCTCTCTCATCTCTTTTTCCTCCCTCCCTCTATTCTCCCTCCCTCCTTCTCTACCTCCCTCTCTCCTCTCTGTCTCTGTCTCTCTCTGTCTGTCTCTCTCTATCTGTCTCTTTCTGTCTGTCTGTCTGTCTGTCTGTCTGTCTCTCTCTCTCTCTCTCTCTCTCTCTCTCTGCTTCCTGACTGTAGATGACACTATAGCCAACCTCCTCCCTCTCTTCCCATCAGGATGTCACAGCCGTGATGGACTGTGCCAGGAACCATGACCCAGACCTGACCTTTCCCTCCTTAAGTTGCTTTTACCATACCAACCGAAAAATAAGTAACCCCAATAATCCCTCAGGAGAACTGGGGAGCAGCCTCCACTCTATCCACCACCCACTGGATACAGTCCCCTGAGCACCCCTGAAGTGGCTCACCCAGAACAGCCATGCTGGGTCCCTGTCCCACACAAAGGATGAGATAACAGATGTGCTCAAAGCTACCAAGTTGTGGGGTCATCTGGTATTTACCAGGAGATACTCATACCCTCAGCCCTGGACTCCTGGACCAGTTACCTAATCTCTGACTGAGTCGCCTCATCTAAAACTGGGCAGGGGCTGTAGCTAAGCAGGACCATGTGTGCCCAAGGTGCTCAGAGTCCCGTAAAATAAAAAATGGAACCAGGCATGATGTAAGCCCTTTCCACATCATACACTCACTGTGAGGACCAAAGATGTTCTTGGTCAGGCTGGTGAGATGGCTCAGCAGGTGAGAACATTGACTGCTCTTCCGAAGGTCCTGAGTTCAAGTCCTAGCAACCACATAGTGGCTCACAACCATCTGTAATGAGATCCGATGTCCTCTTCTGGTATGTCTGAAGACAGCTACAGTGTACTTATGTATAATAATAAATAAATCTTTGGGCTAGAGAAAACAGGGCCGACCTGAATGAGCAGACTTGACCGGAGCAAGCAGAGGTCCTAAATTCAATTCCCAACAACCAGATGAAGACTCACAACATCTGTACAGCTACAGTGTACTCACATACATTAAATAAATAAATAAATAAATAAATAAATAAATCTTTTAAAAACTGTTCTTGGTCCAATGTTATTTTTACGAATATTAAAGAACACTTAATGGCATGGTGATACACCCATCATTCCAGCACTCAAGAGGCTGAAGGGAGAGGATGGTGACTTGAAGAGACCTTTTCTCAAAAATTAACTAATTAATTAATTAGTTTAATTAACTAATTAAAAACAGCAATAACCAATGAGAGCTGCCGGGGAGATGGCTCTATAAAGAATAAGCATGAGCCTGAATTTGATTCCTAGTGTCCAGGCAGACACACTGTAATCCCAGAGCCAGGAAGGCAGATGTGGGATTCCCAGCACCTAGGCAGTCACACTGTAATCCCAGTGCCAGGGAGGCAGATGTGGGAAGCCTCCTGGGGCTCGCTGGACAGCCTGCCAGGCATCATCAGTGAGCCCCAGGCCAATGCGAGAAAGGAAGGTCTCTCTCCAAGGAAGTCCTCTATCCTTGCGTTCCTGGACCAGCCCCCAGCTCTCCGCTCCAGGGAACCATTGATGGATCAGCCTGTGGCCAGGAGAGGCCTCAGAGGCCTGTAAAAGGCATGGCTGGCATATGTCCAAGTGCTCTTGCCATGGCTTCCTGGGTTCTCTCCCTGCATGATGTGGCCTGGGGCCCACTGGGGCCCACAAGCTTGTTCTTGGCTTAATGGAGCCAGACAAGCTGACAACACGGTTCAGCCAAAACCTCACCCCCCTGGGGGTCTGTCTCCCTGACCAAGGCAACTTATAAAAGACATCATTTAGTTGNGGCATATGTCCAAGTGCTCTTGCCATGGCTTCCTGGGTTCTCTCCCTGCATGATGTGGCCTGGGGCCCACTGGGGCCCACAAGCTTGTTCTTGGCTTAATGGAGCCAGACAAGCTGACAACACGGTTCAGCCAAAACCTCACCCCCCTGGGGGTCTGTCTCCCTGACCAAGGCAACTTATAAAAGACATCATTTAGTTGAGGGCTGGCTTACAGTTTCAGAGTGTGTGTCCATGATCGTCATGGCAGGGAGTTTGGCGACAAGCAGTCAGGGAAGATGCTAAGCAGTAACTTAGAGCCCACATCTGACTCACAAGTCGCAGATAGAAAAGACAGACCGGGTCTGGTGTGGGCTTTTAAGACCTCCACCCCACCCCACCCCCAATGACACAGGACCTCCAGCAAGGCCACACCTCCTAATACCTCCTAAACAGTCAGGTAACTGGGAACCAAAGATTTAAACATACAAGCCTTTGGGGACCATTCTTATTCAATCCACCTCAGGATGTCAGCAATAACTGACCTAGGTTCCCGGGCACAGCCGAGGCTCCGTGAGTGTTTACGTAGGGGTGCCAAGAACAAAGACTGTGTGATCCCCAAATCTGGGCTGCAACCACCAAACTGTCTGCGCACCAGAGGCCTCAGCTCAGCGCCTCTCCTGCCCGCTACCTACAGGACAGAGCCCAGATGTGTTCATCCCTCTTCCTGTCTGCAGGTACCCGGTGGCCTGTGCAGAGGTGGACCCGGGCCAGCCGTGAGTTCCAGATGTGAGAGATAGGCTGCTGCTCCCAGCAGCTTGCCTGCAGCTGCTTGGGGGTCACCGGGGGCTTCCTCACAGTGAGACTCCTGGACTGCCGCCTTAGTACTTGGCTGCTGAGGGTCTCTGGGATGCCCTGTGAGGCTTCTCATAGGCACAGCCTTGGACACTGTCAGCAGAGTCCTTGCCACCATAACAGCAGTTAATGTTTAGGGAGACTTCTCTGGGAACCTTCAGCTCATGGGATCCCGTTAGCTCACAGTTCCCAAAGGACTAGTTGTCTGGACTCACACTGGCATGTGGCTGGCTCCTGACCCACTTGCCAGCCGCCCCCAGCGAAGCCTCTGGGAAAAACTCATCCCCTTAGGGCCCTTCCAGCCTGTCGCTCCTCCTGCTGACACAGCAGCTATTTCCTGTCCCCAGAGCCCCAGCCCTTAGTGCCCTGCCCACCCCACCCCGCCCCCATCCCAGCTCCAACATCTCAGAGCAGCAGCCCTGGCTTCCATTTTCCAAGACAGGGTTCCAACCATGTGGGGATGTAAATTCCTACCTCATCTGGAGACTTAGTCATTTATCTCTGTCAGACCCTCCCTGTCTGCCCTCTGCTCTCTACTCCATAGCAAAGCAATGGCCACATCCTTCCAGGGCCTTCTCCAGGCATGGCCCAAGAGGTTCCTGCAGCTGGTGGGGGAGAATTCTGCTTCAGAGCATCTAAGAGTGTTGTCCCCAGAACAAACAGGTCACCTTGTTTTGTTTTGTTTTGTTTTGTTTTTGTGTTTCCGAACAGTGACTACATATAGCTCTGGCTTTCCTGGAACAAACTCACTACATAGACCACGCTGGCCTCAGATACACAGAGATCCTCCTGCCCCAGCCTCCTGAGTGCTGGGATTAAAGGTGTGCACCACCACACCAAGCCACAAGTCACAATATTTTTAAAATATTTATTTATTTACTTTATGTATATGAACACACTGTCACTGTCTTCAGACACATCAGAAGAGGGCATCAGATCCCATTACAGATGGTTGTAAGCCACCATGGGGTTGCTGGGAATTGAACTCAGGACCTCTGGAAGAGCAGTTGATGCTCTTAACCGCTGAGCCATCTCTCCACAGCTCACTCCACCGAGTCACTTTGCAATGTATAGCCCCAACACTGAGACTCCCCAGATGTTGCCAGGTTTTATAAGTGCCCTGTACACCTCTGCACACCCAGGATGCACGTGCCTTCTTTCTTTCTTTCTTTCTTTCTTTCTTTCTTTCTTTCTTTCTTTCTTTCTTTCTTTCTCCCCCCTCTTTCCTCTCTCTCTCTTTCTTTGTCTCTTCCCTTCTCTCTTCCTTTCTTTCTTTTTTTTAAAGTTTATTTTAACCAGCTGTGAGACAGTGTCTTCTACACAAGACAGAGAGCTGTTGTAGTCATGAAATCTCACCAAGACAGTTGCCTGCACAACAACACCCGTGACTATGCCAGTGGGTGATGGGAGTCATTTTTCGAGGTCTCATCTCTAGACGAAGAGCTACAGACAGCCAATGGCTTTGACAGTCAATTCTCCTCAACAGGGATGAGCGCCTCTGATATCCAACCTCCCATGCAGACAGCATCCAACAGACTCAGTCGGGTGTGTGCGTGTATGTGCTGCACACAGAAATGTGGGTACCCTTGGAGAGGGTCCCCTGCAGCTGGAGCTGTAGGCAGTTATGATCTGCCTGTGTGGATTCTGGGAAGCGAATTCTGGCTCTGCAGAAGCTCTTAACTGTGGAACAGTATCCCTATCCCTCCACCAACCCGCCTCAGCTTTCTCCCCGTGGGAGAGCAGCAGGAGCTGCCTACGCCTAGACTGGAAGATGCTTCTGCAGTGGGAGGGTAGTGCAAGCCAGGAAAGAGAGTGTCTCACATGTGTCCAGGCTCCTGGGATGCGGTGGGAGGGTCTCAAAACCCAGCCAGCTTCAGAGTCAGAAAGCAAAGGGTCTCCCAACTACAGCATTTGGTGGCTGTGTGACCTCAGGCAACCGAGTTTACCTCTCTGTTCCTCAGAGATCAATATAGACTCGTGAACAGCACAGAATGGTAGCAGGAACAGAAGGGACCTGGTCCACGCTGGGCTGGTAGTGCATGTGAGGTCATCGTGGAAAGGGGACCCCAGCAACAGTGGAAACTGTGAGGTGGTGAGATACGTTGTAAAAACATACTACAGACCTGTGACTGGATTTGGAAATCAGTCTTTATAGATGTGTGGTGGAGGAAGGTGGACCTGGATTTCGGCCAGTGACCGGTGTCCTCACACAGTGACAAGACACACTGAGGAAGGCTATGTGACTTCCGAAGTGGAGCTTGAGGCTAGGGATACAGGTCAGTGGTAGAATGTGCTCCTAGGAGGTTCTGGATTCTGTCCCTAGCAGTGCCACAAAAAACAAAAAAAACAAAAACAAAAACAAAAACAAACAAACAAATGCTTAAGGTCAGGGTGAAGTTTGGAATGAATAACAGGGTTCCTCCTACCACCTCAGAGACCAGATCAGGCAGAGTTGCCCCTTGGGGCTTCCGGCATACAGGCCTTTAAGAGAATCAATGACGGGGGGGGGGGGGTGTATGGTGAGATAGCTCAGCAGGTAGAGCACCCGACTGCTCTTCCGAAGGTGATGAGTTCAAATCCCAGCAACCACATGGTGGTTTACCACCACCCATAATGAGATCTGACGCCCTCCTTTGGTGCATCTGAAGTCAGCTACAGCGTACTTATGAAGAATAATAAATAAACGAATCCTTGGACTGGAGAGACAGGAGCGAGCGGGGCTGGCCCGAGCGAGTGGGGACGACCAGAGCTAGTGGGGCTGAGCGGGGCTGGCCGGAGCGAGCGGGCCATACGGGGGCGGCCTGCCGGAGCAAGCGGGGTTGACCGGGACAAGGGAAAAAAAAGAGAGAAAGAATCAATGACAGTTGGCTGTTAGAGACAGTCTGTGGAACTCATTCAGCATTACCAGGAAATTGACACAGGTGCTTGCTAGATCCAGGACCTCTCTGACCCTGTGCACCACTGCACTAGGCAATAATACAAGAATAGCCACTGTAGTGGCACATGCCTGCGATCCCAGCACTCAGGAGGTGGAGGCAGGAGGATCATAAATTCAAGGTCATCCTCCTATACAGTGAGTTTGAGGCTAGCCTAAGCTACATGAGAAAGGGTCTCAAAACTAGGGGAAGATTTACCAGACTTGGTAGCCCGTGCCTTTAATCCCCAGCACTCTGGAGGCAGAGGCAGGCAGATCTCTGTGAGTTAGAGGATAGCCTGGTATATAGAGCAAGTCCCACACCAGCCAGGACAACACAAAGAGACGTCTCAAAAACAAAACAAAACCCAGTGAGCGTAGGTGACGAGGCCCCAGCCCTCCCTGATGGTCGATTGGCAGTTGATGGCTGCTTTGGAAGGGGAAGAGGTTCTCTTTACTGACGTAGCCAGGAGCCCATGTCCACGTAATGTGCACGCTGGGTCAAAACAAAATGCCCATGAAAGTATAAAGGGGGGTGTGCTGGGAGGAAGGCAGATCAGTAAGAGCGGGAGGGGTCAAGGAAGGGTGACAGGGCGAATGTGACCAAAAATACATTATGTACAGGAACGAAGTGTCACAATAAAACCCATTACTATTATTATTATCACTATTATTTTATTTTATTAATATGCTAATAGGCATATATACAAAGAGGTGTGGTTATACCAGTGCCCAATTGCAGAGGGCACAATGAAACTCAGAGTTAAAGCTAACTATGTTTTCAGACTATCTAGTCATAACCCCCCACCCCCAAGAGCAGGCTCTTGGTGACAGGTTCCCTGCTTACATCCTGAAGAAGAGGAAGCAGAACAAGACAGGTGTCACAGATATCATGGGACTCTGGGACAGGCAAAGCCAGCTCTGTCTGACTCCAAGGCCTAGGCAGGGTCACTCTGGACGTCATTGGTGGGTGTGGAGGGAGCAGCCATGGGATCTGGGTGGGGACACTGGCAGGACGACCCATGTGCTCGTACAGTGCAGGACTAACAGTGGGAAGGACGGCTAGCATGGATGGTCCACGGGAGCCCCTAAGCTCCACCATCTGGAATCCCAAGCGCTGTGTTCTCTGTCTTCCCTCCAGCTGGGTAGCAGCAGGGACAGAGGGAGACAGAGGGGATGCCAGCCCTGCTGCTGGAAGATCCCCTCCGGAGTCCGGAGTGTTTTTCCACCAGGAAGCAGTGTGGGTCATCTGAGCTTTTCACCCTTTGTCCCAAGATGCAAAAATGAGAGAAATGTACAAGGGCTCTGCCACGGAGGGACACGAGCTCACCCCGTGTCATCTACTTCCTGTAAGGAGCAGGGGCTCAGAAGCTGCCTCTGGGGACTGGGTCTGGCTTTAGCTTGTCACATTTGTTTTGAGACATGATTTCTCTGTGTATCCCTCTCTGTCCTGGAACTCACTCTGTAGACCAGGCTGGCCTCGAACTCACAGAGATCCTCTTGCCTCTGCCTTCTGAGTGCTGGGATTAAAGGTGTGTGCCACCTTGCCTGACTTCCTTTATTCTCTTAAGGCTCAACAAAGCCTGGAACAGCGGTGAGGCAGAAGGTGAGATAGGAGGATTGCCAAGAGCTCCAGGGCAGCCGGGCTCCAGAATGAGTGCCAGGTTAGCTGAGCTCTGCTGTGCCAGCGTGCCAGTGGGGATACTCAATTGGTAAAGAAGGGAGAGGGCTATACAAGCCGGGAATCCCGAGCCCTCCAGAGCCCACATAGAGGTGAAAGAGATCAACTCCAAAAGGTTCTCCTCTGGCCTCCAACCATTCCCTGTGGCATGAGCACACACGTATATGCATATAATAAGTAAATAAGATGTAATAACAAGGCCGGGCAGTGGTGGCGCCCAGCACTCAGGAGGCAGAGGCAGGTAGATGTCTGGGTTTGAGGCCATCCTGGTCCACAGAGCAAGCTCTAGGGCAGCCAGGGCTACACAGAGAAACCCTGTCTCAAAACAACAACAACAACAAACAACAAAACCAAATAATAATAATAATAATAATAACAACAACAACAAATTAAAAATCAGAGTGAACAACACAGGAAGTACTCCATCCAGCTGCTAGGAGGATGCTAGCAGCACAAACACGCCTCATCCGTATGCCAACAAGCCAGGACTCACTGGTGTTTGCTAGGATACATTTCTGCCTCATTTAATCTCTTGCTTGCCCTGAGTGCTGTGCTATGAGCAGCCTGGTGTCCAAAGATGTTCAACAGAGAGGATTCTGCCAAGCCCGCAGAGCCACCAATCTCTTCCCACTCTGCCTCCTGCAGCCTGCAGGTCCCAGTGGCCCAGACATCCCCACAAGTGGGACATTTTATTTCCTAACACTAGTTTGGATTTCTCGTGGTCCATAACTGTTATGCCTCTGAGGCACCCAGACCTTCCTGCTCGAATCCCTGCTACAGTTTCCAGCTTTTTTTTTTTTTTTTGGATGAGGACACACAGGCTGGGCCTTTGGGGGTGCAGGCACCAGAATGTCAGGGCTGAAATCAGTAACTCTGACCTCGAATTTCAGGATCCTACTCTGCAGATATGGGCATCTAAGTTGGTGGCGGGTAAGGCAGAGGACACTGGGCTGTGGGGGAAATGCCCTGTAAGGACCAACATAGACTCACAGCACTGGCTCCCCCTGTCCAGATCACAGGAAGGCACCTGGCAGGAAACTGGGGGCTCTTGGGCCCTGCCCTGATCACCCTTCTGAAATGCCCAGTGGCACCTCACTCACCAAGGAACTCAGGAAGAATCTTTCCTGCCAGCCTCTTGTCCCACCCCACAGGCCTCTGTCTGCATTCCACGCAGGGTTGCCCATAGACCTCCTGGCTCCTTGTCTCGCACATCCAGGGCTATGGTTACTGCGGGATTCCCGCAGCTGAGCAAAGCACACAAAACCATGGACACTGCTTGCAACCATGAAAGATCTGAGCCCGCCCCACACACACCTTCACACCACACACCTCTACCCCCACAGAGGACAGCACAGCCAACCTGGACCCATGAAAATGGGAAGAACCATGAGTCACCCCCAGACTCTGCCTTCCATGCCTTCTGTGTACTTAGCTCCTTCCTCACTGTTGGCGGAGGGACTCTTACCACTCCCTTAACACGCATCAACTGAGGTACAAGGGGCCAAATCCTGGCAGTTTGGATGTTAAAGTCCAATGCCTGATTGAAGCCATCTCTCAGCCGCTCTGTGTTGCCAACATCCCCCGCCCCCACCAAGAACTTTCGGGACTCTGAGTAGACACCCTCAGCGTCACTCTCTTGCCTTTAGCCAGTCCCGGGAGCAGGTGAAGCTGGCACAGGCAGCCAGGGCCTCCGGCTGGCTAGGGTGATAGGACCACACATGGTCTCTGCAGGCCCTGATGGCCCAGCAAGGCTGTGGGATTCTTCCTAGCGTCCAAAAAACCAAACAATCGGTGGGATCCCGCGTTGCCCGCGGTCAGCTTCATGAAGGCTGTGCTACAGGAGAAAAAGACATCGTGTGTGTGTGTCTCGGGGTCTGACAGGGTCTCTCAAAGTGAAGATTATGGCTTTGGCCCTTTTTCGTTTTTTGTTTTTTCTTACAGTTTCTTTGTATAACAATCTTAGCTGTCCTGGAACTTGCTCCTTATACCAGGCTAGCCTTGAACTCACAGAGATCTGCCTGCCTCTGCCTCCTGAATGCTGGGATCAAAGGTGTGCACCACCACTGCCAGGCCCAACAGCAATAATTTATTTTTATAAAGAAAACAGAGATGGAAAGTGATCTGCTCAAAGACACACAACACCGTGGCAGTCCCAGGATTCTGGATTTGAGTCCCCTGGTGTATGGCTAAGGGCTTAGCAATGCTAGGGTGCTGAACACTAACGTGAATGGCTTGAACTCGGTGGGCATGGAGAAGGGGATCCACACCCAGTCTATCACTTACAAGTCACATGACTATCACTATCTCTGCCTCAGTCTCCATGTTTGCACAAACTGATTAGGGCACCTCTGGTTTCAAAGGAGGGACTGAAAAAGTGTGTGGCCCTGTGCCCACCTAAGAGAAAAAACATGTCCTGTCCCCACAGTGTCCCTCAAGAGCAGAACTAGCCTCCCTAGAGAGAAGCAGGCTAGGCTGGTGCCATTGGGTTCTAATTCCCTACTCTGACAGGTCCCCCTGTGCATTAACCATCAGGCTCCCATCCCTCTGGGAACAGCTATAGCACATGGACCCAGGACATGTGGTCAGCGGTACCAGGGGGCCCTCAAGGGACAATACACACTGGCAGTCACAGCCTCTGTGGGATCTGAGCCCATACTCTCTCTGCCTTGGGTTTTCCTGGAATAATGAGGTAGTGTTAGTTGGGTTTGCTGGGGATGGAACCCAAAGCCTCCTGCATAGAAAGCAAATGCCTAAGACTGAGCCCGAGAAGGTGGCATCTATGCAAGGCCCTGGAGGGTCCAAGAGAGGGGCCACATGAGAGGCGACATGATGCAAAGGTCCTGGGGCAGAGCTGTCGCTGGCCTGAGAAAAGCAGGTGTGTTGACCTGGGGTTTGAGGGGTTTGGATCCTACAGGCCTTGTGTTCTGAGCGATGGGAGCCAAGCCAGGCAGAAATGGCAGAAGGAGGCAAGCCTGGGGCGTGGCCTCGCCACCAGGAACCCGCTGGCTGCACCAAGGAAAAGAGCCTGTCCATCCGATGGCCAGCTGAAAAAACATAACAAAACAAACAAACAAGCAAGCAGGTCAGCAAGCAGAAATAAGGGAGTCTGGGACCGAGAAGGCTGGCTGCCTAAGCTGGGTGGGACAGTAGAGGTGGCTGTAGCAGTAGACCGCTGGGTCCCTGTTAAGGGCAGAACCATTACAGTTCCTTTTTTTTTTTTTTTTTTTTAATTGAAAAGTAGAAGCTGCTGAACTCTGCACAAGTTTGAGACCTAGTTAATGACAAGCTATTTGACCCCTCTAAACCCAGCTTGGAAGGCAGATATGCTTTGTGCATATGTGCGCACCCTCCCTAGAGTGTGTGTGTGTGTGTGTGTGTGTGTGTGTGCGCGCACGAGCACTCGCATGCTCGAGGATGTGTGCAAGTGTGGTATGTGGAGGGTGTTCACATGTACACAAAAGTGGATGTGTGGAGATCACAGGACAACTCGTGGGTGTTGGTTCTCTTCAACCTTGTGAGATTTGGTGGCAAGCTCCTTTACCCACTGAGCCATCTCACCAGGCCGGAATGTTCGAATCTTGGCGTGAAAACATCCAGCATACAAGATCAGTGTGCGGAACACGGAACACAACGGGTGGACCCATCTCAGGGCTCGCTCAGGCATGCGATCGATCGAGCATGTGGTGCTGGGAATGGAATCCAGAGCCCACACAAGCTAGGAGAGCTCCATCCTGCCCAACCTGCAGCTGCCAAGTTCCTAAAGAAAGGAGGGAAGGAGTGGGGAGGAGGGATGGAGTGAGGGTGTGCAGAGACCGAGGTCGGAAACAGAGACACTGACTTGACAGGGCCTGCCAAGCTGCTCACAGGAGTTCTAAGATTGCAATCAGGACTGAGGTCTCAGTGAGGAGCCTTATGGACACCTGGGATGTCCCCTTGCTCAGACAGTCACACACATCCTCTCTGTACACATCCTACATACCAAATACACTCTTAGCCCTTTTTAAATCAGTGCGATCCTGGCCCCCTTCCTCTACCGCAGCCACACAGCTTAGCTAACACCCCCACCTGGGCCTCCTCCTTGGCAGGGAAGGAGGAGAGGCGGGACTTGGGCGTGAGAAAGATTTTCCTTGTGCTGGCCTGCTCCAGGGCGCCTGGAAAGGGCCCACCTGGCCCCTAGGGTTTCTAAAAATAGAGCACAGTCTTAACTCCTCTATAGGGCTGGCTTAGCTGTTCCTTTGAATTGTTCCAAGGCGTTGTTTCTATTAGCTCCATCATTCCCTGCACGGGGAAAATGGAGCTGGCAGGATCAAGGTCTGCAAAGGCATGGAATTAACCAGAAGCTGCCACTGTGATAGGACGTACTACGTACTATGGAACTGAATGGACGCTGCTTGGATACAGACCGCAGGTCCAATGATGCAGGGACCGCAGGTGCAGAAGCCTGGATACAAAAACCAAAGGTGCACTGAACAAAGCATCCGTGTCCCATCGTGCTGGTGCCCTGGCTGGGCAGGAGCCTGGATGTCCTTCCTGGGGATCTGTGACACCCCCAGAGTGAAGCCACAGAGGTCAGGTTTGGTTGCTGACCTTTCTTCAATGAAAGAAGGGAGCTTTGGCCTGAAACTTAGGGAAGGTGGAAGCCTTTCCATGACAAGACTCTGAGCCCCTGGTCAATGTACATCAGGAATGTACATCAGAAAGCTAAAAGTTTATCAACCAGCTCCCAGGGCTCTGTGCTCATAGAAATAAATATACATGGGTGTGCGCTCATGAGTACACAAACACACAGTAATGCATGGCTAGGAAGAATGTATATCATACACTTTACTAATGAAAGTAAAATTACAGGGGCCAGAGAGATGTTCAATGGTTAAGACCACTGGCTGCTCTTGCAGAGGACCCAGCTTTTGGTTCCTGGCACCCACAAGGTGGCTTACAACCAGTTCCAGATGCTCAAGCCCTCCAGCTCCCTCTTCTGGCCTCCTTGAGCACTGCATACATGTGGCACACACATCATACAGGCAAAGAATGCAGACACACAAAAATAAAAATAAATACTTATTTGATAGCTAGGCATGATAGGGCATGACTTTAATCCCAGCACTTGGGAAGCGGATCTCTGTGAGTTTGAGGCCAGCCTGGTCTACAAAGCAAGTTCCAGGACAGCCAAGGCTACACAGAGAAGCCCTGTCTCCAAAAATAAAAATAAATAAATAATAAAAACAAAACAACACGACAACATTTACATGGCCAAGTGTGGTGGCCTATTTTCTGCCTGTCTACCAGGAGGCTGAAGCAGGGACACTAGGTGCTATTTTTCTGGAGATTTCAAGGATCAGTTCATTTGCGTGGGATCTTTTTTGGCGTGAGCTTTATCTTGACTCTTGCACCTGACAGTGGATGAAGGAGTATGGCTTTTTGGAAATCCTGGTGGGTAGCCACCTTACCTCAGTGAGTGAGCTAGCAATCACAGAACAGTGTGTGGAAACTTACTGGGTCACTTAGAAGTGGGCAGCCCCCTCCTGTGCCAACGGCAGCAGAGGGCAGAGTCAGGAAACGGCCATTTTCTCAAACCCAACAGCACATAGAGCAACAAAACAAGCCAAGCAAGCTCCACGTTGGGCTATTTGGCATTTTCCCACCAAAGCCAGCTTCGAGCTTCTGAGATGACATCGCTGAACTCGGAATCGGGAAGGACTGTGCAGTGACCTGCCACCCTTTGGCGTTCCTGCCATTCAGATGTGACAGGACATAGCTTAGATGAAATGGGATGGTGAGTTGTGAGAGGCCAGGACATGGCTCTGTGGCAGGCTACATGCTTAGCACCGTCAAAGCTCTGGGTTTGTTCTTAGCACAAAGAAAATGGTTTCAAGTCGTTGGTGGTGCACACCTTTAATCCCAGCACTTGGGAGGCAGAGGCAGGCAGATTTCTGAGTTCGAAGCCAGCCTGGTCTACAAAGAGAGTTCCAGGACAGCCAGGGCTACACAGATAAACCCTGTCTTGAAAAAAACAAAAAACAAAAAACAAACAAACAAAAAAGAAAATGGTTTAAAAAATGGAGGGCAGGGAGCCAGAGATGGCTCAGTGGTTAAAAGCACTAAAGCACTGGATGCTCTCGCAGTGGACAAGGGCTCAATTCCCAGCACCTCCTTGGAGGCTCACAACTGTCTGTAACTCTAGTTCCTTCTTCTGCCCTCTAAGGACACCAAGTATGCGTGTGGTACATATAACTACAGGCCAAGCACTTAGATACATAAAATAAAATGAAAAGGAAAAGGAAGGGGGCTGAGGGTGTCGCTCAGTTGTCAGAGAGGTAGCCTAACATGCAAAGCCCTGGGTTCACTCCCCCCCCCCAGAACTGTACAAACTGGGGGCAGGGGGAGTAGTGACAGGTGCCTGTTGTCCCAGCAGTTGGCAGCTGGCATTGTGAGTCTGAGGCCATTCTATCTCAAAACACCAAGAGCTGACAACATAGCTCACCATCAAAGCACTAGCCTGCTTTGTGTGAGGCCCTAGATCTATCCCCAACCTCACAAGTAGAAAGCAGAGTGATAAACTCCCTGTACTCCGGTCCTAGTCTAAACAGAAGTTACTCTGAGTTTACATAATTCGGGATGTAGCAACCAATTCAGTTAATTCCTAAGAATCTGATGGTGGGCTGTCTCAGGTGTAAGATTCCTCCACAAGGCAACAAAGTCTCCAGTAGGTAAGTCAGAACATTCAGTGGGTGCAGGCAGCTGCTCTCACAAGCCTGGAGACCTTATAGCTCTATCTCACAAGTAGCAGAGGCTCCAAGGCCAGCACCCACCTATGGGTGAAATCCTGAGGCAGGAGCCCAAGCAGCAAGGTTCACCTCTAGGCGGTTAAGCCTGCCCTGCTGATGGGTCCGCAGCCAAATCCCCACCTGCACTCCTGGCGTCCCATCCTCCCAGTGCCCTGGAGTTCTTCCTCCTTCCTGCACATCCTCATTCCCTTATTCACAGATACCTCTGGAGCAGGATAATAGATGGGAAGTGCTTTCTAAGCCCCACCCCTACCTACAGAGAGAGAGAGAGAGAGAGAGAGAGAGAGAGAGAGCCAGACCAGGGCCTTGTGCATCCAGGCAAGCATCTTGTCCTGACCTACATACAGTACTTCCACCTTAGGTATGTCCCTGCCCAGAGTCCCAAAATCCAGCCTACTGAACCTTGAGAAATTTCCCTAAATAAACCCATTGCCCTGCAGATGAAGAAACTAAGGCTGAAAGACGGGGATTTCTTCAAGCCACAAAGAAAAAAGCACACTCCCTAGGACAGATGGGGGGGTTTCTGGGAATGACGGCTGAAGTCCCCATTTACCCTCAATGCAGGGGGTTCTGAGCCTGTCCCGGAAAGGAAAGGAGGCGTGGGTCCACCCCAGGACTGCAGCCCAGTGGAACATTCCAGAGGAAGTAAGACAGGCCACATCTGGGTGTTGAGACTTTCACCTTTGGCTGGGAGCCTGGCCCTGGGGGGGCTTCCCACCTGCCGATGAGATGTTGGGGACTTCTTAGCCCTGGAATGTAACCGGGTCTCCTTCCACGGCTAACTGTCTGCAACCCACTCCCTGCCCACTGCCAACGGCACAGCAGGGATGGATATGCAAATAGACGGCCCTGGTATTAATACGAGAGATTCCCCCCAGGGGAGGCGTGTGGAAAGTGCTGGTGTGTTTCACAATTCTGTTTTGTCCAGAGGAGCCGCGCGGGGGCCCAGAATGATTTAAAACAGATTTTTGAAAAGGCAAAATAAAATTGGAACAAAACTAGTCAAGGCATGCGCCATGCTCCCTGCCCCCAGCTCTCATCCCCCCACCCTGCCCCCAACGCAACCCTCTCTCTCTTTCTCTTTCTCAAGTCCTTGGGGATCCCTTGTCCAGGCAATGGTAGTGGGCGTTTGTCCTCCTAGCAGAGCGCGCCTGGCCCAGCCTGTGCAACGCTCGCCTTCCTGACCGCTGAAGGTGACTTGGAGCTGAAGCTGACCTCTGCTCCTTCCTAAAGAGACAGAAAGTCGATCGAATCTGTCCCTCCCACGCTTCCTCCCCTCACCCCATGCCTAGAATAAACTCTTCGTCAGAAAGACCCTCGCTCCTCGCTTGTCAGTGGCACTGATGGGCTGTGTGACCTCAGACAAGTCGCTCCATCTTTCTGAGCCTGTGTATTACAAGGAGCGGAGAAGAGAGTCTTGCCCTCTACCAGGAAGGGGGAACCCTGGGGATTCCCTAAGTATTCCCTGTACCAAAACACTTCAAAAGTGCCCAGCACTCTGCCTGAGACATAGTGTCTCGCAAGAGCCACTTAAAGATCTTCCGGATAACCACCCCATTTAAAGACTGACAGATACAGGCGGAGGCCCAGAGAGGGAAAAGAATTTGCCCAAGGCTACACAGCAGATTTCTCTCTGCTCCAACACAGACTCCCTCTCCTGCCCCTAGGGGGTCTAGGTGAGTGCGAGGAAGTGGCCCCTCCTCTCTACACCTGCACGTGCCAGCCTGCTGGAGACCGCGACGACACTCACTCGCTCACCTCACCGTGGAGCCGGTCTGGACCTCCGGACTGAGCTCCGCTGCTGCCCAGCTCCCGCTGGTTGTCACTGACCGCGGGCAGGCGGGCGGAGCTCCCTGCAGCCCTCTGACCACCGCGGATGCTGGTTCTGAGAATGCACTCGGCTGCCCCTGTATCCGGCTGTTCCCGGCTCTGGCCGCTGCGATAGAGCTTATCTAGAGGGTGTCAGGGTTCAGCGGCCGAGGGACCGGGGTTCCCGGAAGCCTCCAGCCCCGGCCCTGCGCCCCCGGATGCCGCGCTGGCCCGTCGTGTCACCGCGCTGCGCGGACACTCCTCTACCGTAGCTGTAGGAGGCCACCTCCTACTCCCATCCCGTCTGATTCCAAGTCCACGCAAGGCTCTTGGCCCCCGAAGACTTGGATTAATCACTCGGGGTCCGATGCCTGCCTGGGATGGAGCGGAGGGGACCTCTGCAAGTTTTCTGTTTACTGTGCTGCGCGGGGCTGCGGCTAATCACTCGCAGGCAGGGTCGGGCTCCCTCCCTCCAACGTCTGCCTTTCCCCTCTTCCCGGCCCTAGCCCCTTTCCAGCTCTTGCCACGGTCTGGTCGGAGCTGACCTGGATTCCCAGTAGGAGTTCCCCCTCTGCACCTCCCGCTCTGCAGGGTGGGGATCCAGAGGGAGGGTCCAAACTTCTGCAGACCCATTTGGGTTTTGTACTTTGTTTTTTATGTCTTGTCAGTTGCCACTTGCATTCGTTAGTTCATTCATTCATTCACTCATTCATTTCTTCTCTCATCTGTGGGGAGAGCGCACACACCAGGACACACTTGGGAGAGCCAGCTCTCGCCTTCCTTCTAACTTATGGGTTCCAGAAACCAGCTGTCAGGCTTGACAGCAAGCAATCTTGTTTTCTGAAAGTTTGGGTTGGTTAGGTCTCAAGTAGCCCAGGCTGGTCTCGAATTCACTATATAGTTGGGGTTGATTAACTCAAGCCAACCATCATGCCCAGCTTTGCAGGAACTTTGAACAGCAGGAATATATGCATGCATACATACATACATACACACACACATATATATATACATGCACACATTGTAAGAATGGGTTTGTAAGCAGGGTGTGGTGGCGCACGCCTTTAATCCCAGCACATGGGAGACATGGGAGACAGAGGCAGGCAGATTTCTAAGTTCGAGGCCAGCCTGGTCTACAGAGTGAATTCCAGGACAGCCAGGACTATATAGAGAAGCCCTGTCTCAAAAAAAAAAAAAAAAAAAAAAAAAAAAGAATGGGTTTGTACAGGAAATGATGGAGAGTCACTTAACTGTCCCCTACATAACAGCCAGTTGAATAAAATGAAAGTGAGCTATGAGCTGCTGCTGTAATCCTGGCACTCAGGAGGCTGAAGCAAGAGGGTGGTAAGTTGGAGGCTAGCCTGAACTACATAACAAGACATTCTCAAGCAACAACAGCAACATCAAAAACCTGTACCCTCAGAATAAGCACAGCCACACGCCTCTAAGACGCACTCCTGAGTTGCAACAGCCCTAGAAAGGGTTGCAGACACAGCTCAATGAGGAAAGAGCTTGCCTTGTGCTGACCAAATGGAGGTTTTCAAGTCACTTGGTTTAGCTGATCAGTCTCTTCTTTGCGGTATGGAGGCTTGAACCTAGAGCCTCCTTCACAGACAGCCCCTGCCTCCACCCCACCCCCTTCTTTTCCCTTCTGGAGCCAGGATCTCACCTGGCTGCTCAGACTAGCCTAAACCCTTAAACCTCAAGCTCACTCAGTTCTGGTTGAGCTTGAACTTGTGTTTCTGCCTCAGCCTCTGGAGTAGCAAATGTCAGGAAGTCGGGAATTCCAGGACTATAGGGCCAAGCCCCGACCCCACTTTATGTTCTTTACACAGGGGTCTTAAGCCAGGCAAGGCAGTTAGCACATCTAATCCCAGCACACATGAAGCTAGGCAGGAAGACCAGAGTTCAAGACCAGCGTGGCCTACATAAGACCCTGCTTCTAAATCAGAAAAGCTGAGGGGGGTGGTGGGCTTCTGTAATTAAGAACTTAAGAAGCCGGGCGGTGGTGGCGCACGCCTTTAATCCCAGCACTTGGGAGGCAGAGGCAGGCGGATTTCTGAGTTCGAGGCCAGCCTGGTCTACAGAGTGAGTTCCAGGACAGCCAAGGCTACACAGAGAAACCCTGTCTCAAAAAAACAAAAAAAACAAAAAAAAAAAAAGAACTTAAGGGGGGGGCTGGTGAGATGGCTCAGTGGGTAAGGGCACCCGACTGCTCTTCCGAAGGTGATGAGCTCAAATACCAGCAACCACCCGTAACAAGATCTGACGCCCTCCTCTGGTGCGTCTGAAGTCAGCTATAGTGTACTTATGAATAATAATAAATGAATCCTTGGACTGGAGAGAGCAGGGACTGAGCAAGTGGGACCGACTGGAGCGAGCGGGGCAAAGCAGAGCAAGCAGGGTTGACCGGAACAAGGAAAAAAAAAAAAGAAGTTCAAGGACAGCTTTAGCTACATAGCAACTCTGAGGCTAGCCTAAGCTATATGAGACCCTGTCTCAAAAAGGAAACAAAAAGAAAAGACCAATGCTTTTAGATGTTGCCGAAGCTGGCCTTGAACTCCTAGACTCAAGTGGGCCTCCCAAGAATCTGGACTACGCTGTGTAGCATGGCGCTCAGCCAATAGGATCTTGACTGTGTAGCATGCTCCCTAACACACTAATGAAACTGAATATGGTTGAAATAAATATATAAAGTCAGAAAGAAGACCCGAAAGGCTGTAAGCCAAGCTGAAAGGCTTCCTCTTAGTACACATACAGACAAGCTTTAGCCTCCAACTTCGTCTTGAAATTCTGTGAACTCTGGCCACTGAGAGGATGCTCAGGAGCTTGAGCCAGAGTAAGTAACCTCCGACCTATAGCCCACCAGGCTGGTCACCCCAAGCGGCTGAGGCTCTTGGGAGACTTCCCCCATCACAAGGTTCTGTGCTGGGCAGTAGCTTAGTTTCAGCAAAGCCACCCTCTCAAACTCATAAACCACAGGATGCATTTGAAGGGATGAGTGCAAGTTGCACAGGAAGGCTCTGGCAGCAGGCAGTTTCAATGTGATATCCCTTTTCTGCCTCCCGTAAGGCCCAGAATCCCTGACCCTGGGCAAGGCTTGTCCTGTGATATCACGGGACTCCTCCAGGGGCCGCTGTCCCATTCTGCACTGGGCAAATGTCTGCTGATGGTAGGAGCCCTCCCCGAAGAGCAGTCACCATAGGAGACAAATAATGAGATCCCCGGTGCCAGCCTTCACTGAGACAAGACTCCAGGTTCCCAGCATAACCAGTGTCCAGGGTGTTTCCTGTGGGAGAACCCCACCCCAGTGGGGTCCATGCTGGCACTGATAGCATCTGACATGGTGGTGTCTTGTAAATTGGGCACTCATCAGCCCTGGGTCTCCTGATGATAGAGGCATTTTATCCTCAGGGTAATAAATCTTACTCTGTCCCAATGGACCTGGGAGATTCTCCTTTCCTATCAGGGCCTGTCTTCTATGTCCATGGGAATGGCTAACCTCTCTCCCTAATAGTGGATGTAGAAACAGGAGCCCTAGACTCGGGTTCTTGAGTGCACAGAATCTAGGAGAAATTAAGTAGGCCCAGGATTGTTTGTGTGTGTGTGTGTGTGTGTGTGTGTGTGTGTGTGCACCTGAGCACACTGAATGTCACTGTGTGGATTCAGAAGTGAGAGTCAGTTCTCTCCCTCTGCCATGTAGGTCCTGGGGATTGAACTCAGGTCATGAGGCTTGGTGGTCAGTACTTTTATCCATAGTCTCATCTATGGCTCCCCTACTTTTAATATTTTAAAGCTTAAAAATGGATCCACCTGGGGCTGGAGAAATGGCTCAGTGGTTAAGAGCTCTGACTGCTCTTCCAGAGGTCCTAAGTTCAAATCCCAGCAACCACATGGTGGCTCACAACCATCGGTAATTAAATCAGACGCCCTCTTCTGGGGCGTCTGAAGACAGCTACAGTGTACTTACATATAATAAATAAATTAATTTTTAAAAATGGATCCACCTGACAAAGGACCATGAACAGAACCCTAAGGACACAGGGATTTAGGTAGTGACAGTAGGTTAGTAATTGTCTCTTAGCTGTGATGAGCATCACACAGTGATGGAAGTGGACCAAGAGGGAACAATGAGAAACCTATGCAGAACCCTCCATGCACGCCAACCATCCTACGAATAGAAAGGGAAAGTTCATGGGGCATGGTGGCCATTGCACCAGGAAAAAAGAGTTCAAGACCATCCTCTGGTACACAGTGAGGTCAACACCAGCCTGAGCTACACAGTGAGCTTCAGGCCAGCCCAGGCTACGAGGCCCAAATAAAGCAAAACAAATGATCATTTAAACTTTGGGGCTTTTCCTGGCCTTGGTCTTTGATTTGATACATAACCCGAGTTGCTTTTGAATTCATTGTTACCCAGACTGGCCTCAAACTAGGGGAGATTCCTCTGCCTCGGGCTTCAAGGGGATTAGGGACATACATTAACATATCTGCGCTAGAATGTTTCAAATACTTGTTTATTTTTCAGTGCTGGGGATGAACCTAGGGCCTGGAACATACTAGAAAAGGGCTGAGCTCCCCCCAGCATTACAAAATGTCTTTAGCGGGCTCACAGTAGAGGGAAGCATCCTTTGCTTGCTTGCTTATAGACAGGCTCTCTCTACATAGTCCCAGGGCTCACAATGCTGAGCAGGCTAGCCTCCTTGAATTCACAGAGATCCACCTGCCTCTGCCTACCAGATTAAAGACATGTGCCCCACACGAGGCTGAAACAGCCATTCTTTAAAGTTTCATTTATAGGATAAAAAGGAAAAAGAAGGCACAACGAAGTGTCAACAACAGCTGCATCCATGGCCTGTGGATTATTTTAGGTACTGCCCTTTCTATTTCCTGCAGGTTTTTAATTCATTGCAATAGAAGTTGGGGGGGGGGCGCAGGGGAGATGGCTCAGCAGTTAAGAGCACTGACTGCTCTTCCAAAGGTCCTGAATTCTAGTCCCAGCAACCACATGGTGGCTCATAACCATCCCGTAATGAGATGTGACGCCCTCTTCTGGTGTGTCTGAAGACAGCTACAGTGTACTTACATATAATAATCTTTGGGACAGAGCAAGCAGGGCAGTGGAGGAGGAGTTGAACTAGGGCACAGTGGTGAATGCGCAATGGAGACCGGCACAGTGACTGGCAGAGCAGAAGTTGTAGGTCAGTCTTGGCGACATACTATGTTTGAGGCCAGCCCTGACCACATGAGATCCTGTCTCAAAATACCAAAAGTATGGCTGGAGAAAGGACTCGGTGGTTCAGAACTCTTGCTGCTCTTTCGGAGGACCCATGTTTGGTTCCCAGAACCCACACAAAGGCTCACAACTGCCTGTAACTCTAGTTCTAGGGGATCTGACAACCGTCTTCTGGCTTCTCAGAGCACCTGCACAGACATACACTCAGACACACACACACACACACACACACACAGAGAGAGAGAGAGAGAGAGAGAGAGAGAAAGAGAGAAAGAGAGAGTAAAGTAATAAATCATTTTTTTTTAGATTTATTATATCTAAGTACACTGTAGCTGTCTTCAGACACATCAGAAGAGGGCATCAGATCTTATTACAGATGGTTGTGAGCCACCATGTGGTTTCTGGGATTTGAACTCAGGACCTTTGGAAGAGTAGTCAGTGCTCTTAACTGCTGAGCCATCTCTCCAGCCCATAATAAATCATTTTTAAGACTAGAGAATGTAATTAATTAGTAAATAAACATCACCATTATCATTCCCTAATACAGCTTTTTTTCTCAACTCCCTGCACCTGAGAGGAGAAACCTTTATTTCCAAGGAGCCCATGGCTCGGTGGGGTCCCGTGCTAATTCACATGGAGAACTGATAGAAGCCAGGAGCTCTGCAGTTTATCCCTTTCCTGAAAATGACAGCGACAAGCCTGTGAAAGGGAGCCCTGGGGGAGACAGTAACCAGGATGGAAGCCCTTATCAACCTCACAAACTTTCAGCTCTGACCAGGTCCCTTACCTGCCCCTCCCTGGAGATAAATGTTCTCATGTATCAGCCCCTGGCAACTCCTTGCTCCCAGCCTGACCTCTCTGGAGCCTCACTCCAGGCCCTTCTGACTCGCCCCTCCCCCATGACAAAGTGTGGTCCTGTAGCCTGTAGGCTCTGCTGATCCTTTGGATTGACAAGGTCTACCTCTGGCATGGACCAGAAACCTCAGTTTAGCTTGAGTGAAGCAGCCCTGAAATCTGGGAGCCTTATCAGTCAGGGGACGATTAGCGAGGTCGAGGCCTGACCCTAAAGATAGCCCTTCCTCCTACCCCAGAAGATCCACAACTACCCCAGCCCTTGTCAGAATTAAATCTTTGCAGTCCAGTTAAGTAAACTGTTTCCACACACAGCCAGCCATGGGGCTTCTCTGGCGGCATCTGGAGGGACTGTGTTTCTCCACGTGGTGACTGTCATCTCCGTAACATACCACTGAGAGTGAGCCCAGCATTCCAGAGATGACTCCACCAGCTGAGGAATTCTGTTGGCCCCTGGTGTGCAGGACTTCTGTGAGATGTCTGAGTTTGCGAGGAGACCCTCAGCTGCATCTTTCAAGATCTGATACAACACTTCTGTCGTGTCCCGTCCCCGCACCCCCCATCCTGCCACCGTGCATGCCTGTCTTTGCCACAGATTTCTACTAAACTGCTTAAGTATGCACAGCCTAAATTGAACCCTGATGGCAGGGCGCTTGATCCCAGGCCCCTCTTCAAAGCCTGATGGTTTACACGGGCTCTGGAAACAATGGGGCCAGTGCGCAGTTTATTTGGGTTGGCTGGTTTCGTGCTGCTTGGAATCTGCTTTGGGGGTTGGGGGGGGGGGAACAAACCCTGCCCGTGTTTAGATTTATAATTTATATTCCAAGCACAAATACCTCATAATGGAGCTGGAAATGAGAACCAGCCATGAGCAGGCCATTACGGGCTGGCATTGCGAGAGTGTGGTTACATTAAGGTACCCCAAACTGCTTTCTGTTAAACCACCCTCTGACCAACACGTGCCCATACAGCGAGCACACTGCCGGCCTGGCCTCTGGACCTGTGTCCTGAGCCAGCTCTTCCCAACTGGAGATGGCTGCTCTGTGCTCAGTCTCCATGTACTCCCTGCTCCCCACCCCTCCCAGCTCCCATATGCATGAGCAGGCTTCAAAGTGAGGAAGAAGCCGAGACCTGGGAGCTTGAAAGTCCATTCCAGCTTCCATAGGCTTCAGGCGGTGTCTGTTTTGTGGTGCAGCGGACCGAACCCTGAGCTTTGCAAACGGTAGGCTAGTTCTCTCCCCATGAACTGCATCGCCAGCCCTGGGGTTGTGTCCTTGAGCCAGGGTCTGTCTCCGTAGCCTTCTACCTTGTTCTCATGGCCACATTGGAGGTATGTGCCGCCACACCCAACTTCAAATAAGAGATTTTCATCAAATCTAGGCATGACCAAGTGCGGTGCATGCCAGGGATTCCAGTGCTTGGGAGGCAGAGGCAGGAGGATCACTGCAAGTTTGAGGCCAGCCTTGTTAAAGTAGTGAGCTCCAGGCCAACCAGGGCTGCATAGCTAAACCCTGTCTCAAACAAACAAACAAACAAACAAACAAACAAACAGGGCTGGAGAGATGGCTCAGCAGATAAGAGCACTGGCTGCTCTTCCACAGGACCTGAGTTCAATTCCAAGCAACCACATGGTAGCTGACAACCGTCTGTAACTCCAGTTCCACAGGATCCAATACCTCTTCATAAATACATGCTTGCAAAATACGTAAATGCACATAAAATAAAAATAAATAAATTATTAAAAAACTATGAGTAAAGAAAAAAATATATTAAGAAAAATAACCCAGCCAGGCAGTGGTGATGCACGCTTTTAATCTGCACCTGGGGAGCAGAGGCAGAGTTCGAGGCCAGCCTGGTCTACAGATGGAGTTCCAGGATAACTGGGGCTACACAGAGAAACCCCGTCTCAAAAGCAAAGCAAATCAAAACAAAACAACAACAACAGAAAAAGGAAAAAAAGAAAAAAAGAAAAACAAACAAGTCATGATAGCTCAACTAGGTGTGAGAGGCAGGATTCCTGCAAGTTTGTGGTTTGAGATTGGCTACATAGTGAGACTGTGTTTCAAAAGAGAGAGAGAGAGAAGAAGAAGAAGAAGAAGAAGAAGAAGAAGAAGAAGAAGAAGAAGAAGAAGAAGAAGAAGAAGAAGAAGGAGGAGGAGGAGGAGGAGGAGGAGGAGGAGGAGGAGGAGAAGGAGAAGAGGAGGAGGAGGAGGAAAAGAAAAAGAAAGTGGGGAGGAGGGAGGGAGAGAAGGGGAGGAGGAACAGCTCAGAAATCACTAGGACACTGAATATCCACTGTAATGCAGCCATTCATTTATTCAATATCAACCACTGTTCTCAGGACAGAGGAGTGAGCTCTGCACACTACTGGGGACTCGGTGACACAGTACCTTTGCAAGCAGTTCCTGAGACACAGTGGGAGTTTGTGGAGCATGTCTTTTACTAGGAAGGGCAGAGCTTGGCAGCAGGACACTGTCCCCAGCACTGCCATAACAACAACAGAATTTCTGATACGATCACTCACTCAAGAAATATTTGAGTTGCTGGCACTGTGTTAAGGGTTGGAAAGAGAATGGCGGGAATGTCACCGATCCAGACTGTGCACAGTCTGTGAGGGGTCAAAGACTCCCAGGACTGAGAGATTGCTAAAGGGGCTAAAGGTGGCCACGTTGCTCTGCTGCTGTGTGGAATGCACCTGGCCTTTAAAGGGGCGGGTAAAGCCACCTGACTCAAACATGAGGAGGGAAAAGGGCCTGCCCCACCCACCCACCCTGGGATCTCAGCAGGAACTGGAGCAAGCTCCCCAGAGAGAGGCAGACTTCAGGCTTCGGAGGTGGCTCAGTGGATAGATGCCTAGCATGCCCTCACAAAGGCCTGAGTTTAGGTTCCCAGAAACCCCCATTAAAAAGCCAGGCATGAGCCGGGTGTGGTGGCGCACACCTTTAATCCCAGCACTCGGGAGGCAGAGGCAGGCGGATTTCTAAGTTCGAGGCCAGCCTGGTCTACAAAGTGAGTTCCAGGACAGCCAGAGCTACACAGAGAAACCCTGTCTCGAAAAACCAAAAACCAAAAACCAAAAAAAAAAAAAAAAAAAAAAAAAAAAAAAAAAAAAAAAAAAAAAAAAAAAAAAAAAAAAAAAAAGCCAGGCATGGGGTGAAGAGATGACTCAGCAGTGGTCATTTACTGTCCTTACAGAAGGTGGGGGTTCAGTTCCCAGCACCCACAGGGAGGCTTATAGCTGCCAGTAATTACAATTCCAGGAGATCCAATGTCCTTTTCTGACCTCTGAAGGCACCACATGGTGAACATACGTACAGTCAAACATTCAGGTAAACACATATATTAAACAACAACAACAACAAACAAAATACAATAAACAAAACAAAAAAAAACAACCCTCTAATCTTTAAAAGAAAGAAAGGATGATGGGAGCTGAAGAGAGGGCTCAGTGGTTGAGCGAGCACTGGCTGCTCTTCTTGAGGACCTAGGTTCCATTCACTTACAGGACGGCAGCTCCCAAGTGTAACACCAGTGCTAGTAGGGGATCTGACTCCCCCTACTGGCCTCAGGGAACACTACCACGCAGCGGGGTGGGGGTCTGGGGGGCACAGACATATATACAAGCAGAACATATACATATTAAGAGACAGATAGACAGATCTGACAAATTAAGAGTGCTTCTTGTTCTTCCAAAACCCAAGTTCAGTTCCTGTAATGGCCCGCTTTAAGAGATCTGACGCCCTCTTCTGGCCCCTGAGGGCATTACACCCACATGGGATAAATTCACACAGACAAATACACATAAGAATAGAAAGCAGAGGCAGGCAGATCTCTGAGTTCGAGGCCAGCCTGGTCTACAGAGTGAGTTCCAGGACAACCAGGGCTACACAGAGAAACCCTGTCTTAAAAAAAAAAAAAAAAAAGAATAGAAAGCAGGGCAGGAGCAGTGGCTCAGTAGTTTAAGAACACATTTTGTGGGGCTGGTGAGATGGCTCAGCGGGTAAGAGCACCCGACTGCTCTTCCGAAGGTGATAAGTTCAAATCCCAGCAACCACATGGTGGCTCACAACCATCCGTAATGAGATCTGGCTCCCTCTTCTGGAGTGTCTGAGGACAGCTACAGTGTACTTACATATAATAAAATAAAATAAATCTAAAAAAAAAAAAAAAAAAAAAAAAGAACACATTTTGTTTTTGCAGAGGACCAGAGTTCAATTCCCAGCACCCACATGGCAGGCTACAACCATCCAGTTTCAAGGGATCTGACGCTCACTCCTCGCCTCTGAGGGTACCAGTCATGCACTAGGTAGACAGACATACGTGTTTGGGCAAAATGCCTATACATGTTAAACAAACACACACACACATTAAAGAAAGAAGAAAAGAAAGAAGGAAAGAAGGAAGGAAGGAAGGAAAGAAAGAAAGAAAGAAAGAAAGAAAGAAAGAAAGACAAAAAATTTAAAATAGATTTAGCCAGGTGTGATGGCACACTCCTTTAACCACCACACACAGGAGGCAGGCAAGGCAGGTGGATCCCTGTGAGTTCGAGGTCAGCCTGGTTTGCATGGAGAGTCCCGTGACGGCCTAGGCTACACAGTGAGACTCTGCCTCAAATCAAATAAAACACAAAACTAAGATGCAAGATGCCAGGGAGATTCAAGAAGACAGGGACATCAGCCCCCACCCTCCACACACTCATGCTTGCATCTCCCCTCCACACTGACAGGAACACACCAAGCACACGCCAAGCACATGTAGCAGCACAGAGAAGCCTCTGTGTGCTTACCACACATTTCCTGAGACTTAAGGAAGTTCACACTTACGCCATATGTACTTAAAAACTAGAACACCCCCAGGTGCCCTTTATTATGTATGTATGTATGTATGTATGTATGTATGTATGTATGTATGTATATATTTTTGGTTTTGAGAGACAGGGTTTCTCTGTATAGCCCTGGCTGTCTTGGAACTCACTTTGTAGACCAGGCTGGCCTCGAACTCAGAAATCTGCCTGCCTCTGCCTCCCCCCCCCCCCCCCCGAGTGCTGGGATTAAAGGCTTGCGCCACCACGCCCGGCCTAGGTGCCCTTTATAAACACTGCCCTCACCCGACCAGTGCTCCCCAGTCCCCACCACTGCTGGAAATGTCTACCTGTAAGTTGATGGCTGGATTCTTTATTTTATTTTATTTTTATAAAGTCTACTCTTTTTTTAAGATTTATTTATTTTATGTATGTGAGTACACTGTAGCTGTCTTCAGACACACCAGAAGAGAACATCGGATCCTATCACAGGTGAATGTGAACCACCATGTGGTTGCTGGGAATTGAACTCAGAATCTCTGGAAGAGCAGTCAGTGCTCTTAACTGCTGAGCCATCCCTCCAGCCAGGAGCTGCCTGTGCCTGCTCACTATCTTCCAGCCCATCACTCCACCCGCACTGTGACTCGGGATCTGTCTGTTCTTACCACCTCTGCCTCCCACCCTGGACTCAGCCGCCATCCCCTCCGGACAGGACGGCTGCCTTTTCTCAGCTCTCCCTCCTTTTACCCGCCATTCCTCTGTGGTCCAGGACGAGAAGGCAGCATCATTCTGGGAAAATCCAGTCAGATGACACCCTTCCTCTATAGTGACTTCTCCCTGAGTCAAAGTTAAACTGTTCCGACAGCCTCTGCCTGCCAAGCCTTGATCTTCCCTCCCTAACTCACCTCATCCTTTGTCTCTCCAGCTTGCTGCTGCTGCTGCTGCTGCTGCTGCTGCTGCTGCTGCTGCTGCTGCTGCTGGTAAGAACTGTCAGGCTCTGGACAGGGTCCTCCCTGTCATGACTACCAGCTCTGTCTGCTTATTGTCCCTCACTCCACCAGGAGCGTATGCTCTGAGGAGGACTTCAGAAGTTTCTACTTCTTTTCCACACATGAGAGGCGGAGGCTAGAATTCAAAGCCAGCCTGGGTTACATGAGATTCTATCTCAAAACACCAAGAATGCCGGGCGGTGGTGGCGCACGCCTTTAATCCCAGCACTCGGGAGGCAGAGGCAGGTGGATTTCTGAGTTCGAGGCCAGCCTGGTCTACAAAGTGAGTTCCAGGACAGCCAGGGCTATACAGAGAAACCCTGTCTCGAAAAACCAAAAAAAAAAAAAAAAACACCAAGAAAAAAAAAAATAATTTCAGCATCCATATCTATTCTGCCACATAGTCCCTGCTAATGAGGGAGGGGCTGAGGGCTGTCAATCAAAGTCTGTGTGTTAGCATCAGTCGGAGTACATCTGAGAGATGTAGTGGAACATCCCCTCTCCCCTGGAGATGAGGCCACTGTGGCACCATAATGCAAGGGGTTAGTCACTCACGTGTTTGTGTTGCGGCTGGCGCTCACACCCGTGTCCCTGTGGGGTAAACACGCAGCCCGTGTAATTAGGCACAGTTGCAACACCTGGCTGTGGCGAACTGTGAGGCTACTCTTTGTGTGGCTTCTCTGCTGTACCTGTCATTATCTTAGAGCGTTCCCCTACTTATAAAATCATGTGCACTGTCAAGGCGCCGGCTGGCGGCAGCTCATCCACCTGCGTGGGCCATTTCTCCTTGGGCTTGATTTAATCTCCCCTTGTTTTGTTCAAAGTAGCTCTGGAGGGACCGAGCTGTCATCGCACACCAGGCCTGGCTCCAACGCTAAGATGTTTGCTTTTAAAAAAAGAAAATATTTGAGGCTGGAGAGATGGCTCAGTTGTTAAGAGCACTGACTGTTTTTCCAAAGGTCCTGAGTTCAAATCCCAGGAACCACATGGTGGCTTACAACCCATCCGTAATGAGATCTGACACCCTCTACTGGTGTGTCTGAAGACAGCTACAGTGTACTTACATAAAATAATAAATAAATATTTTTTAAAAAATATTTATTTATTAGCCGGGCGTGGTGGCGCACGCCTTTAATCCCAGCACTCGGGAGGCAGAGGCAGGCGGATTTCTGAGTTCGAGGCCAGCCTGGTCTACAAAGTGAGTTCCAGGACAGCCAGGGCTACACAGAGAGACCCTGTCTCGAAAAACAAAAAAAAAAAAAAAAAAAAATTTATTTATTACAGACAGAGTCCACTACATATCCCTGGCTGGCCTAGAACTCACTAGGTAGACCAGGTCAGCTTTGAACTCCCAGAGCTCTGACTGCCTCTGCCTTCTGAGTGCTGGGATTGAAAGGGCATGCCACAGGCAGGGTTCTGTGCAGATCAAACTGGCCTTGAATTCTTGAGGCCCCATGCTGGCGTTTCAGGTGCACACCACAGTCTTAACCCCTGAGCCACCTCGCTAGCCTGTTTATCTGGTTTTTGAGGCAGTCCCTTTTCCAGATGCTTTTGAGAAGGCTGGAAACCCCTCTGTAGGGTAGGCTGGCTGCTAACTTGAAGTGATCTCTCTGCCCCAGCCTGCAAGTGCTGGGACAGCAGGTTCAAATCACATGCGCAGTAATACCAAAGTAACGATAAGCTTCGTAACACCAGCAAGGGCATGCTGATCTGCTCAGATCTGTGGGAAAGCAGCTTGGCTGCTTGCTGTGATGCACCTCCAAAACCAGCACGTAGGAAACTGACGCAGCATTGCTGTGAGTTCAAGGCCAGCCTGGGCTCCAACGTAAGATCCTGTTTCAAAATAGAAAGAGGGAAAGAAAACAGAAACGAGTGACTCTGCACACTGTGTCCTAAAACTTTGTAGTTTGCAGATTAATCTCTTTCTTTGGAATATGTAAAAGATGTATCTTATTCAAGACTTACTGTTATCTATGGGTTTTTTGTCTGTTACACATGTGAATACTGGAGGAAACCAGAAGACACCCTTGTATCTGCGAGAGTGGAGCTTTGAGTGGTTGTGAGCTGCCTGTCACAGGGACGGGAACCGAACTTGGATCTTCTGCAAGAGCAGAAAGTAATCAGAGCTAACTCTTTGCCCCTCCTCTACAGTTCTACGTGTGTGCACGCATGCGCGCACACTGGTATATTGCCTGTATTATGTCTCTGTCTCTCTAGCTCCTGTTCCTGTCTTTTTATTTTTTATTTTTTTATTTTATGTATGTGAGTACACTGTCACTGTTTTCAGATGCACCAGAAGAGGGCATCAGATCCCATTACAGATGGTTGTGAGCCACCATGTAGTTGCTGGGAATTGAACTCAGGGCCTCTGGAAAAACAGTCAGTGCTCTTAACAACTGAGCCACCTCTCCAGCCCTGTTCCTGTCTTTTTTTTTGGTTTGTTTGTTTGTTTGTTTGTTTGTTTTTGAGACAGGGTTTCTCTGTGTAGCCCTGGCTGTCCTGGAACTCACTCTGTAGACCAGGCTGGTCTCAAACTCAGAAATCTGCCTGCCTCTGCCTCCTGCCTCCTGCCTCCTGCCTCCTGCCTCCTGCCTCCTGCCTCCTGCCTCCTGCCTCTGCCTCCCAAGTGCTGGGATTAAAGGAGTGTGCCACCACCACCCGGCTGTGGCTGTGGCTGTGGCTGTGGCTGTGGCTGTGGCTGTGGCTGTGCCTCTGCCTCTGCCTCTGCCTCTGCCTCTGCCTGTGGCTGTGCATCTGCCTCTGCCCCTCTGCCTCTGCCTCTCTGCCTCTGCCTCTCTGCCTCTGCCTCTCTCTCTGCCTCTGCCTCTCTCTCTGCCTCTGCCTCTCTCTCTGCCTCTGCCTCTCTCTCTGCCTCTCTGCCTCTGCCTCTCTGCCTCTGCCTCTGCCTCTACCTCTCTGCCTCTGCCTCTCTGCCTCTGCCTCTGCCTCTCTGCCTCTGCCTCTCTGCCTCTGCCTCTCTCTCTGCCTCTGCCTCTCTCTCTGCCTCTCTGCCTCTCTGCCTCTGCCTCTCTGCCTCTGCCTCTGCCTCTGCCTCTGCCTCTGCCTCTGCCTCTGCCTCTGCCTCCCAAGTGCTGGGATTAAAGGCGTGTGCCACCACCGCCCAGGTGTTCCTGACTTTTAAAACAAGTTGTTTTGGTTTGGTTTGATTTGGTTTTGGTTTTACTGATTGATTGATTGATTAATTGATTGATTGAGACAGGATTTCTCTGTATAGCCCTGGCTGCCTGGAACTCTCTATGTAGATCAGGCTGCCCTCAAACTAACAGAGATCTGCCTGCCTCTGTCTCCTGAGTGCTGCAATTAAAGGCGTGTGCCACTACACCCAGCTTCATTTTTGACATTTTACAGGGCACTCTTTAAGACAGGGTTTCCCCAGCACTCGGGAGGCAGAGGCAGGAGGATTTCTGAGTTCGAGGACAGCCTGGTGTACAAAGTGAGTTCCAGGACAGCCAGGGCTATACAGAGAAACCCTGTCCCGAAAAAAAAAAAAAGAGAGAGGGTCTCAGGGCTGGAGAGATGGCTCAACAGTTAAGAGCACCGACTGCTCTTCCGAAGATCCTGAGTTAAAATCCCAGCAACCACATGGTGGCTCACAACCATCTGTAATGGGATCTGAAGCCCTCTTCTGGCGCATCTGAAGACAGCTACAGTGTACTTAGATATAATAATAAATAAATCCTTAAAAATAAATAAATAAAGACAGGGTCTCATGTAACCTAGGCATAGTTCAAATATGCTATGTAGCCAAGGCTACCCTCGAGCCCCCTGGTCTTCTTGCACTCACCTCCACGAGGCTCCAGATCCCTGTGTCGCTCCTTCCTGGCCCAGTGGGCTTGAGTCAGTCACTTACTCGGGCAACTCTGCGTTTCCTCCTCCTAAAATAGAGCATAATTGTTCCTGTGTCCCAAGGTGTGGGAGGAGGGTGACATCATGCCTGTAAAGGTGTCCAACAGCCGGGAGGGGAACCAAAATCAGATGACTGGGATCAGGCCCGAAGGCCACCAAGCAGTGCTAAGCAGCGAGTGGTGTCACCCCTGAGCGGGGGTGTGGGTGAGGACAGTCAGAGGCAGAGAGGGCACAAGTTCATCTGCTGCAGGTGGAACGGAGGACACCAGGCTGTGGTGTTCAGTTCTAGTAGAGGAAGGAAGGTCTAGCCTGCAACCGTCACTCATGGAGCTAGGCAAGAGATGAGGGACAAAATAAAGTCTCTGTGTCCTTCAAAGAATGCACAGCATGGGAGACCAAGAGCAGAGTTCCTTCCGGAGGGATTCTGGTCTGGAGGTTGTCATCAGACTGGGAAGCATGGCCCTTTGCCTACAGATCCATCTCGCCAGCCTGGCCCAGACTGTTTCTTTTGTAAGATTTATTTTTATGCCCAATAATAACTAGATTTATGATGAGGGTGCTAGGAACCGAAAGCCGTTTTTCTACAAGAGCAGCAAGCGGTCTTAACCACTGAGCCATTTCCCTACCAGCCACTGCAAGGAGTTTTAAATGGCAGATAAAGTCGATTCACTTGCCTGTAAACCCAGCGTTCAGGAGGCTGTAGAATTACTTCAAGTTCAAAGTCAGCCTGGGCTACGTAGTAATACCTTGTCTCAACTAAACAAAGATCAGAAAGGAGGCAGGAGGGCAGGAAATGAGAGACAAGAGAAGGTACATGCCTTTAGTCACAACTCTAATCCCCTCACTCAGGAGGCAGAGGCAGGCAGATCTCTGTGAGTTTGAGGCCAGCCTGGTCTACAAAGTGAGTTCCAAGACAGTTCTTATTATACAGAGAGACCCTGTCTCAAAAAACAAAAACAAGCAAACAAAAAAACAGAATAAAAAGAAAGGAAGGAAGGTAGAAAGGGGCAGGGTTAGAGATGACTCAGTGGTTAAGAGCACTGGCTGCTCTTCCAGAGGTCCTGAGTTCAATTCCCAGCACCCACATGGTGGCTCACAACCATCTATGACTATAGTCTCATGGAATCTGGTACTCTCTTCTTCTCTTCTGGTATGCATACTTGCAAACAAAATGCTTGTGTGTGTGTGTGTGTGTGTGTGTGTGTGTGTGTGTGTGTGTGTGTGTAAACCCTTAGAAGAAAGAAAACAGGTTGTGCATGGCTCAACATAGTTCAACTGGTAGAGTTTATGTTTAGTGTACAAGAGGCCCTGGGTTGAATACTCAGCATAGAAAAGCAAAACAGAAGCTAGCCACACAACATTTCAGCCTCACCCGATTCAGAGAGCTCTACAGATATTTGTGGGTTTGTTTAGACAGGATCTCAACACTGTAGCCCAGGCTGGCCTCAAACTCTCAGCAATCCTCCTGCCTCAGCTGCTAGAAAGCTGAGCTTGGCCTTTTCACTCCAAGTCCTTGATAAAGGCCCGTGAGAACCGATTCCGTCCATCGGGACCATCTTTCACAGTACAGGCACATCTAAACTGAGCACACCCTCTGACCTCCTGGAGTCTATCCTAGAGATACACGCACTCGAGAGGTGCACAGGCAACCACATGGGCCGTCCAATGCAGAACTGAGTCATGGTGACCTTGATACCTAAGTAAGTTACGATCTGCCTTAGAAAGCAGATGTAGGAGGGCAGGTAAGAGGAAGTATCAGGATGACACATTGCAAAGAGTGTGCCTAGCAAGTCAGGAAGTTATGTGTGGTATGTAAGTAATAGAAGCCTTGGAAGGAAGGGGCAGGGCAGTCTCCCCTATAGAAGAACTTCCTTGTATAGTACAGGTAAAGTATATTCATCTGTAGAATAAAACCACACAGACTCATCTAAGTAATTTGAAGTGAGTAGTATTGTTTGAGGTTGGATTGAGACACCATTTCACGTACCACAGACAGACCTCAAACTCACTATGTAGCTGGGGATAGCCTTGAACTCCTGATCCTCCTCTTCTACCTTCAGAGTACAGGGTTAGAGGTGGAGTTCACGTGAGGCTGGGAGTAGAGCCCAGAGCTTTGCAAACATTAGGCAAGCCACAGCCCAGCCCAGTGGGAGAGTTCTTGAGCCTTCAGGCATCTTGAGGATGAGACAAGCCTACCATCCTTCACCGCCATGGGTCTGATCCTGTGAGCCGCTTGCACTCAGGAACATTGGCATTGCTCTGTGACGACAAGAAAGCTGAGACCCCAAGTTCTCTCCACCCATCATGACAGAACCCAAGGGGTCCACTGGCACTGAGTCTCTGTCCCCTGGGGTGTGGTGCTACTGTCACTGCAATTCATCATGGTGTCAAGCAGCTCTGTCCTCAGGCACCAGGCTATCCCAAATGAAGTCTCTGTAATCTGACTTGTTTGTGGTTTTCTTTAAGACAGTCTGAGTAGCCCAGGTTGCCCTCAAGCTTGAGGCAATTCTCCTGCCTCAGCTCTCAGAGTACTGCGATCACAAACCTATTCATGTCACCACACCTGGCATACTCTTGATTTTGAAGATCATACAGGAAAGGTTTTCCTGCGCATTGTAGAACTGATCAGCTGAGGAAAATAGAAAGTGGAGACAGAGGCCACACACCAAGAAATCAGCAGCCGGGGAGGGCTGAAGGATCAGGTAGGGGCCGCATGTGGGGCAAACTTTCCCCTTAGCCTTCTAAGGCCCTAGCAGGGAACCTGGCCTTCATGCAAGATGTCCTGGCTTAAGCCCCGCTGTTAGTGGATGCTTTGAACACACTCACCAGATTTCCAGATGCTGGCTCTGGGTGAGCTGGAGCTGGAGCAGAATTCAGCCCTAGGGCTGCCTTCAGTTCTGCCTTGAAGCCCTTGGGTTGGGCGGGACACACTTTCAACCTGAAATGTTTGTCTGAACTTGAGAGGAGAAATGCCTCAGTCAAGAAGAACTGCCAGGCATACCTGCCGAGCTCTCCAGACACAAACAGGTCTGGAATTACGAAGGGGTCATCTGATTTAAAGTCAAAACAAAACAAAAGGCCGGTGATGGTGCGTGCCTGCAATTCCAGCACCTAGGAGGCTGAGGTAGAAGGATTTTGTAACTTTGAGGCTGCCTTGGGCTAATAGTAGGTTCTGGGAAAGCTTGGGCTACAGTGTGAGACCCTGTCTCAAACGGAACAAAAGCAAGCAAGGAAGCAAGCAAACCACCAACCCACAGCCTTTGTCCTCACTGCTGATTGCAGAGAGCTGGGGGAACTGGGGTGGGGGTGGGGGTGGCCCAGGCCCTAAGAGTGGCCTGCCCTGACTACTTGGGTGTACCTGTGTGCTTCTAGGCTCCTCTGTGGCTCCCCCCTGGCAACTAACTGCCTTTGGCTGGCTTTATTGTCCTGGGCCTCTCTCTCTCTTCCCGTTTAGTTTTACATAAGCTTGGCATTCCTTGAAAAATTAAAAAAAAATATGTTCACTTCTTAAATAACGGAGGGCAAAAACGACTTCTCTAAACTGTGTCCTGTCTCCTCCCTTCTCCCTCACCGACCCTCTCCGTCCCCCTCAGACGTGAGGACGTGAGGTAAAAGATGGAGCGAGGCTTGCAACCTGAGTCTCACCTGACTTTTACCTGCAGGGTTGTTTTAAAGCAGGGAAAAAGACTGGGATATTATTTCTACCCTCAAACAATTCAGGCCAAAAGATGGTAGAACATTCAGGGGGCAGAGACAGGTGGATCTCTGTGAGTTCAAGTCCAGCCTGGTCTACATAGAGTTCCAGGCCAGCTACAGACCCTTTCTAAAAAATCATTAATTTTTAAAAATACAATAAAATGGCTTCAAGCCAACCATGGACATTTGAACGCCCTATGAAGAACAGTAGAGAACAGTAGGGACTGTCCATCAGAGCAGGGACAGGGACTTACCTTTTCTGTGATTACATTTGCAAGTTTACATTTGAAGCTGGACGTGGAGTACATACTTGAAATCTCAGTGCTTGGGATCTGAAATCTAAGGTCAGCCTTGGCTAAATACCAAGTTTGAGGCTAGCCTAAGCTACATGCCACAAACAAACACAAACCTCCAAATTGACAAGCTAGGGGTAATACTACCTGCATATGAATTCTGTGAAGATGATGTGCAGTTTGCTGGGAACTTAGAGGTTTTTGCGGAGGCTGGGGACAAAGAAAGGAAATCAAGAAGGGAAACCTGTAAGCCGCCACGCCCCGGGGGAGGAGCCAAAGGCGATGCCAGGGAAATGTCCGGGTCAGAGGAAAACTTTTGAGAAACAGACATCTCATTCCATCGTGTAGGTTTGGGATCAAACTCAGATCATCAGGTTTGGTGACAAAAACCTTTTTACCCTCTGAGCCATCTTGCTGTCTCTTAAGGGTTGAATAGAATGAACTATAGTGACAATATTTTTCAGTGCTAGGGTCCAAAGGCAAGGTCTCATATGTGCTAGACAAGTAGTCTACTGCTGAGCCTGGTCCCCAGGTCAGAGGCAGGCTTGCTGCTGCTATGGTTGTTGTTGTTGTTGTTTTGTTTCATTTTTAGAGCTTCTTGTTCTCTGGGCACTGTGTCAAATGTGTTAGGAGCATCGCATCAGGTTCAGGAGGCAGACCTGAGGAGCGGGGCAAGTATATTAATAACCTTCATATAAATATGGAAGCGGGGCCCTCACAGCACCCCCGAGTCTGTAATCCCAGCCGGGAAGATCTGAGGAAGGATCCCTGTGAGTCTGAGGCCGGCTTGGGCTACATAGTGAGGCCCTGACTTCTTCAAGCCTTGGCTGGCTCCTTTGGGGAGCAGAAGTCTCATGTGTGAACGAACACCAGGCTTCTGTCGGAATGCCTGGGAAATCCTTCCAACAAAGCCAGCTGCTGTCTTGAGGAGGAGGAGAACTCCATTCCATCAGAATGTCTCTCCTCTAGATTAAATTGTGCCCTCAAGGGACGGCCAGAGCAAGCCAGGACAGCCGAAGCTAGCGGGGCCGGAGCGAGTGAGGCCGAACGGGGATGGCCGGAACGAGCGGGGCCAACCGGAGCAAGCAGAGCCAACCGGAGCAAGCGGAGCCGATCAGAGCGAGCGGGGCTGGCTGGAACAAGCGGGGGCTGTACGGGGGCGGCAGGGAGCAAGTCGGGCTGGCCGGAGTGAGCGGGGGTCGAGCGGAGCGAGCGGGGTTGACCGGAACAAGGGAGGAAAAAAAAAAATTGTGCCCTCATAAAGGATATATCAAAGTCTTACTTAAGACCTGACTGCTAGCCGGGTGTGGTGGCGCACGCCTTTAATCCCAGCACTCGGGAGGCAGAGGCAGGCAGATTTCTGAGTTCTAGGCCAGCCTGGTCTACAAAGTGAGTTCCAGGACAGCCAGGGCTACACAGAGAAACCCTGTCTCGAAAAACCAAAAAAAAAAAAAAAGACCTGACTGCTACACCAGCTACAGGAAAGGCAGAAACAGAAAGTCCCAAGTTCAAAGCCTGCCTAGGGATTTTAATCAATTAATCTTCCTTTCTTTCTTTCTTTCTTTCTTTCTTTCTTTCTTTCTTTCTTTCTTTCTTTCTTTCTTGTCTTATTTATTTTGAGACAGGGTCTTACTGTGTGGCCCTAGAGCTCACTGTTGTAGATGAGGCTGGCCTAAACTTTTAGAGATCCACCTGCCCCTGTCTCCCTAATGCTGGAATTAAAGTCCTGCACCACCATGCCTGGCTGTAACATGTGCATACTAATGGTCATGCAGGACAGAAGAGGATGTCGGCTCTGCTAGGACGAGAGTTACAGAGAGCCATGAGCCACCATGTGGGTCCTTTAGAACAATCACTGCCATCTCTCCAGCCCCTTATGTAAGGTTTCTATTGCTGTGATAAAACATCACAGCCAAGTGGAGTGTGGCAGCTCATGGTGTACACCGTGAGTTCCGGCACTCACTTGGGAGGCAGAGGCAGGCAGATCTCTGTGAGCAGACCAGCCTGGTCTACACAGTGAGTTTCAGGACAGCCAGGGCTACATAGTGAGACCCTGTCTCAAACAAACAAGCAAACCAACAAACCAACCAAAAAACTCCACCATGACAAAAAGCCACTTGGGGAGGGGGGAGGAGTTTATTTCTTTTCACAACTCAGGTCACACTTAGTGAGGGAAGTCAGGGCAGGAACTCACTGAAGGAATCTGGAAGCAGGAACCAAAGCAGAGACCGTGGAGGAACACAGCTTACTCTCCTGCTCCTCATTTCTTGCTCGGCCTGCTTTCTTTCTTTCTTTCTTTCTTTCTTTCTTTCTTTCTTTCTTTCTTTCTTTCTTTCTTTTATTATATGTAAGTACACTGTAGCTGTCTTCAGACACTCCAGAAGAGGGCGCCAGATCTCGTTAGGGATGGTTGTGAGCCACCATGTGGATGCTGGGATTTGAACTTATCACCTTCGGAAGAGCAGTCGGGTGCTCTTACCCGCTGAGCCATCTCACCAGCCTGCTTTCTTATAACACAGAGGACCACCTGCCCAGGGGTGGCACTGCACAGTTAGCTGGGCTCTCCCATATAAATGAAGAAAATGCCCAACCGGAGGCGTGTGTCCCTCTTCCCAAATGATTTTACTTGTGTCAGGTTGTAAGGAACACATTGGGCCACGGAGTGTATTCAAGGCATACTTAGGCAAATTAGTGAGATGTCTCAAAATAAAAAGACACATAGAGGGCAGGTGAGATGGTTCAGCGGGTAACAGCACTGACTGAATTCAAATCCCAGCAACCACATGGTGGCTCACAGCCTTCTGTAATGAGATCTGACGCCCTCTTCTGGTGTGGTGTCACCACAGAACACATTGTACTTACATATAATAAATAAATAAATCTTTAAAAAAAATAAAAAGACACATGCATAGTGAGATCCTGACCCCAAAATAAAAACCACAGAAAGGACTCAGAATACAGCTCAGCATGGGTAGAGCTGCTTCCCTGGCTCTGGAAAGGGAGGGAGGGCAGGCAAAGAAGGTAAGGGAAGAGAAGGGGGAGGGGAACAGGAACAAAGAGGGGTCTTAAAGGAACCCAGGGTCTTTTAGACACTTATCACTTTAAGATAAGCTTCTTTGGGTAGGTCCGAAATCCAATCACTGGTATTCCTTATCGACACAGACTGCAGACACACTAATGGCAAACCGACCTGGAAAAGGTCAAGATGGTGGGAAAGACTTAAGTGACTCATCTGGAAGCCCAGGAATCCCACGGTAACTGGCAGCTATGGGAGGTTGGGAGACAGGCCTGGAACAGCCTATTCCCCAGAGCCTCTTGAAGAGACCAAGCCTGGTCACACCTTGATCTTCTCACACTTCTGGCTTCTAGCCTTGGAGAGAGCTAATGCCTGTTGTCATCTGGCTTGTGGAACACTTAGTCCCTACCTGAGTTAGGAGCTGGGAAAGCCACACTTCTCTACACCTTGAATTTTGAACTGCTTGTCTCCCCAGGCTATCAACTGGTAAGATACTCTCTGGGGCTGGAGAGATGGCTAGGGGTTAAAATTCCTACTGCCCTTCCAGAGGACCTGAGTTCAGATCCAAGCCCCCACGTGGTTCAGCTCTAGCGGATCCAGTGCCCTTCTGGCCTCCCCAGCATTTGGACATACATGCAGACCCATGGTTAGAGACTGTGTTTTTACTTGTTTAA